>JASDQU010100492.1:585034-626601 GCA_032191745.1 Picea mariana | reverse complement strand
AAGTAAGGTAAGTTAGAGAGATAAGGAGGGAGAATAAAATGGGTAGGAGTGGAATCAGGGATGAGGGGTGGGGAAGATAAGGGGGTGAGGTGATTCTGAGAGTTTAAAAGGACTTAGAAAAAATATTAAGTATAGATTTGTGAGGGGGTGAGAGGGGGTGTGGGTGAGAGAAGTGGGTAAGTCTGCAAGTCTGACAACCCGCGAATCTGATGAACCCAAAAATTCTAAGTGTTGAGAGGTGTATTACAAAATATTAGTGTTGTATTCCAAAAAATAATCCAATGAAATGGTTCCAAGATATTCTAAGAAAATTGGCTTTGGCCATTTCAAGCAAAGAAGTGCTCATTGGGTGTTTGAATGTGAACCTAGATATCTTGAGCATACAAACTAAGTTTTTCTATCCAAAAAATGTGTGGTGAAGGTGAAACTGATCAATACACAATGAACTTATAACATTTCAAAAATTGTCTTCTTTTGATATCATTTTTTTTTTATGAATCCAATAAAGGGAAAATATAAATGACCAATTTTGGTCAACAACTAGCTCCAACTACGGGACAGTGACCCCCTATGGGTTGTTGAGAACACCATAATATCAAGACCAGTTACCTTATCAAATGGGCTATGGAGTCATGTTCAAAATAGATTCTTGAAACTCTTCTTATTTCATGGAGTTATCTTCAAATTTCAATATAAATACTTCCTTATTGTATAAAACTTGAACTGAAGAAACAAAATATGTGCATACATGATCTACCTATCTTACATTATTTGGAAGAAAGGGACATTTCAGGTGTAGGTAGATTTCCAGTGGAGCCATTCAAGCATTGATATGATCTTTGGAATCAACTCCAAAACTTTAAAACATATTGGGGCTTGTACCAATGAGTTAGGGGCACTCTTAACATGTACTAGAGAAAAATTGAACCAAGTGTGCTGAAATTTTGATTGCATTGTTTGGCCAACAATGCTCTGGAACCACAATTATAAAATGAATTCTTGGTTGCTTGAGGGGTTTCCAGCATAAGAATAAATTCATATTTTTCCTTATCTCCAACTACTTCAAAGGTTCATGATTCATCAATAATATCTTGAAAAGCTTCTTTCATGTAATGGCCATCTTGCTCATCATTCTTCTCAAGATTTATTTCTTTCATCAATTCTTCTTGTTTCAAGTGCCCTTGCAAATTTTTATCTTCTGTTGCAAGAATGAAATCTTTTTTTTTTTTCATTTGGTGAAGGCTCCTCTATTCCATTCTCAAATTTGTTGCTTGAAATCTCTTCATATGGAGTATATATGAGGCTGAACTTTTCTTCTTGTAAATTGGAATTTTAATCTTCTTCTTCAAGAACATGACTTGACTTACATTTTTCATCCAATCTTTGATTATATTCTTTTTCAAAATTGGTCACTTCATTATCTTTCTTTCATATGGGAGAAGGTGGGTGGGCAACAAAATTTAAAGTATCAACAAAAACATATAAATGCACTTTTGGGATGAAATGTTCTGCAAATAAATCTTCTAACACATCCCAACTGGTAATGGAGTTAGGTATTAATGAGATATACCATTCAAGAGAATTCCCTTGCAAATTTTGTAACAATAATCTACATGTAGCATTGTCTTGAGTGAGGTTGAAATCATGAAATGTACATTTAAAATTAAACAAGTGTTTCTCTGCATCTTCTGAAGCATCCCCAAAGAATGTAGAAAACATTTCAATAGAAATATCAAGCATTCGAAAATTTACTTTTGTTAGACTTAAAGGGGTTTTATGAAATTTCCTCCTTCTTTGGGTGTTTCTCCCTTTTGTTGAGTCTTGTAAATCCATTTATGGGATTGATGAATAATTTAAAGGAGCATCATCACATGAATGAAATTATCCATTTTGAGTCTTTCTAATGGAGTTGATAGGAATTCCATTCTCCAGAATCTTCGGTGCTTCTTGAGTCTTTTTGAAATTATACAAAAGGTGCAACATATTTCAATAAATCCCTTGCATCTAGAATAAGAAACAATTTTCTTGAATTTTCTTTTTGAAATTGTGAACCATGGAGACTCTGATTCCTCAATCTATTCTAATGAAGGGCCTCAAATATCTTGAAAATAAATTCGATCCCCAGTTGGGTCACTAAAAACGTTGACACTTAAATTTGTCAGGACCGAAATGGCAACCTCATGAGGATATGAATCCCCCTAGATTTTTAGAGAGGTGGTACTCATGTTTGGCTAAAAGCTATAACTTGAATATCTTGTATTAGGAGAATTCTTAGGAAGCAAACCCTAGGTATTTATTGTTTGAGTTTATGAAATGATATGGTCTTCAATGACCTAATATAATCTTTATGTACAAAAATAAGTCGCTTTACAATAATAAAATATTTAAGAAGGGATTCAACATCAGAATTTCTTCATGATCAACATCACATACACAATATTCTTAATCATATATAAATGCATACATGTCTTGTTCACAAAAAATAGGAGAGAATAATTCGATCATCTCAAATAATTTTAAAAGAGTACCACTATCAATATCAAAAGAGAATTTGATAGGTCAATCTAAAATAACTCATACTTAAGACTCAAAGTTACAAGATATAATCGAAATCAACCTCGAAGCAATTCTTTGTGGAGTTTTATTCATGAAATATGTTCTTCATTACAAAAGATTTGGCAGTCATGTATATTGTTTTAAATATTCCATGATCATACAAGAAAAATATTTAAAATAATACAATAAGAACACTCAAGAGCTCATCCTTGTGCCCAATTCATGGACTCAAGAATAAAGCTATGAGAAATGGTGTAGAAGAATATAAATAGTGGAGAAGATGGAGATCTATTTTCCTTGATCAGAAGCTTAGTTGTGTATTCATGGTTGTACCTTATTTTTCTTGTAATGTTATGCCCTGCCCCTCTGATAATTCTGATTGTGGAACCATTGATGAATCCCTTCTTCTCTTTTTAAAATAAGATCTTCTAAATACTTGAGTAGTTAGGGTTTTTCCTCTTTTGAATTTCTTGTACAATTATTTTCTTGAATTATTATCTTTAATTAAATCCTCATTAATTCATCATTAATTAAATTACATCATTAATATACAGATATTCAAAATGGGTCTCTTTTCCTTTTTTAATATTTTTTTTAAAAATAAACTTTTATTTTCAAAATTCAATTAATTTCCCTTTAAAAGAGGAGGATTGTGTTTTAATTTTCTGGAAGTGATAATCAAATTTTTATTCATGTAAATCACTTCTGATGTTATATTCATCGTCTTAGATTTCCAATGATACAATTTTTTCCCATTTCCTTCACTTGGATCTCAAGATATGAGCTCGTGAAGTTGAGTTGTCATGTAGGCCCATTAAAAATGGAGTTGAATGATATTTTAATTTATGGGGAAAATATGTCAACTTTCATCCCTTCTAACCTATACCATTATCTTCTACTTCAAAATTCCTTTCCAACAGTATAAATTTTGCACGATTCTCACACTCGTAGCTTAATTTATGGCTTCTGGAAGATCGTGACTCAACCACCGTCAATTGGATGTCTTAGGCAAATCTAAGCCTTTGGATTAAATTTAGTCCTTCCATTGAAAATTTTGAATCTACTTCATAAAATTTATCTCGCGTGCATGGGATTTTACAAATCTGTAGTGTATATATGAAGTAATGTAATATACACTTGATAAGGAACAATAGAAGAGGAAATTATGGAGCTTAGAGGATTTGACCCTTAGAAAATTGATGAATAAAATAATATTTTTGCATGGAAATTCAACCATCAATATGCCCAATCATCATTGATGAGTCACCCATATACTATCATGTGTCACAAATTGATTGGCTTCCATGTCATCCAATCATATCGTGCCATATGTCACTTTGTTATGTTGTCATGTGTAATGTTCTTATTGGATGCCATGTGGGTGTATTTCATTGGTTAAAAAAAAGTCCCATGCCATTAAATCATGGGATTCCACTTGTCATTACATGAATGGGTGATCTTTGAAAGTTCTTAATGTTTAAGAAATTAAAATAAGTTAAAAGTTTAAGGCATAAAGTTAAGAGGGGAAGTGAGTGAAAGTGTAGGGGAGAGGGGAAAGGGTAGCTTGTAGGTGGAGGAAGTGGGGAAGGGAAAATGTAGGTAGTGGAATTTCGGACTCACAAGGGTGAGAAAGGTGAGGAGGGGGGGTGAGTGAGTCTAACTAAAGAGTTAACCGGGGGGGGTGTTAATAAAATATTAAAAAATAAACTAAGGCATGGAAGGAGTGAATGGGTGGTAAGGTAAGGTGGAGAGATAAGGAGGGACAAGGAAATGGATAGGAGCAAAGTCAGGGGTGAGGGGTGAGGAAGATAAGGGGGTGAGGTGAGTCCGAGAGTTTAAGAGGACTTACAAAATTTTCTAAGTATAGAGTGGTGAGGGGGTGAGAGGAGGTGTGGGTGAGGGAAGTGGGTAAGTCCACGAGTCCGACAACTTGCGAACCCGATGAACCCAAAAATTCTAAGTGTTGAGAGGTGTATTCCAAAATATTAGTGGTGTGTTCCACAAAATAATCCAATGAAATGGTTCCAAGATATTCCAACAAAATTGTCTTTGGCCATTTCAAGAGAAGAGGCTCTCATTGGTTTTTTGAACATGAACCTAGATATATTGAACATACGAACTCATATTTTCAATCCGAAAAATGCATGGCAAAGATGAGACTGAGGACTACACAATGAACTTATAATAGTTCAAAAATTAATATTGATATCATTTTTTTTTATGAATCCAAGAGAGGGAAAATATAGATGACCAATTTTGGTCAATAGAAGGATACCTTGAACAACCACACATGGCCTCTTGAGGGTATCCTCACCTATGTTTGTGGATGTTTGTGCCAATAGGTGGTTTTGTGAAGTAGGTATATGTCCTAGTTTATTATAAATTATCTAGGGAAGAAGGCTATTCCTTAGGTCCTAATGAAATCGTTGAGGAATCCAGAGCCATGAACAATTTCTCAAAGCACAACACATGACCTCTAGAGGGTATCCTTGGCCTCTAAGAAAGGATGTTAGTGCCCTCAAAACGTTTTTACCATTAGGTATGGTCTCAAGGCCTTGATATGGTCGAGGAAATGACCGCAAGACTTAGCCAAAGTATAAATATTCTAGGCGTCTATAGGGACAAACATGATGCTCAAACCACCACACCAGACCTCTCAAGGTTTTAGGAAACTTCTAAGGCTCAAGGGTCTTGAATGAGACCTCAAAACACCATAGATGACCTCTCGAGGGGATATTTTTTCTTCAAATGGGGATATGGATATCATTAGGAGATTTATTTTTAGCATTGGGTATGGGTCTTTGGTCCTTGGACATGATAGAGAGAGGAAACCTAAGTCTTAGGTCCTAAAGGAATATTCTAGGCATCTAGTTCCAACAACAACATGTTGAACCACCACCACACCACCACAAAGGACCTTTCCAAGGTATCCTTGTTTCTAGATGGGGATATTCATCATTTTGAGGGTTTTAACATTACTTGTATCATTATGAGGTCAGGGGAACAAACCCAAGAGTTAGTCCCTAAATGAATCTTTTAATCTTATTGAGCCAACAATGACAAGTTGAATCACCACAAAGGATCTGTCGAGGGAGTTATTTTCCTATAACTAGGTATATAGGTACCATTATAATTTTTTATCACTAGGTATGGGTCTCAAGGCCTTGGATATGGTTAGGGGAGGAAACATGAACCTAAGGCCATCAAGAAACTTATATCCATCTAAGGCCAAGAAAGATGCCTTAAGTAGCCACACATGGCCTCCTGAGGGTATTTTGGCCTATGATTGTGAATGTTGATTCCAGTAGGTGGTTTTTAGTAGTAATTATATGTCCCAAATTCCTAGAAATGATCTACAATATACTAGATGAATAATGATATGTGGAACATAAATATTTAGCAAGCAGTAATGGAACAACCAGATTACAGGTAGAACAATACCAGAATAACACCAGAAAGAGCACCTTTATTAGAGATAGCAATGTTCACTTGGCTCTTCAAGGGGGAAACCTCTAGAAAAGCATAGCTGTATTACAATAAACTCCAAGACAAAAATATCCAATGCCTCTTACTCTTATTTATACTAATTATACCTTATAAGGAAACTTCTAGAGGAAGATCTTTCTAGAAGTGGAAGCTTCTATTAGGTCTTCTTACATTGACTTATTCTCCTTGATTTATTATTCCTTATTAACTAATGTCGACCTTTATTACATAGAAACATATCCTAATAAATAATGACCCATGGAGAGGGGTTAGGATCAGATCCTAACATTCCATCCC
The DNA here is from genome assembly GCA_032191745.1 of Picea mariana. Taxonomy (NCBI): domain Eukaryota; kingdom Viridiplantae; phylum Streptophyta; class Pinopsida; order Pinales; family Pinaceae; genus Picea; species Picea mariana. The sequence goes on along the minus strand of JASDQU010100492.1, from coordinate 620,262 downwards.
CCTTCAAAAGTAGCCTTGTCCTCAAGGATGTAGGTGTGGAAATTTCTAGAGTATAGTCGTTAGTTCCCAGGTCGCATCCTCTAGTGATGTGTCCTTCCACTGGATCAACACTTCTTTGATAGTTCTTCCACACAATTGACATTCATGGTGATTGAGGACTATGTTTGGTTGGAGAAAAAGGGATCCTTCTTCATCTAATTCTGGAAGGATGGTTTGGACCCTAGAATTTTGTCCCACCACTTTCTTCAGATAGGAAACGTGGAACACTGGATGGATTTTTAGTCCATTGAACCAATACACTTGATGATATGGTAGGTCCCATAAAAGTTGGGGGACAAATTTGGATGTCCTTGTTCTTTGAGAGATGTTTGTTTGTAAGGCTGGAGCCTAAGAAACACCTGATCGCCTTCCTGAAAAACCCTTTTTTGAACGATGATGGTTCACATGTTGCTTCATGCAATTTTGGGTCATGTGGAGGTTATCCTTCATAGACGAGAGGGTGGTTGTGCAACCTTGCAGCATTGTATCAATATATTGGACCTTTCATGTGCCTGGAAGATAGGTAGTAACTGTAGGTGGGATTTTCCCATACGCCACTTCATATGGGGTCATTTTAGTGGTTGTATGATAGGAAGTATTATACCACCATTCTTCCAAGGGGAGCCATTGCACCCACTGGTTTTTTTCCGAATAAAAACACCACAAGTAGGTTTTCAAACATTTGTTGACCACTTCCATTTGGACATCATAATGTGGACGATAGGTTGTGCTCATGTTCAATTGGGTTCCTTGCAATTTAAACAAGTCTTTCCAAAATGTTCTTGTGAAAGTGGGGTCACGATCAGATACAATAGAGATGGGCATGCCATGTAACTTGAAAATATGATCAAGGAAAACATGTGCTACTAGTGTTGGTGTGAAAGGGTGGGGTAAGGCACAAAAATGAACATACTTAGAGAGGTGATAAACCAACATTATGATGACGAACTTGTTCCCAGCTTTAGGAAGGCCCACTAATAAATCCATGGAGATTTTTGTCCATATAGAAGCTGGAATGGGTAGGGTTTGTAGGGCACCTGGAGACTTGATATTTTCACCTTTATTACGTTGGAAAACCTCACATTATGTGACATAGTGAAGGATATCCTTCTTCATCCCTTCCCATAAAAATGAATGATGGGCATGAGCATATGTCTTTTGGAATCTTGAGTGACCCACAATAGTTGATGAGTGCAACTCATTTAAGAGTTATGGCTTGAGTGTTGAAGAGGGTGAGAGAACCAGGCGATCCTTATATCCGAGAATATTTTCTTACCAAGTGTAGTCGATGGAAGGATTAGGGTCCTATTGAAGGTGTTGAATTAACTAGGAGAGAGTCAGGTGTGTTAGCCACTCTTAGCATACTTATTCAATCCAATCATGGACCGGTAATGATAAGGAAAAAAGGGAGTTGTACTCCTCATGTTGGTTTGATAATGCATCGACTACTATATTATATTTTCCCTTTTTGTATATAATTTTATAATCATAACCCAACATTTTGGTCAGCCACTTATTTTGTTCCAGGGAGGATAGTTGTTGCTCCAAAAAATATTTCAGACTATGGTGATCTGTTTTAATCTGAAAATGACATCCCAAGAGATATGGCTACCATGTGTGCACCGCATGGAGAATCACCATCATTTATTTTTCATACATAGATATACCCATATTGCGACCAGTCAAGGCTTGGATAGTAAAGGCCAAAGATCTACCATCTTGTGTGAGAATTGCACCTATATCTGTGCCAGAAGCATCTGATTCCACCACAAAGGTTTTTTTGAAGTCTTCCACTACTAGGACAGGAGTAGTGCACATGTCCCTCTTTAATTCTATGAATTCTTTCTCAACAGCAGGTGTCCAGTGAAATTCATTCTTATTAAGAAGGTTGGTCAATAACTTAGCAATTTTTCCATAATGGTGGACAAATTTCCTTTGATATCTTGTGAGACCAAGAAAACCCCTTAGGCACTTTAAGGTCTTGGGTTGTGGTCATTCCTGCATAGCTTGTATCTTTTTTGGGTCCACTCCCTTCTCGACTGACAATGTTTTCCAAGTATTCCACTTCACTGGATCCAAATGAACATTTGGTATTTTTGACAAACAATTGGTTTTCTTGCAGCAAGTGAAGGACTTTGTCCACATGAAGAAGGTGGTTATCCCAAGTGTGGAAGTAAATGAGGATGTCATCAAAGAAAACCAAGACAAACTTCTGAAGGTAAGGTTTCGATAATTTATTCATGATACTTTAGAAGGTGGATGGAGAATTGAAAAGGCCAAAAGGAATTACCGAGAATTCATAATGTCCTTCATGAGTTTTGAAATCAATCTTTGGAATATATGCCTCTTTCACCTGGATCTGGTGATAGCCTAAGTGAAGGTCTAATTTGGTGAATACACATGCACCTTGAAGTTCATCCAATATATCATAAATGATAGGAATGGGAAACTTATCTTTGATGGTTATTTTATTTAGGGCACGCAAATTAGGGCACATGCACCAAGTACATTATTTATTTAAGACCATCACCACTGGTGAAGAATATGGGTTGGAACTGGGACAAATTACCCCTACCTACAGTAATTCCTGTACCATATTTTCTATTTCATTTTTCTAAGAAAATGGATATATGTAGGGACGTACATTGGGAGGTTGACTTCCTGGAAGGAGAGGGATTTTCTGATCATGCTCACCCCTGGAGGGAGGTAAGGTTGTGGGAATCTCAAAGACCTTGGAATACTTGTCCAGGATGAGTTTTAGCCTGGGAGGAACTACCTGAGAGGCCTTTTCAGTGAGTTGGATGGCATTAAATTGAGAAATCACACCATGGTGGCCTTTCTTCAATAGTTTTTCCATCCTTTCAGAGATAATGATTTCAGGAGATCCCTCTTGGAGAGATCATAGGGTATAGGAGTGATCGTCTTGGTTGAAGGTCATATATAATTCTTGATAATCCATTTTGATTGGCCCCAGAGTGAGAATCCATTCCAATCAATAAAACAATCACTCATGGAAATAGAGAACATGTGGGTTTTCATAGTATAATCACCCATTTGGAGTTTGACATTCTCACAAATTCCCCCACACTTCATAGTACCACCATTAGCAATGAGGATTTGAAAAATAGAAATAGGACAGACAAAACATTGGATCTCATTAGTAAGCTTGCAATGAATAAAATTATGGGTGCTTGATGTAGCACTTGAGCTTCAATGTCTATAGGGATGAAATACCTGAGAGTGCATGATGCAATATGATGGGTTCCTATAGTTCCACAGGGGTTACAACTGGAGCTTCAATGTGATCACTTGGTGGAGCCTCATCTGATGGGATGTCTTCAGAAGGAGATGAAGTGGATGCATCAATCTGGAAGAACTTTTGTTCTCTACATTTATGCCCTGGTGAATACTTTTCATCACAATAGTAACAAATTCCTTTCTTGTAACATTCATCCATTTCAGTTGGAGATACCTTTTGGACCTTCAATGTTTGTGTCAGAGTTGGGTGAGCCCTGGGGAAAGAACAGTTGAGAAATGGAGCCTTCATGGGTGGGGCCTGAAGGATGGTCTCTGCTTGCTTTGCTAATTGACATGCCTGCAACCAGGTAGTAGGATGATGCATGCTCACATGAGCCTGAATGGCTTTCTTTAAGACACTGATAAAACATTCAAGGTAAAATGCATCAGATAAGCCCTCAGTCCGGATAGCCAATTGTTCAAATGTCGTGATGAAATTTTTAATTGATCCAGTTTGGCACAACTTGGTGAGTCTACCCAAAAAATGTGGTTCCCTATCAAAACGAGCACAAACTTCTTTAGTAAACATGTTCCAAGTGGGTATTCCTGGATAACATTTCTTATGCCACTTCCATCACTACCATAATTCTTAATCCAGGTACAAAACCCCAACATGGAGTTTGTTCTCATCATCCCAAATATTATGGAGGGAGAAGTATTGTTCCATTTGAGAGACCCACACTGTTGGGTTGGATCCATCAAATTTATGCATGTCAACTTTGGGCACCTTATTCCAAGAGTGTGGAGAACCCCAAGGGGAATGCGAGGAATGAGTATTTCATAATGGGAATGTTGAGGGTCCTCTGCATTGGGTTCTACCTGCTTACCTTTTGTGAATGGTTACATGGCTTCACAGATGGCTTCTTGGATTGTTGCAGGGAGGGAGTCATTTATTGTTGTTTTATGGTATCGGGGATGGATTCCATTCATGATTCTAAGTTGGACATCCTAGTATCCCAGTCTTCCTAGGTATGAGCTCAGGTGGTTGACATGGTAACATCTTAGGTAGTAGATGAGGTGGTGGAACAAAAATTGGGACCACAAAAAGTGAGATGTACTAGGGTGATCAGGATAAAGAGAGGAGTCTAATGGGATAAGTATCAAATAAAGGTGTCTTGGAAAGGGGTGGGACCATGAAGAAAAAAAAAATCTTAAAATTAAAGGGTACCACTGCGATCAAAATGAAGAGAGGAATGCAATGGGATAGGTTACAAATAAGGGCGCATACGGGCCCCATACGTTTTTTTTTTACTCCTATGGAGTTATACTCTGAGATGAATAACACTGCAGTGATGAAATGGCCAAATTCTTAACAGGAAGAAATGTGTAGGAATTTTTCAACCATAATGCAGGAGACACCATTGCATGGAAATAGATCTTGTTTGTTCTATATATGTTTTTGTCCCAAGGGTTAGGGTATTCAAGGTTTCTACAAATAAGGGTTTTCCTTGTGCTATAGCTCTTTGATATACGTGTGAGTTCCAATAGTAGTACTCAGACCAATATCTCAGGGCACCAATTAAGGAGGCTAGATCGTTCCCTTAGATGTACTACCCAACTACCCAAGTACTAGAGAGTATATTCCTGAGTATTGTTCTCGGTGGAACTACAACACAAGTAGGGAGGGATTACTATTATTTATACTTATTCTACCTAACTACTCTTATTTATACTAATTATACCTTCTAAGGAAACTTCTAGAGGAAGATATTTCTAGAAGCGAAAGCTTCTCTTAGGTCTTCTAATTACATTGCCTTATTCTCCTTTATTTATTAGGCCTTATTAACTAATGTTGGCCTTTATTACATAGAAACATATCCTAATAACTAATGACCCATGGAGAGGGGTTACGATCAGATCCTAACATAATCTAGGGAAGAAGTTCATGCCTTAGGTCCTAATGAAATATTTGAGGTATCTAGAGCCATGAACAATGCCTCAAATCATCACACATGACCTCATGAAGGTATCCTTGGCCTATAAGAATAGGTGTTAGTGTCCTCACAAGGTTTTGAGCATTAGGTATGGGTCTCAAGGACTTGATATAGTCAAGGGGGGAAACCTAAGCCTTAGCCAAAGTATAAAGATTCTAGGAATGTAGGGCCAAACATGATGCCTCAAACCACCACACTGTACCTCCAAAGTTTTTAAGAAGCTTCCAAGGCTCAAGGGTCATGAATGACACCTCAAACCACTATATATTACCTCTCGAGGGGATGTTTGGCCTTCAAGTGTGGGTCTTGGGTCCTTAGACTTGATCAAGAGAGGAAACATGGGCCTTAGGTCCTAAAGGAAGCTTCTAAGAATCTAGGGCCAAAAACGACATGTTGAAGCACTACAAATGACCTTTTGTAGGTATCATTGGTCTCCAGATGGGGATAGTCAGCATGATAAGGTTTTTAACATTAATCATGAGTCTCTGGACCCTAGATATGGTTATGGGATAAAACACAAGATTTAGGCCCTAAAGGAAGCTTCTAGGATTCAAGGGCCAAGAATGACACATTGAACCACCACAAATGACCTCTCAAGGGAATCCTTTGCTTCTAACTAGGTATATAGGTACCATTAGCACTTTTTAGCACTAGCTATGGGTCTTGGGGCCCTAGACATTCTAACAGGGATGAAAACATGATTTAGAACATGTGTGTGATCCTACTTAGGAACACATGCATGTTCTAAAGTTCATGCACGCTCATACTCAAGAATGTACATGTGTTCTAAAGCATGTGAACACTCCTTCTTAGGAAAGTGCATGTGTTCCTCAAAAATATCATTTGGAAAGAGTGTGTGGAAGTACAGGGAGAATTGAGGCTATAGGATTAGGAACACATGTGCATTTATAAGAATAAGTATATGTTCCTAAGTGTGCATGTTCCTATGCACCCCATTGCCACTTTTCAACCATCAACTATGTGTAAGCCCCCAAAGGTCACATAAAAGTACAATATATGATCCATAAGTTTTATTTATAAGTGAAAATTTTCTCCATTAACAAGAAAAATGTAAAAAATATTATGCATTTGAACAGATATCAACGTAGGATGCGTTAACAAGCTATACAAGAATGAGGAAGATTTTTTTTGTTGTTGTTGTGTATCAATCAAATTGTCAACAGAATTTGCTATGAAAGTCTACATGAAAGTTGGAAACAATAACAAAAGCAGAGATGAGTTCCTTGAAGTGTAAATCTAGATGAGAGGTGACCAATATAGTAAACTACAAAGATTGAATACAAAGAAGTGTTGATGTTTACAACTTCCCGAGACATTCTCCAGATCATACTCCTTTGTGACTGAGTTGAGTTGATCCGTGAGGACACTTATCCTAGAAGGGATAAGTGGGCTTGGGATTATATACCAATGTCCCTTGTGGAGAGCACATGAGTATATGTCAAGGAGTTGACCTTGACATCACACACTATGGGGAGTTGACCCTAGTTTTTCTAGAGGGAGTATCCTCTAGAAGTCCACATGGGAGTGCCATGTGTGACAAACATTATACAAATCATACTCCTCTATAATTGAGTTGAGTTGATCTGTGAGGACACTTATTCGAGAAGGGATAAGTGGGTTTGGGCTTATATCCCAACATCCCTTGTGAAGAGCACATGAGGACCTATCAAGGAGTTGATATTGACATCACACACTATGGGGAGTTGAACCTAGTGTTTCTAGAGGGATTAGCCTCTATAAGTCTACATGGGAGTGCCATGTGTGACACACCTTTTTCTACAATGTCTTAAGTCAGCATCGAGAATACCTTCTCTTGGATTGGGCTACAGACCAAGGGAGATAGGATGCATTTATCACAAAGGTGTACTTGTGGTAAATGGGCCCAAGCGTAGTCCTTCCTTGATCATGACAAGGAGTAATATGGACTCGAGGTGCTTTCCATGTGTCAGTTAGCATAAGGTTGACATTCAATCATAGGGGTGTACCTATGGTGAACGACCCTGGTTGAGAATGTCTCCTTCGTTGAGAGGGAGTGTTGATGTTTGGACACCATCAGGAAGAAATTATTCCATATATATATATATATATATATATATGACATGATATTTATAATACAAGGTATAAATATATATAATAAACAAATAGTTATTTATTATCCAAGGGGCACATCCTTTCATGGATGGTCACCATATGTTCTCTATATATGGAACTCTCATCATTTCAATAATATATCAATCTATTATAATCATTTTGTCTTAGAATTTTCTATTGTACTTGTGTCTATGTGCATGGTTATTCTTCTTGTGATCTTGGTTATTACTGTTGCTAATGTTCATGGTTTATGCTTCAGTTCATGTAAATTTGTAAATAAACTGAATGTAATTGAAAATTAAAATGCAACATGGTATCAAAGCAGCGTTATTAAAATAATACTATTGCAGAGGCGTTTACCTTCTACAACAACTCGTCGTACCTTTCTTGCAATTCATTGTTTTGCTACAAGTACAACTCGGGTTAAGATTTCTGCACTCTTCCAACAACCATGGTGAACCATATTTTGGTGGAAGATAGGCTTGATGGAACATCCAACTTCAGTTCTTGGAAATCTAGATTGTTCATCACTCTAGACGAGAGTGACCTAATGAAGTACATTGAAGAAGTTGTACCAGAATCAGCTGATGATGCAGAAAAGTCTCAATGGAGGAAGAATGATGCAAAAGAGAGAAAGATCATCATCTATTATGTGAGAGAACATTTAATACCTCACATATCCAACATGAAGACAACTAAGCATATGTACGATGCATTTAAGAAGTTTTTTGAGAGCAACAACACAAACATAACACTTTCCTTGAGACACCAGCTTCAGAAGATTTCAAAGATCATAGATAAGTTGGGTGTTATTGGTGAAATCATCATGAATATCTGCCACCTTCTTCATGAAGATTTCTAAGATCATAGATAAGTTGGGTGTTATTGGTGAAATCATCTCTGACAATGAATTTTTCATGATTACCCTTAATGGTCTTCCAATCCATTGGGATCCATTCATTCAAAGTATCATTGGGTGGTCCAAATTTCCCAAGTTTGATCGTTTATAGTCAAACTGTACTCAGGAGGAGACTAGACTTGTAGCTAGTGGCGTGCAATCTTCCCATCATGATGACAATCAAGACCTTGCTACTCATGCAAGGAAAACAAAAGGAAAAAGAAGAGGTTTCATCAAAAAATTTAAAGGAAGGAAGTCAACACCAGCTTCAGAACACAAAAAGAAGGACATGTCAAAGATTTAGTGCTTCAGATGTGAAAAGTATGGAAACTATGTGAAAAATTGTCCAACATTGAAGAAAGGAGAGCAACATGCTTCCAATTCTAATGTTGATTCAGAACCACCTCAGAGGAATTCAAGGAATGCAAGCATGGACGATGAAGATTTCTTCTTCATTTCATCCCTCTCAGGTATGGTTTCTACTAGTAATGATATTTGATTGATTGACAATGGTGCTTCCAGACATATGATTGGATACAAAGAGCACCTTACAGATCTAGTAGAGAAAGAATCTTGTTTGCATGTTGTACTTGGTGATGATGCCATATATATTGTGAAGGGAGTTGGATCCACTTCCTTACAATTGGATTCTGGAACCCCACTCCATTTGAGTGATGTATTTTTTGTACCTGGGATGAGAGGGAACCTTGTCTCTATTTCATCCTTAGAAATCAAAGGATACAAGGTTGCTTTCTCTGAGGGAAAGGTTATTGCATGGAACAAGAAATATAGTATGGATTATGCTCAGGTGATTGGTGTTCGAGATACGGATTGACTATCTGACTAGTTCAGGCCTTGATACATGACTCTATAAGTTTGAGCGAACTATGGCATAGGAGACTTGTTCATTTACATTATAGAACTCCTCCGGCTCTGGGGAAGATGGTGACATGCCTTCCAAAGATCCATGTTGAACATGATGGCATTTGCAGAGGTTGTGCTCTTCGAAAGAATTCCAAGGGGTCCTTTCCGAGCAATGACATTAGATCCAAGGGGATATTAGACTTGGTTCATACATATTTATGTCGACCCATGACAATTGCTTCCTTGATTGGATACCTATACTAGGTGATCTTCATTTATGACCACTCTCGGAAGACTTGGATTCACTTCTTGAATACCAAGGATGGATTCCTTGCCAGGTTTCAGGAGTACAAAGCACAAGTCAAAAACCTGACCAAAAAGAAGATCAAAGTGTTGAGATCAAATAATGGAGGAGAATACACCTCCCAGGATTTTAGTGATTTATACATTAAGGAAGGGATTGGAGTACATTGTTCCTTACAACCCTCAATAGAATGGGGTCACAAAGAGGAAGAACATATCTATTGTTGAGGCAATCAAGGAAATGATTCATGATCGACATTTACCTATGTTTCTATGGGCAGAAACATCCATAACTGCAGTGTATGTTCAGAATAGAAGTGCTCATAAGACTTTGAGGAACATGACTCCCGAGGAGGCCTTCACTAGAGTGAATCCTGAGTTTGGAAACTTCAGGATATTTGGGTGTTCAATATACATTCATGTACACAAGGAGAAAAGGACCAAGCTAGACCCTTCAAGTAGAAAGGGTACATTTGTGGGGTACAATGAATCTTCGAAGGCATATCAGATCTACATCCCTGGTTAGAGACAGATTGAGTTTAGCAAAGATGTTACCTTTGAGGAGGAGGTAGCCTTCCGGAGATCTAGAGGATCTCACATGGATATTGAAAGTGAGAGACAGGAGGAGATGGTGCCTTCTCCCCCTCACCCTCCAAAATTTCAAAGGGAGATAGTTGAGCCTATTGATCATGTTGATCCTGTAGCTCTAGTTGATGTTACCAGAGATATTGTAGTAGGTTAGAAGAGACCTACATGGGTTCATTAGACTCTACAGGAGCCAGAAGTACATGTAGCTCCTCGTGGTACCTTCTGAGAGAGAAAGAGACCTCATAGATATTCATACTATGCTACAACTATGATCCCTCAATGTAGAGAGAGAGCAGAGAGAAGAAGAAATATGTAGGAAAATAATGGGGATTTGATTCCCTTTACAATATTACAAAGTGTTATATATATTACATCATGTAACGGATCCAAAAACACTGGAATAAATAACATAAGGTTAACTAGAGTCTTACTACAAATAACTAGAGTCCCATTGGACTCAACAAGGTGAGTTGGCATACGAATTGACAGCTCGAGATTGCATTTAACAAATATAACATCTATGAGTTTCAAGATCCTACCAGTTCTCCCTGGCCTTGAGGCCCCAAAGTAACTTTAATTTATAGATACCACAATTCAAAAAAAAAAGCAAACTGATAAGCAATCCTGTGAAAAATTCCCACAGAATCCAAAAATCAAAAGAACAAACTAAAATGCAATATGTTTCATTTGACTTAAATCCCTTCCAAGCCGCTGCATCGTTGACACTTGACAAAATGGCTATGAAACTCGAATATGAAAATACTTGTGAACTATTGAAATATCTTCTCCATCTCTAGCTTCCACTTCCACAATATAACCAACATTCACGACAAGAGCCTCTTTTGATAAATAGGTTTTCTTGCATATTTAACTATATGTAGATGTGTGTAATATCTTAGACATCTAGTTTATGAGTAGTAATAAATCTCCAATGACTTGTAAATTTCCAACATTCATTTCCACAACACATATGAGTAATAACAACAATTTCAACAGTTCAACATAATTATTAGATACATTTCCTAAACTAGATTTGAAATTAAATTGATAAAAAAAATGATAGAGAAAAAATACCCCCAGCTCCACAAGAAGTGGGGTCCTCTTGACTAACCCCATTGAAGATCCCGCGAGCCTCTAACCCTTATTAGTCACTGCCAAGGGAAGTGTAGGGACTATAGCCATGAGTCACATATTTGACTTATATTAATTGATCGTTGACCTCCTTTGGATCCTCATGGGTTCAGTTCGCTTGAATTGAATAAGTAGTTGTTGCAGTGAATTCTTCTACAGCGAGACCAGCTCAAATGGCGTCCATATCCAGTTCTTATGCTCCCATAGCCAAAACTGTAAGTACCCATTCTTTGATCTTAACTGTTCTAAAAATCAATCAAATCTTTTATCATTAAATTTTAGCAAGAAAAAGAACATTTTTACAAGATTGTTCTGTAAAGTGAATTCTTCAATAACATCGCATTCTTCGAGCTACACACTCTCCCTTAAATACACCAAATAAATGGTTTCTTCGTGTTTTTTTTCTGCGACTCAGAAAAAATCATCAAAAAAACCTCTAAACCCCTTATGATCAAAACAATTTGTTGGTAATACACTATATTGCATGAGAATCATATGCTATATGCGCATTTATGTTTTGAGAATGATATTTTGTGTCTCAGGGATATGGTGCTGAAGGGTTTTAGAGGGTTTAACGAACAGAGAAGAAATGGTAGGAATGGGAAAGCTTCTGGGAAAAATGGCATTCAATTCAAGCGGAGGAGTGATCAACTGGTTCCCAGGTCACATGGTCGCTGCCACTCGAGCCATTCGAGAGCGCCTCAAGTTGGTCTATCTTGTTGTAGAAGTCAGGGATGCCAAGGTAATGCACTTCTTTTGACTGTCTATAAGTACTTATAATTATAAATGTTAATTATAATTATAGAGAGTCTATAAGTAATTATAACTATAAATGTTAATTATAATTATAGAGAGGTAACTATGACCTCTCTAGGTTAACTCGGAATTGTAGATTCCTTGATCATGTAATATTTGAATTACCTCTCTAGGTAGCCTATAGAGATCTCAACCCCCTATTGATTGGTTTTCCCTAATTCTAAGTCTCATTCTATTTCCCACATTCCATGCTAACCAATTAAAAGGATAGAACCAAAGTCTTCCACATTATTGACACATTATAAGTCAACTTGTTTAGTTGCCATATCCACTCCTTAAAAGACTAAGACTCAATGTACTTTTGCAAAAGACTATGACTCAATGTACTTTTTCATGACCACCCGCCTACTTTGATAGACATTCAAAAAAAAGAATTGCCATAAGTTTTTGGAAGCCAAAACTTTCCCAAAGAAGTGTATGTTTTTTAATCCCCATCCACCAATCTATTTTTGTTATGTGAGATTCTTCCATTCCACTAGGGGTATGTCTTGCGTATCCTTTTTACTTGTCCACACAAAAAAGAAACATCTCCTTCAAATTTATGTCTTGCATATCCTTTTTACTTGTCCACACAAAAAACAAACATCTCCTTACATATCCTTTTTACTTGTCCACACAAAAAGAAAACATCTCCTTCAAATTTTTACTAGTAAGACTATGGGGTTAAAATCCATAAAGTGGCATTGTATTGGAATTTCTTCCATTATTGACTTCACTAAGGATAATGCCCTATTTGTGGAGAGCCAACAATTGCCCTACATAACCCTACATAGAGAATTCCTTTTTAATATTTTCATAGAGCTATTGCAAGTCTCTTTTACTAGTCATTGGGTTTTAGAATAAATCCTAGATTCTTGAAATCATAAGAGAAGGCTAAAATATTTAAGGGAAAATTCATGGATAATGATCTCTCTTGTCCTTCTTTAAGCTTGTTATAGGATATAGATTACTTTTTCATATTAATCTCCTTTCCAATAGCCTTACTATACATATCTAGAATTTCATTGAAGATTCTAGCATCCGTATGATAATATTCATCAAATAATTATACACCATCAAGAAGCAATATATGAGATACACAGATTGTACTTCCCATTTTTATGCATTTGATGTTGCCTATTCTTTTCCTTCTTTGATTTTCAAGCCAAGGATTTTTGTTATGGGGATAAATAATATTGGTGAAAGGAGACATCCTTGTATCAATCCTATAGTGAGGGTAAAAGTCTTGGATGCTAAACCATTGATTAATATAGAGAAATGCATATAAGAGACACAACCTTGAGTCCAAATGACCATTTGTGGAGAGAACCCAATATGAAGAAGCATCAATGTAAGATATAGCTAATTCACTCTATAAAAGGACTTAGAAAATCGGCATCATCACCATGGTTAACATATTTGTTTATTTGATAGTGTGTTATCTTTCCTTGTGCCACATTAACTATCTCATGAATTAACCTATAATTAAAAAATCAAATTGCTTTGAAGAAATTTTTTCTTAGAAAATAGGTTTTAATCTATTAACAATGATTTTATACATACAATTAATTACATAGAAGGATAGACCTGTATTCCTCAAATAAGTTGGGGAGTCCTTATTTGATATAAGAGCAACAAAAGTGGAGGTAAAGGCTCCCAACATTTTCATATGTCATTGACTTTTCTATAACCCTCATAAGTTCTTATTCTAATATATCACAAAATCCTAAGAATAATTCCATAGGCCATTAATGAATACATAGTCTCTCGTCCTTATGCAAAGAGGCTAGGACATACTTTAGTTCCTTTAGGATCTCTTCCACCTGTTGATACTGAGAGGGGGCTAAATCAATATCAAGTACAATTTAAAACCTTTTTCAACTTATACTTAAACCATTCAACTATATCCAATGAGCAATGAACAATAGTATAAGAGTTACACCAATACACCACAATACACCATGATCAATATATGAGAAATAATCAATAGTTATTGTTCAAGGGAAGTAATGACTTCCAAAGGTAGCTACAGCTTCCAAATGTAAAGGGAGGGATAAACCTCCAAGAGGAAGATACAATCCTCCAATATCAAGAGAGAGTTTAAATCTCCATCCTTGCCCCTTCCTTCCACCCAAGAATATATGAGAGATAATAAAACTTTACATTAAATCATCACCATCAACCAATCATCACATAGAACCTGATAATGCTTCCTGATACTTCTTCAATTTTTGCAATTCTTCAATTCTTGGAGTACTCTGATCTTGTAGATAATATTACTCAATGTATTCTCTAAAACTCCTCCAATTTTCACTCCTTGAATCCTCCCCAAAAAGAGGTTATAGAAAGAATGGTAGACTTTATTCAATTCTGGTCTATTCAGAAGACCCAACTTGTACAGCATGCCCCGCGCTCAATATTTAACATCCAATTCCGAAAATCAAACACAAGAAACTACAGTCCGTACTCTTTCCAATGGAAGTGGTCCCACTTCGTTTGGATTCTGTATGAAAAAAGGTATGATTGTTTTACCCGGAACACTTGTTTATTGACTAGCTTCAGGACTGGTCACAAACCCTATCTTCCACATAATGTATCTCCATAATTATAGAGAATAAAGAGCTTAACGTTTTACCAAAGGTACCTTGATATGTCTCCTCAATACCATAGCGATGTCACCACCTAAATCATTCTAAAAAAAAAGTTATAGCAAAAATGGTAAGATGACCTGAAAATAACATACCTTAGAACACATCACCAAATGACTTCATCCTCCCTTGAAAACTAGCCTTCTTTTCTTCTTATTACCTCTGAAATTTGACTTGTCTCAAATGAATGTATAATGATGTTTATTTATACCATTTATGTCACTTCCTTCTTCAATTCACTGTGTCATCTTCAAAAATTCATTTCTCCTCAACCATGAGGATCCACGTGACGTGCCACATACCAACGGAAACAACATGATGTATACTATCCATCCATGGGTGTTATGTCTTCATGTGCATTTTCATTCATGTCCAAATACCTTCATCAATATTGCGGTCCAAAATCCATGACTAGGGTTGACATCAATGACAACAACCAATCTTCCAACAATCTCCCCCTTTGTCATTGATGGCAACACTCATGCTCCCCCTATCATCATGATCCCAATTTCTCTCCCCCTTTGACATCAATGGAAAAGGGTATGGCTTCTCCCCCTGATTTTAATGGCAAAAGGTAACCTTCTTCTTTGGGGATGCTCCCCCTAAACATGTGGCACTCAATAATACTTCATCCTTATTTTTGGTCTTTGGGACATTTTCTTCCTTGGAATCCTTTTGTGTGGCTTCTGTCTTCTCTCTCTTCTTCATGTCTAGGATGTATATGTTATTCGGTCTTCTTGTTGCAGTTGCAACCAATCTTCCTGAGTTATTTTCTATGATTTTACATTTTCGGGAGTCAAACGTAAGAGTGTATCATTGGTCACATATTTTTATGACACTGANCTCCCCCTTTGACATCAATGGAAAAGGGTATGGCTTCTCCCCCTGATTTTAATGGCAAAAGGTAACCTTCTTCTTTGGGGTTTCTCCCCCTAAACATGTGGCACTCAATAATACTTCATCCTTATTTTTGGTCTTTGGGACTTTTTCTTTCTTGGAATCCTTTTGTGTGGCTTTTGTCTTCTCTCTCTTCTTCATGTCTAGGATGTATATGTTGTTCGGTCTTCTTGTTGCAGTTGCAACCAATCTTCCTGAGTTATTTTCTCTGATTTTACATTTTCAGGAGTCAAACGTAAGAGTGTATCCCTGATCACACATTTTACTAACACTGAGTAGATTATGATTCAAGTCTTCAACCAATAGAACATTATTTGCTTTTACATTTTTTCTTCCAAGCTCTACTACACCTTCTCCAAGTATTTTGGCAGATGAGTCATCTCCAAATGCAACATTGCCACCCTTTGTCTTCAAGCTAATGAATTTGTCTTGATCCCCGATCATGTGTGAAGAACATCCACTGTCTATGTACCATTCATCTTCTTATTTACATTCTTCAGTGGTCAATGCTATTCTACAATCTTCATTGTTTTGAATCTCTTTCCTTCTCCATACTATGGTTGGCATAGGGACATCTTCATTCATATATCTACAATCTCATGCTTTGTGGCCAAGATAATTACATTTGTAGCATGCAATATTTTTGTCCATCAATGGGGAAAATGAATTATAACTTCTGTTGACAAATCCGTGATTATTTCCATATCTTCTATTTACACCATTCATGTGATGCAGACCCCCGACCCTCGGGCCGAGATCTGCTCAGGATCGTTCTAAATCTGTCCTCTTGAGTCTAATTGACTCTTTGATTTTCCCCACAGGGAATCCCTCACACACACGACGGTGTATCCACAGGTCCTTATGAGTATGTTCCATGTGATCAAACACAAAGCATCACTCAAATCTCTTGACCTCAATAATATGATTGCGCCCTTTTCCAAATCAGGATTTCGGGTTTCGCAATATCGCAATTCCTGTTGTTGAGTTTCCTGTCTCTACAACCTCCGAAACCCAAAATGTTGAATTGCCAAAACCTTTGGCCGTGTCCTCCTCCACAGCTGTATCGTGTTTCATGACTCTAGGGTTTCTCAATGCAAAGGCCCCTGGCTCCTTGTCATCAGGATTTTTGGTATTCCGAATCCCGAATTACCGAAATCCTAAAATTCTTCACTTAACAATTCTTTTCGCTATTCGGGAGTTAGAGTGACCAAGGATTTTGGCTTACACTCTGGACTTACAAACTCTGAATCCCTGAAATGATCTGACAACTCAAAACAGATCACGATCAACAATCCACGTTGATTCCTGATACCAAAGTGATGGGTTTGTCCTCCCCTACCCACCTTACAGCTTCTCTGAATCCTTCAATCCTCGCGACTTCAGGAGTTCTCCTCAAAGAATTCTGACTGCTCATTTCCTCCTTGACAGCTTCTGCGAAATGAACCAGTGTTCTTCCACTGGAACTTAACTTTTGCGAGACGTTTTCAATCTTCGTCTCCCTTTGAGTACTTTCAAAGGTGTTGACCCTCCTAAGCTTTCACTTGCAACTCAAGTCTCAAAAGGACCCCTGTGCGCACTCCTTGTGGAAGACTTTCAAACCCTTCTAGGTATTTGATCTTTTGACTCTGTGCATCCTCTGCAACAGCAGTCCTTAAATCTTTAACCTTAGCTAGTAAATTCTAAGGTTTCAACTAGCCTGCGCACACCTTGCATAGCTTATGTTCTCCATCTTCACTTCTGCTGTAATGAGAACAACGCTATCTCTCTTGAGCTTTCTGAGATAAAAATCAGAACCCTTGTCAATGCACACCTTGCAGACGTTTCACTGCACTTCTTACAGGAACTTCTCTCACTCGAGAAGAGAAACAATTGAAACTCATTCTCTCTCTTTCTCAGACTTCAAAAATTCAACATGAAATCATACATACACAACATAGCCTCATAAAAAATGCATAACAAAAGAGAATAAAACAACCATAAGCATACCATTCACCATGTATAAACAAAAAACATCATAACGCCATGAAATTTGATTCAAAGCTTCATATATTAATTTAAAGCTCCTGTACATGAATTCTTCTTTTTAGCTCTCTGCTACAGCTCTCTTCTTCTGTGCTATGCTAATGATACAATTACTACTATGATACAAAGGAGAGGGTGTCTATATCCATTTTCCCTCTTACTCTTCTAAATTGTCTAATCTATTAATTCAAACCTACCTACTTTCATTAACTGGGCTTAAATGCCTTTTACATCGAAAAATGAGAGAAAATCGCTCACGATCTATTTACAACAGCCAAATATAAATGCAAGTACACTTCTAGCTACTACATTAATATCCGCTTCTTAATCTTTCAAAAACATTTCAAAATGTGCAAAACGTGTGTTACGCGCCTCCCAGCTGGTTGCTTACGATTCTCCTGCATCATACTCCCTCGCTTGAAAATTTTCATGAACTCTTGTTCATGAGCTCGTGCACGGTCTGTCCATGCTTCTGAATTTCTACTTCATCTTCCCAACTGGCATCTTCAACTGGATGTCCTTTCCACTTGACCAAGTATTCAAAATACTCTTTTCTCCTGGTCTTCCTGCTGACTCTCTTGTCAATTATACTTTTCATCTGTGGATTTTCAGCTACAAGCATTTGTTTTGTCCATTGAACCTCTGTCTATTCATCCTCTGTTCCTGTTTCTTCAACTCTATAAGGGTACAAATCTGCAACATTGAATATCGGTGAGATTTCGACCCCATCGGGTAATTCAATCTCATATGTGTTTGCCCCAAATTTCCTTATGACCTTGCATGGTCCAATCTTTTTCATCTTTAGTTTGTTATATGTTCCTTTGGGAAACCTCTCCTTCCTCATATGTGCAAGAATCAAATCACCAACTTCAAATTGAAGTTCTCTCCTGTGTTGATCTGCTCTGCGCTTGTATTCTTGATTTAAACTCTGCAATCGCTCCTTAATTCGGCTGTGAAGCTCCTTCATTGCTTCTGCAAAGTCCTCTGCACTAGCACTTCTGAATTCATTTTGTTATGAATCTTTCAATTCAGAAACTCCCCTTGGTTGCGTTCCATATACAATCTGGAATGGACTCTTCCCTCTGCTTCTGTTAAGCGAATCATTATAAGTGAATTTCGCCTATGGTAGAATGTGATCCCACTAACTGTGGTGTTCAGTCACTAATATCCTCACCAAATCTCCCAAGCTTCTATTCACAACTTCTGTGTGTCCATCCGTCTGAGGATGATTCGCTGAGCTAAAAGACAAACTTGTCCCCAGCTTCTTCCATAAAGTCCTCCAGAAATGTCCCACGAACTTGGTATCTCGATCAGAAACAATACTCCTTGGCAACCGTGAAGTATGATGACTTCCTTGAAAAACAGGTTCGTAATATGAGTTGCGTCCCTGGTTTTCTGGCATGGTATGAAATGTGCCATCTTGGAAAATCTATCGACTACCACAAAGATTGAATCATAGCCTCTTTGCGTTCTTGGCAGTCCCAATATGAAATCCATGCTCACTGCGTCCCACGACCTTTCGGGTATGGGTAATGGCTGGTATAACCTTGTGTTCTGCCTTTTCCCTTTTGTTTGTTGACAAATCCTGCATCTTTCCACACATTTCTTAACATTTGTTCTCATCCCTGGCCAAAAATATGAGCCATTCAACTTTGAGAACATCTTATCATGACCGAAGTGTCCGACCAATCCTCCACTGTGTTTTTCCTTCAACAGGTTCTCCCTCATGGAGCATTTTGGAATGCACGGTTGATTTCCCTTGAATAATAATCCATCCTGGATCATATATTCGCTCCATTGGCTCCTGTCCCTAAGAAATGGATTCTCATATGCCTCATACGCTTCCTTAAAATCTGGGTCATCCTTGTACATTTCTTTGATGTTATCAAAACCTAAAGTCTTGACTCTAAATTTCTGCATAAGCAAACATTTCCTGCTCAAAGCATCAACAACTTTGTTAGTAGTTCCAGAAATATGCTTAATCACAAAAGTAAAATTCTGCATGAATTCAACCCATTTAACATGTTTTTGGTTCATCTTCTCCTATTGAGTCACGAATTGTAAAGCATGATTATCTTTGTACAAAACAAACTCTGATACCAAATTTGACGTAGACCCTCGACCCTCGGGATGAGATCTGCTCAGGATCGTTCTAAATATTCCCTCCTGAGTTTGATTGACTCTTTGATTTTCCCCATAGGGAATCCCTCACACACACGACGATGTATCCACAGGTCCTTATGAGTATGCCCCGTGTGATCAAACACAAAGAATCACTCAAATCTCTTGACCTTAATAATATGATAGCGCCCTTTTCCAAATTGAGATTTTGGGTTTCGTGATATCGCGATTCTTGTTGTCGAGTTTCCTGTCTCTACAACCTCCGAAACCCGAAATGCAAAATTGTCAAAACCTTTGGCCATGTCCTCCTCCACAGTTGTATCGCGTTTCGCGACTCTGGGGTTTTTCAATGCAAAGGCCCCTAGCTCCTTGTCATAAGGATTTCCGGTATTTCGAATCCCGAACTACCGAAATCTCGAAATTCTTCACTTAACAATTTTTTTCGTGATTTGGGAGTTAGAGTGACCAAGTATTTTGTCTTACACTCCGAACTTACAAACTCTGAATCCCCGAAATGATCTGACAACTCAAAACAGATCACGATCAATGGTCCACGTTGATTCCTAATACCAAAGTGATGGGTTCATCCTCCCCTACCCACCTTACATCTTCTTTGAATCCTTCGGTCCTCACGACTTCGGGAGTTCTCCTTAGAGAATTCTGACCACTCGTTTCTTCCTTGACAACTTCTGCGAAATGAACCAGTGTTCTACCACTGGAACTTAACTTCTGCAAGACGTTTTCAATCTCCGTCTCTCTTTGAGTACTTTCAAAGGTGCTGACCCTCCTGAGATTTCACTTGCAACTCAAGTCTCAAAAGGACCCCTGCGCGCACTCCTTGAGGCAGACTTTCAAATACTTCTAGGTATTTGATCTTTCGACTCTGTGCATCCTCCACAACAACAGTCCTTAAATCTTTAACCTTAGTTGGTAAATTCTAAGGTTTCAACTAGCCTGTGCACACCTTGCACGACTTCTGTGCTCCATCTGCACTTCTATTGGAATGAGAACAACGGTATCTCTCCTGAGCTTTCTGAGATTAAACTCAGAACCCTTGTCAACTCACACCTTGTAGACGTTTCACTGCACTCCTTACAAAAACTTCTCTCACTCAGGAAGAGAAACAATTGAAACTCATTCTCTCTCTTTCTCAGACTTCAAACATTCAAAATGAAATCATACATACACAACATAGCCTCATAACAAATGCATAACAGAAGAGAATAAAAAAACCATAAGCATACCATTCACAATGTATAAACAAAAAACATCACAACGCCATGAAATCTGATTCAAAGCTTCATATATTAATTTAAAGCTCTTGTACATGGATTCTTCTTTTTAGCTCTCTGCTACAGCTCTCTTCTTCTGTTCTATGCTAATGATACAACTACTACTATGATACAAAGGCGAGGGTGTCTATATCTGTTTTCCCTCTTACTCTTCTAAACTGTCTAATCTATTAATTCAAACCTACCTACTTTCATTAACTGGGCTTAAATGCCTTTTACATCGACAGATGAGAGCAAATTGCTCACAATCTGCTTACAACAACCAGATATAAATGCAAGTACACTTCTAGCTACTACATTAATATCTGCTTCTTAATCTTTCAAAAACATTTCAAAATGTGCAAAACGTGTGTTGTGCTCCTCCCAGTTGGCTACTTACGATGCTCCTGCATCATCATGTTTCTTGTGTATGTGTTCCTTTCATTGATTCTGCAATTAATTGCCTTATGTCCAAAAATTTTGCAAGTATAACAATGACCAAGAAAGAAATTTTGATACCTTGGAGTAAGTGAGCTTCTTTGTGATGTAGTCCATCTGGGTTCATGATCTATTCTTCTATAGTTTCCTTCATACTGATTGAAGCTTCTTTAATTCCAGAAGGTAGGAGGTCTTCTTAGATATTCATCTCTTTTGTAATCATTCCTTCTTTATGGTATCCTGGTCCACTTCTCATCAACTGTCTGTGTAGCTCTTTCTTCAACCTTCTTGTTGATATTTGCATCTTCTTTGTATGAAGTTTCACCCATGCATCCAAGATGTGTTAAGTCTTTTGGCACTAGAGAGTTTCTTAAGCTCTTCCTCAATGAGACAACTTCTTGTTCAAGTTTCTCACAATCTTCTTTTTTCTTCATCATTTGGACATTCCTTATTTCTCCTATTCTTCTTTCTTCTTCAAGTAGAGTTTTCAAGGAAATGGTTTCTTCTCTTAGTTTCTCAAAGTCTTCTAATTGTTTCATCAAGATTACAAATGTCTTTGCACAACTACCAAATTCACTTCTTAGTTTTCTTTGCATGTATTTGATCTTGCTATTTTCAATCTCAACGTGCTTCAATTTTTTAAGATTCTCATCTTCTTGTTGAATAATTTTTCTTCATGATTTTCTTCTTCTTCATTGGAATTTTCTTCTTTAGTGTTGTTTATTTCAATCCTTGGATGAGGACATTCAAATTCAACATGACCTACTCCTTCACAATTAAAGCAAAAGAACTGACCTCTATTTTCTTCTTTGAAATATGAGATGTTGTAATTTTCTTTAACTCCTTCTTCTTCTTCTTCTTCTATGTCTTCCCTTACATAAAGGTATTTTAGCTTGTCCCAAAGCTCTTTTGATGATGCACATGATCCCACCTTGGATTTCACTGAATCTGTCAATCCATCCAGGATGGTATCTATTGCCAATTTGTTGTTCCTTTTTGCTTCCTTCTGAGCTGCAGTCTTTGGTTTCTTCAAAGCATTGTATCCTAAAGCAACTGAGAGCCAAACATCTACCCCAAGAGCTTTCAAGTAAGTTTCCATTCTATTACTCCAGTATTCAAAATTGCTTCCATCAAATGGTGGAATCCATTTGGAATTTTCTCTTCCATTTCTTCTTAGGATCTTCCTTNTTCTAGTGGTTAAACTGTACTGAAGGTAACCCGCTCTGATACCAATTGTTGATACTGAGAGGGGGGTGAATCAGTATCAAGTACAATTTAAAACCTTTTTGAACTTATACTTAAACCATTCAACTATATCCAATGAGCAATGAACAATAGTATAAGAGTTACACCAATACACCACAATACACCATGCACAATATATGAGAAATAATCAATAATTATTGTTCAAGGGAAGTAATGACTTCCAAAGGTAGCTATAGCTTCCAAATGTAAAGGGAGGGATAAACCTCCAAGAAGAAGATACAATCCTCCAATATCAAGAGAGATTTTAACTCTCCATCCTTGCCCCTTCCTTCCACCCAAGAATATATGAGAGATAATAAAAATTTACATTAAATCATCACCATCAACCAATCATACATAGAACCTGATAATGCTTCTTGACACTTCTTCAATTTCTGCAATTCTTCAATTCTTGGAGTACTTTGATCCTGTAGATAATATTACTCAGTGTATTCTCTGAAAATCCTCCGATTTTCACTCCTTGAATCCTCCCCAAAAAGAGGTTATATAAAGAATGGTAGACTTTATTCAATTCTGGTCTATTTAGAAGACCCAACTTGTATAGCATTCCCCTCGCTCAATATTTAACATCCAATTCTGAAACTTGCACAAACGAAACTACAGTTTGTACTCTTTCCAATGGAAGTGGTCCCACTTCATTTGGATTCTATATGAAGAAGTTATAGCTGTTTTACCCGGAACACTTGTTTATTTATTAGCTTCAGGACTGGTCACAAACCCTATCTTCCACAGAGTGTATCTCCATAATTGTAGCAAATAAAGAGCTGAAATTTTTACCAGAGGTACCTTGATATGTCTCCTCAATACCATAGCGATTTCACCATTTGAATCGTTCTAGAAAAAATGTTATAGAAAAAATGGTAAGATGACATGAAAATAACATACCTTAGAACACATCACCAAAAGACTCCATCCTCCCTTGAAATATGGCCTTCTTTTCTTCTTAATACCTCTGAAGTTCGACTTGTCTCAAATGAATGTATAATGATGTTTATTTATACCATTTATGTCACTTTCTTCTTCAATTCACTTTGTCATCTTCAAAAATTCATTTCTCCTCAACCATGAGGATCCACGTGATGTGCCACATAC
Organism: Picea mariana; assembly: GCA_032191745.1. NCBI lineage: Eukaryota > Viridiplantae > Streptophyta > Pinopsida > Pinales > Pinaceae > Picea > Picea mariana. The sequence continues at coordinate 596,546 of JASDQU010100492.1, read as the reverse complement.
GATTGGAAACAACATGATGTATACTATCCATCCATGGGTGTTGTATCTGCATGTGCATTTTCCTTTATGTACAAATACCTTCATCAATATTGCGGTCCAAAACCCATGACTAGGGTTGACATCAATGACAACAACCAATCTTCCAACACCACCAACCTGACATTACTCTCTTCATTATTAAATCTAGGAAATTAATTAGTTAATTTAATAACTTATGAAATAATTTCTTTAAGATTCTCTTTATACATGTTTTGAAAGTGAGACCATTCTCATATCAGTTTTTTAGAGATTTTTCTAGAATTACTTTCATTCTCTATCTCCAACTCCTAGCATTAATATTTTTCTCATTCCTAGCATAATTATGGAAAAACTTAGTAATTCCATCTTCTTTTTCCAACCAAATAGATTTTAATTGGAATCTTCTTAGTTTAATATTTTTGTTTTAGTAGATCTTAATGCCTTGAGCTTGGTCTTGTGCTTAGCTAAGAAAAAACATTCCCTATTTAACTCATAATCCTCTATAATACAAACTTCCACCAATCTAAGATCCTAGTCTAGTATGGAGTCACCAATATGTTGTCTAAATTCTATAACAAGGGTTAGTAGATATAAAAATATAGTGGTTTGTTGAGCCCCAACAACTCCCCCTAAAGTTTTACAAAATTTAAAGGGCCCCCATCAGAACTTGATAATTATAATGAGCTACAGAATCAACCTTTTCAAATAGTTCCATACCTTGACTTTCTTTGAGACAAACTTAAGACATTCACTATAGTATGAAACATTCATTACAAGAGTATATGTCAAAATTTAGAAAAGAGCATAAAAATCTCAATTTAAACAAAAACGTTAATTTTTATCAACTGTTTACTTTCGTTTAAATTATGATTATGTGTTCTTTATTTTGTTCATTAGCAAGTTTGACTATTTTGAATAATGGGTTCAATACTTCATCAAATAATATCTTGGTTGGTTTCTCATTTTCATAAAATCATTTGGTGATATTAAATAATTTAATTCTTTTTTCATTTTGCATCTCATTTCAAAATAAAAATAATAATAAAAAAATTAATTATCTATCATTTGTTTGATTTTGTAAAAAACCAAAATTAATATTTTTCTCTTTTCCATTAACTTGAAGCTTCTATAATTTTAAGATCACATTTGAAAGGAAATTATAAGCAATATTTGTTTAGAACTTATAGTTAGTTTAAATTCATTTTTTATTTTATTGTTCTAGATTTTGTTTTAATCACAATTTTTAGGTTATTAATTTAGGTTTCTTTTTGTTTCAAAGGTTTATATTATTATTTATTTGGTATGGATCTGATCATGGCTTGATTTTATTATCTAAATACGTTCAATATGATTGATCCAAAAATAATATTAGATTGTTGCAAATAAATTTATGAGCAACAACAGATAAAATTTGGAAATGCGTCAAGAATAGAGACACGATTTTGCGGAACTGATTGCAGCCAAACCGTGAGGAATTTGAAGAAACGGCTGAAAACCATCTCCCAAATGAACCCATTTTTCCTACGTGTACAAATTTTCCCAAACAAATACACGATTTTAGAGATATTTGTGTCTCTTTACGAGGCAAATTTCAGGTGGTGAAAATTATTAGTGATGCCCAGACTGTTCATTCATTGTATAAATATATGAGAAAGTTCAGAGCCATGAGGAACTAGGACAGGAGGATTTGTATCCTTTCTCTTTTGTATATTATTTATTTTGTAAACTTTTCTTCTTTTCAAATGGAGTAACAGATGGTTGGAATCTTTGGGAGAATGGACGAGTATTTTCAAAGAAGAATATGGAATTTCAGATTGCTTAATGGCTTTTGTCCTATGAGTAAAATGGTTTTATTTTCATTATAATATCTTCATATTCTTTGAATAATTGATTATGCATTGATTTAAATTAGCTTTAGTATTTTTTATCAATACGTGGTTTATTTCTATCATTTATATATTAATTGTTTTCAATCTTTAAGAATCTATTATCTCAAAAGTTCTTACTGGACCATATGATGAACATAATTTGTTGAAACTATATGAGAAAACAATTTACTCTTTGGCTTTTGTGCTTTTGTATATTGTGCAATGTTAATATTGTTTCTCATATAATTTTTGAATATGAAACTTTATTTGTATTGAATTAGCTTTAGACTATTCTGCATATAATTTTTTTATATCATGTTTTTCTTTATGTTGTTCATTAACTTTTGGTTTAGTTTATATCTGTGACTGATCATCTATTCAAGTATTTTGAGTTTACATATGATGCTAGATAGCTGGTAACACCATTCCTGAGAATTGGAATTTCTTTCATTTTCAGTTATTGGACATTTCAAGGTCACAAGATATATAATTATTTGTCTTTTTGTCATTATAAACTCGCTCCAGAATATGAAACACTTCCTTGAATTTCTTCAGGAAGTATTATGCTTTCTTTTGTCATAGGTTTACACTTGACACAGGTTAAGAGGATCTCATACAAATACAGAGAGATGAATCTATCTTAGTACTGTTGATCAATGAGAGGTTAGTAAGTGCATTTCTTTCTTTTATTCATATTTGTGTATATATGAATGAGACGATGATTGCATTAATTAGCTTTGATTGTTTCTATGTCATTGTTTCAATTGTATTTATTTAGTATTTATTAGTTTAAAATCTTTAAACATTAAAAAAAAACAAAAAGATTTATGTTTATGTTTATGTTTATGTTTATGTTTATAAAGATTTATAAACATTAAAATCTTTAAACGGAGCCATTAAACCCGTCGGGTCATTTCATTCCAAATGGCTTGGGTTATTTAGACAACCTTAGTCCGGATTTGACCTTCCAATTGATGGTGTGTCACTTACGCCCATCAATAAATGGCGCTAGAATGAGGGTCGGGGTAATTTTAATGATTAAATGTTTTACCCCTCATCCTGTCATAATTCTAGATTTATAAATTATTCTTTTGTGTCATCTTGAAATGCACTAGAAGGCAGGCCAGACTGACAAGTTGGTCTTGCAGGAGTCTTTGTTTCAAATTTATTTAATTTCCCATGGCTCCCCAAATCACTGTGTTGGAACATTCTTTCCACTTCTCATTACCCAATATTCCCAATGAGACAGTCTCTCACTTGTCCAAACTCACCTTTGATGGTGGGGGGAATGTGTCTGCAAAAGACCATCTTGATAAGTTTTGGTTTAAATGCATCAAACATGATATTTTTGATTTAAAGGTTTTATGCAGATTGTTCGATTTTACTTTCAGGGGTCAGATTAAACATTGGTTTGAATCTTTTCCAGCATATTACATTATTGATTGGTTTCAGTTTGTAGATGAATTTATAGATGCTTTTGAAAACTATGATTAAAATCAATTATGTGAAGAATTTCATACTTTACTAATCAATGACAATTCATCTCCAGAAGGTTTTTCAACAAGAATCCACCATGTTCTCTGTAAATTTAATCTTGATGACATGTCATTTGTACTAAATCTCCTCTATGATGCTTGCATCCCTTTCATCCAGTCATATTCAATCGTGAATGATGAATTGGTTACAAATCCTATCACTCAATTGCGAGAAGAATTTTGTTCGCGGGATGAGAGGAATCCATTAGGAAACATTAAACAAGAAAGGGAGGTAGAATCTATTGAAAATGTTCTCACTGACAATCAAATTGTTGTTTGCCATGAACCCTTTCATCTTCAATCCTCAACTATCCTGGAAGGAGATTTTATTGTGGGTCTAGGTATATGTCCATATTTTTCTAACTCTTTCTCTAATAAGTACTTAGATTCAATTGTTGAAGAACACTTAGGTGATGAAAATGATCTTAAGTGTTCTAACATTCCAATGAAACAGATTAGAGATGTAAATCTACAATTGAAAGAAGAAACCTTAAACCTTCATCCACAAATTATACCTTATCCACATGAAAGATTAGATGTTTGCCATGAAAGTTTTGAATTGTCTATCATACAGGAGGCAAATTTAGATGATCGTATTATGTTAAAGGATTTATCACCAAAATAGAGTGAAAGTATTAAGGAAAGTGAAGATGAATGTCTTGAGAATACCATTGTTAATTATCATAGCTCAAGATATTCTTTTCATATGCTCATTTATGATTCCTTTTACTCTTTATATCCCGATCTCTTCTTAGATTCTGATGGACTTCATACTTTACCCACAATACCTTAGTCTTTGCCATCACAATCAAATCTTTTCGATATACCAAAATTTGGTGAAATTAATTCCAAACATAACATTTATGAAGTTAGATTTGATGCTCTTTCACTTTCGTTACCGGAATGGAAAAATGACATGTTGCAAGATGATTTTACACGATTTATTGTTGAAAAAGACAATGCACTTATTATTATGGAAATCAAATATTCTATTTGTTTTTTGATTAGTTCAAATTTTAATGTTTATGCTTCACATTTTGAAACAATCAATATCATCAAAGGAAGCGTTCAAACCAATAATCTAATTGATGTCATGAATCCTCTTATGATGTGTTCTCCATTGATATATCCATTTCATCAAAGTCATAGTTTTCATCCTAATTTTTATGACAAGATCTTAGAATGGCTTGAAGATTCGTATCTAAAAAATCTTCATAATAAAGATAAAGTTGTGCTTGCTTTGTTTCTACCTAAATATCTAGGAAGTAAGCATTACATGATTTTTTTAGATCCTCCATGTGAAGAAATTGATGAACACTTGGAGAATTGTCAGGAGGATGGGGCACTTCGCCCTTGGTTGATGGTTATGTCAGGTCCCCATAATATTGACAAGTTTTCCAAACTTACTTACCCTCTTCCATGCCATTATGACCCATATCACGACCAGATTGCAAAATGGTTGGAGGATTCATAAATAAAAATATTTCAAAAGAACGGTAAGGTCATGCTTGTTTTGTTTTTAAAAGAATATATAGGAGGTATGCATGACATATTTCTTTTGTATCTGCAAATACTACATTCTTTTGTCCTGATTTTTTACTTTCTATGCCTTACAGGATTGAAGATGATCTTGTGGTTGCATTGGAAATACGATTTTACTTAGCATTTTGATCTATTTAGTAGTTTAGAGTAGGTTTAGGAATAGGTTTCCTGTAGTTTTATTTCTCAATATTTATTTGTTTAATAATGCAGTTATGAACACAAGTGGGTACACCAAGAGAACCATAATATGAATGTTGTCAGGGAAGTCCACTTTAAATCTTTTTCTCTCTGCTTTACGTTGAATATTTCTTTTCAAAAACGCAGTATCATCATGAAAATTTTAAATGGAAAGTAAAGAGATAAGTAAATTTGAACTATCAATTCAACCCTGACCCAAGGTGCCACGAGTAGGACTGCACTCATCTTAATAAGGATTTTTCTATTTTATTTTAGTCTCTTTTATTTTTAATAATAATGTTTGGTCAAAGTAGCATCTCATGCATCACTATCTTAAGAAAACAACTTAATCGCACATGATATTTTATATGATTTAGTTCTTCCTTTATTTTACAGTGAGATTCTAGTGGATCCAAAAGCTCAAGTTTATCTTTGGCCAAAATTGTTTCCTGAAAAGTTTTCTTTTGCTGTTTTGATTTTGTGTACTTCTGATTTTGAATCCCATTAATAAATTTTATTTGGTTTGTTGTGTGTTTTTTGTTTTCTTTGATTGCTTTGAATAATTTTTCTTCTTATCTGTCTTTTTGAATCAATATATTTCTGATCAAAGATCTATTGTCGAATGAAGCATTTATTTTAAGACTTGTGTTTTTCAAGCAAATTGAAAAAGTTCAAAGAGGTCCTGATATTAAGATATAACTCAGACAGTTGATTTTTAAGTCAATTGTCACTTTCATTTTGTCTTCAAATTGTCTTTGCCAGAGTATTACACCAGAGATATGGTTTAAATCTTTGAGAATTACGATGATCTTTAAACTTTTTACGCCATCCATATTCTTAAGGAATCACTTTTAAGTGTTTCCCCATTCTCTAGATGATTTCTTAAAGGAAATCTAAAATCTCTGAACCATGATAAAACTTCAAGTTTTGAAAGAAAATAAATAACATGATCAACTATTCACCTGTATTGTAATTAATCTCCAATATCACCCCGCTCTCTTTGTCATCAAGAAATCTATAATTGTATTATTATTTAAAAGTGGCATAAGAGGGTTGGAAGCACTTAAGTGTGGGAAGTGTGTGTAAACCCATTGGGGTACTAAACAGGTTCGCTGGTAGCAAGTACATGCACACATGATACCAAGACAACTTCGTCGGGGTACTGAATAGGCCTGCTGGCAGCGAACCAATGTCGGGTCAAGAGGTAGCAGGTATATGTTTTTAAATTAACTTTTATGGAAGTATACATCATGTGGATACAACTATTGGATGTGATTAAAACATTTGAGTGGGTTAAATGACATCCCTGCCAAGGCTATGGACGTCTGCTGGCAGCAGTGACTCTATCAATGGTATTGAAGTTCTTTTATAAACAACATGACTCTTTGATTAAGACATTATTTCAGGTTATAATCCCCTGCAAAGAAAATTCTATTGTCTGGTTATAACATTGAGCTTATCCTAATACTATATGGTCTCAGAGTGAATTTATTTCAGGGAGCTTAAATCATTTTTCAAGTATTATTCTTTTCTTCCTGAGATGAAATCTTACCAGATCAGAGATAACTGCTTCACCCAGTAAGTCGCTATTTTTTGGGCCCAAACAACTCCCCCTAAATTTTTACAAAATTTAAAGGGCCCCCATTAGAATCTTGATAATTATAATGAGCTACATAATCAACCTTTTCAAATAGTTTCATACCATGGCTTGACTTGAGACAAACTTAAGACATTCACTATAGTATGAGACATCCATTACAAGAGTATATGTCAAAATTTAAAAACGAGCATAGAAATCTCAATTTAAACAAAAAACATTCATTTTTATCAACGGTTTACTTTCGTTTAAATTATGATTATGTGTTCTTTCTTTTGCTCATTAGCAAGTTTGACTATTTTGCATTATGGGTTCAATATTTCATCAAATAATATCTTGGTTGGTTTCTCATTTTCATAAAATCATTTGGTGATATTAATTAATTAAAAAAAAAATTCATTTTGCATCTCATTTCAAAATAAATAAATAAATAATAATTATTATTATTATCTATCATTTGTTTGATTTTGTAAAAAACCAAAATTAATATTTTTCTCTTCTCCATTAACTTGAATCTTCTAAAATTTTAAGATCATATTTGAAAGAAAATTATAAACAATGTTTGTTTAGAACTTATAGTTAGTTTAAATTCATTTTTTATTTTACTGTTCTAGATTTTGTTTTATTCACAATTTTTAGGTTATTAATTTAGGTTTATTTTTGTTTCAAAGGTTCTATTGTCAGTTATTTGGTACGGATCTGATCATGGCTTGATTTTATTATCTAAATACGTTCAAAATGATTGATCCAAAAATAATATTGGATTGTTGCAAATAAATTTATGAACAACAACAGACAAAATTTGGAAATGCGTCAAGAACAAAGACATATTTTTGTCGGACCAATTGCAGCCAAACCATGAGGAATTTGAAGAAATGGTTGAAAACCCATCTCCCAAATGGACCCATTTTTCTTTCGCGTAGAAATTGTCCCAAACAAATGTGTAATTTGAGAGATATTTTTGTCTCGTTATGAGACAAATTTCAAGTGGTGGAAATTATTAATGATGCCTAGACTGTTCATTCATTGTATAAATATATGAGAAAGTTCAGAGCCATGAGGAACCAGGAGAGGAGGATTTTTATCCTTTCTCTTTTGTATATTGTTTTTTTTGTAAACTTTTTTTTTTTTCAAATGGAGTAACAGATGGTTGGAATCTTTGGGAGAATGGACGAGTATTTTCAAAGAAGAATATGGAATTTCAGGTTGCTTAATGGCTTTTGTCCTGTGAGTAAAATGGTTTTATTTTCATTATAATATATTTATATTCTTTGAATAATTGATTATGCATTGATTTAAATTAGCTTTAGTCTTTTTTATCAATACGTGGTTAATTGCTATCATTTATATATTAATTGTTTTCAATCTTTAAGAATCTATTATCTCAAAAGTTCTTACTGGACCATATGATGAACATATTTTGTTGAAACTATATGGGAAAACAATTTACTCTTTGGCTTTTGTGCTTTTGTATATTGTGCAATGTTAATATTGTTTCTCATATAATTTTTGAATATGAAACTTTATTTGTATTGAATTAGCTTTAGACTATTCTGCATATAATTTTTTTATTTCATGTTTTTCTTTATGTTGTTCATTAACTTTTGGTTTAGTTTATATCTATGACTGATCATCTATTCAAGTATTTTGAGTTTACATATGATGCTAGATAGCTGGTAACACCATTCCTGAGAATTGGAATTTCTTTCATTTTCAGTTATTGGACATTTCAAGGTCACAAGATATATAATTGTTTGTCTTTTTGTCGTTATAAACTCGCTCCAGAATATGAAACACTTCCTTGAATTTCTTCAGGAAGTATTATGCTTTCTTTTGTCATAGGTTTACACTTGACACGGGTTAAGAGGATCTCATACAAATACAAAGAGATGAATTTATCTTAGTACTGCTGATCAGTGAGAGGTTAGTAAGTGCATTTCTTTCTTTTATTCAGATTTGTGTATATATGAATGAGACGATGATTGCATTAATTAGCTTTGTCTATTTCTGTGTCATTGTTTTAATTGTATTTATTTAGTATTTATTAGTTTAAAATATTTAAACATTAAAAAAAACAAAAAGATTTATTTTCTTACTTTATCTTATTTTGAAACATTATTATAAACTTTCATTTTCACAAGATTTCAAGTAAACCTTGTAAACTGTATATAGATTGTTTATAATCATTTGTATATTCACATTTCTTTTTAATAAAAATTAGTAAATAATATATCATTTGTTAGAATCATAGATTTTAGATTAGTTTCATTTCTTTTATTATTTTTAGGACTTTAGTTGGCCAACGGAGCCATTAAACCCGTCAGGTCATTTCATTCCAAATGGCTTGGGTTATATGGAAAATGCAGGTGAAATCTTGAATTTATAAGGAAAATAGTGGCTATATTTGATATGGTCATGGTAATAAAATAGTATTATTTCACCATATCAATTTTAACCATTACTTTTAGGGTTTTTGATTTTCATTTATTTTATAAAAGTGTTTTATGACTTTATGAAATGGAAATAACTTTAGGAAAAGTGGTTCCTTAAGTTATAATGGTTGAAAATTATGTAAAAGTGGGTTTAGACATATGATACTCATATTATGAATGGTGTATTTCGGTAAACCTAGACTTTTGGTCTAGGTGATCAAATTTTGGGTGATAACATAGGAATTGGACAAAGTTTCCCCTTGTATTCCCTCTCATTTCAAATTCAACCTTCATTTTAATTTCCATCTCAACTATTTCAGCCACTTGATCTCCTCTAATTGGACCCTCCTCTCAACTTCCAAGGGAGGCCATGTGAACCAATTCCAAAGGAATCTAATCTCCATCAAAAGTCTATCCAAGGATTAGTATACTAAAAATATTGGGGATGCCTCCACTAGCCGCAAAACTGTGGAAAAGTAGATATCTCTTGTCAATGAACAAAACCATCTCATATCTCCCTCCCATTAATGTATCCAAGAGTCAATGTTAAAACTATATCTAGAGAAAGGAACACTCTACTAGTCTAAGAAGAGCCTCACTAGAGAATGAAAATTCAATCCATTTGGTTATAAGAGGGGAATATAATATCCATTTTTTTCATAAATGGGTAGCATCACACAAGTATCACAACTCAATCTAGTAGACTAATTATCATTGGGGCATTATATGTGAGTATTTTGACTCCATAAGTGACGTGGGTGTATCACACTTCAAAGAGATTTACACTCAACCCCCTCGAGAGACCCTACATAGTATCCTCTCTATGGTCACCACATTGCTTTCTAAGGTTGATGAAGACATGAATAAATATCTCATGGCTCCCATCCAAATTTCAAAATTAAAAAGGATTGTTAACAAGATGCAGTAGGAAAAATCCTCAGGTCCATACAGGTTCCCAATCAAATTTTTCAAGGGTTTATGGGACCTCCTCTACTAGGATCTACTCTTGGTCACCTACGAATCTAGGAAAAGTGAGAGGGATATCCAAGAATTCAAATCAAAGTATCTGGAAACTATCCCCAAGGTAAACAATCCTATTCTTTTTTTACCATTTTTCTCTGATATTCCTATTCAACAATATTATAAAATCATCTTTGGTATTATCATTTCTCTCGTAAAACCCACCCTTTTTTAACACGCCTCTATGGATAAAGTGGTCTTCCTATATGGATGTGGTATGCAAGATTCCATTGGCACTAATAAATAAGTCCTTCACACTATAATAACTTGCAAAATCAATCATTCATTGCCAAAATTGACCTCTCTAAAGCCTTTGATCACTCTAATTGGATCTACCTTAGAATCATTCTAATCCAAGTGGGATTTTCAAGGCCTTTCCTATCAAAGGTAGAATATTGTATATTCTTATCATCCTATGCTATCCTAATCAATGGCTCAACATCCCCTATATTTCATGCCTCACAATACCTTAGGAAGGGGTTCCCTCTATCCCCCCTCCTTGTATTGATCATAATCGAAGGACTCAACAAATTGATCTTAGCATAATTTAGACAGGGAAATATTAACAGTATTAAGGTATAATATAGATTTCATATAGACCCCATAATATTTATGGATGACCTCTTATTATTTGAAAATGGATCAATCTCATAAGAAAGAGTTTATTCCAATTCCCTTGACCTATTTTTTATATCCAAGAACATGGTAATAAACAAGGAAAAAGATTTCATCTATTTTAAAATTGTCCCTATAGCACTCATTTTATTGATCCATCTTCTCTTCCTCTTCTCCATCGAGCATTTTGACTCAAATATAGCCTACTTAGGCTTTCACCTAAAACCTAACAACTATAAAATACAAGATTGGACCTAGATTCCAGATAGAGTAAAATCCAAGATTCCATTGGATCACAAATGGATATCTAGAGCCAAATGTATAGTCCTTATCAAAATTGTTCTTCATGTGATCGTGTTGTATTGGTGCTCTCTTGCTTCCCCCTCAAAGCACAGCCTTACGAATCTCTATCAAATATTATTTTCATACCTCTAGAAGGGAAACAAGGGAGAATAATGCATGCCACTAATATCATGGGAAACACTATTCAAACCCAAAGCCCAAGGTGGATGGAACATAAAAAAATTGGGATTTGTTTTATTACCTTAGTTACTAAGGGAACATGGAAACTGATAAAAATAAAATGCCTTTGGTAAGATTTCCTCTATAGAATATACATTGCCCTTTCTCCCCTAGGGGATTTGATCCAAGAAACTATAAAATAACAACAAGGAGGATCTTATTTTTGAAAGGTTGTTAGTAAATTCG
>JASDQU010100492.1:557507-579984 GCA_032191745.1 Picea mariana | reverse complement strand
CATGCTTATGTCTCATCGTTATCTCATTTTACCCCTTCTTATCTCCGCGCCTTGATCTTCGCCTTGCTTGGGTCTCTGCCTGTTTTGTCACCTCTGCATTTTATGCATTGATGAATAATTTAACTTTGCGCTTTTATGCTTTGAGGGATAAATATAACTCTGCATTATTATGCTTGATGGATAAATATAATGCTATGTTTATGCATCAAATGTGAATTTATAACAGTAATTTATATCTAATATGAGTGAGAGATTGTTTCTTGCGATTCCAGTGGTAGCGAAATTTTTATTTTATATATAGTAGACAACAATTTTTGGATGGAGATTTTTGTTATTATGTAATAGAATTTTATATCAAATCCCATACAACGATGTCATTGCTACCCCTCCTTTGAATGCTTTTAGCTTCACAAATTCACGTGGTTAATAGACATAAATGATGTCCTTTTTAACTGAGCAACGCCACTTTTTATCTCGGTGTTTGGGTCAACCACTTATCTCTGCGTGTGGGTTTGACAGCAACAGTATTTGCGTATTACACTTGTGCTCGGAGTTTGTATCCTCCCACCTGTGTGTCCTTTACCCAATTCTTTCTCTACGTTTTTTTTTTACAACCTGTGCGTCCATCACACAATCCCTTATTTATGCGTTTTCATCTACATTATAATTCCTTTCATCTATGTAATTTTATCCGTGGATGGCGTGATTATTCTTATCCTATATATTACCTACTATGGCTAATACCTGTGACATTTTTAAAATCTTTATGATAGTGGTAGTATGCCTGCATTTTATATTTATTCATCTGCGTTCCATTTAAATACCCCAACTCCCTTTTGCTATCTCCATGGTGTTTTTAGTAGCTAACAGTTACCTGGCATTTTTATGATGCATTTTCCATGTTGTAATTAATAAATTGATAGCTGTAGAATCATAGGTGACAGGGATAATATTTAATCCTACGCTTCTGTGAATCAAAGTGGCTGCGACTTATTATAATTGAAATGAATCCCCGTGTCCTTGAATTTGAGTTGACTGTATGCGTTGGGACAACCAACGTTATTCGATAGCCTGGAATAATGTCTACATCTTCATAGAAGGGAATAGACATTGTATTTGAGCTGCTTTATGACCACCTCATCTTGATGCCTAAAGTATTATTAATGGTGAATCACTGCTGCAGACTAATCTGCATTTGGTACTTTTGCAATTTTTAGGTTTTGTTGCCTCCATAAGTCTAGATGCAAGTGAATTTGATTTCGTACATGAAGTTTCTCAAGATTATATACCGGATCTCTTTCCGTCTCCAAAACATCATAATGGTTCAACTTAAATTTCGAAATTATATGCCTAGATAACCCTCAATGGTTAAATATCGCTTCTCAATATTATGTGTTGTGCCTTGCTGCGTTTTGTGCTTTTACATCTTCATAACTCCGTGTGGTTTTTATAAGTCACTAAATTCGTAAATTTATTTATGAAGTTTCACAGGATTTTACACTAGTTATCAAAGCTTCTTTTGTTTCAAACCAGTAGGATTTATTTTAAAGTTATTTGATTTTAAACACTAGCATATCCTATAGTTTTAACGGTTAAATAATGTTGTTCAGTAGTAATCTGTATTTTGCGCTTTATATTTATGAGTAACCTTATGAACTTCTCACGACTTTATACCCGTTTTGGACGTTTCTTAATGTGTCAAATGGTTCCTTCGTATTTAGTTGGTGGGTCCTAACTTGTGGTTGGTGTTTTTATATTGCTCTTCACTAAATGCACATTGCATTTGCATTTTCATTCTTTTATTTAATCAAGCTTAGAGATATATGGAGTTTGAATTTGTTGGTATTTTGAATTGTTAAATATTCGTGAGTGGGTTGAAGCCAGGCTTCATACCGTGAGTGTCGTTGTTGTTGGTGTGGTGAGCTCACACAACAATTCATGCATAGTGTTGTATGCATTGCTAGCGTGGAGGTAGTTTGCATGCATGAGCTCGTTGTATGGGTGGAGTTGAATGTTGATCATCGGATGGGTCTCCGAGCAAATTGAATCCTTCTGGGTTTTGGTCTAGATGCGTCGTGATGCGCCTTGGTCATTGCGTGCCTTGAGGTTCTTGTCCTTGGTCATCAAGGTCATTGTGTCGAGAGGGGGATGTTGTCCCTTAGCTTCTAGGCATGTCTTGTTGCGTCGGGTGGATAATCATTCCTCCTTGTTGTTCTATGCATGTTCCGCCCAGCTTCCCTTGTGCTTGCGCATGGTCTCTTAGTTTCATGTTTCTTGAACTGCGTGCTTGCATTTGTCGTCAGTGATGAGTTTAAACTGTTGTCACCATCGCCTTCTTGCACTTTAAAAAAAAAAAAAAAAAAAATCACTTATGCTTCGTTTGTTGTTGTAACGATGGGGACGCTACATATGGTATCAGAGTGGGTTCAACCCGCAACTTGGGATCGCTACAACTTTCGTTGATATGATTTGATTATAATGTTGCTAATTGAGTTGACTTGTATTCATGCAGGTAATCATGGTTAGAGGATGTCACGGAGGCAGACGACGGGGTTCTAGGGGAGGAGGCACGACACCTCTAGTAATAGCCACACCTGAGGGGTCTAACCCCTAGGGAGATGAACAAGTTGTCGGGCAGGAGCATATAGTAGTTGGTGATGTGGTCAGAATGATGAGATCTTTTCAGCACATGTCTGAGGCACTAATAAGCCATTTGGACAGAGATGAGGCCAGGGTGCCGGCACCCCCTAAGGGTCCACCGCGTGCTCCGGTCGGTACTGGTAGCATTCACCGTGAACTCGAGAAGGTCAAATTTCCCAAGTTCTTTGGTGCCCCAGACGGCACAGCCACTGAGGCATGGTTGGCGAATATGGTGATGTGCTTTGCACTTCATGATTATACCTCCAACATGAAGGTCCACATGGCAGTCTTCCAACTGAAAGGAAGTGCTCTTCTATGGTGGAAGACGCTCATATCGTATTTGAACATGGCCGTCAAAGACGTGTCATGGGAACTGTTCGAGGAACGGTTCCAAGAGAGATACCTATCAGAGGAATTCATTGAGTGTCAACTCAACGACTATAATGCCTTATGATAGAGCGAATGTATGGTGCCCGAGTATGAGGCCCATTTTATGGAGTTGCTTCGGTATGCTCCACATCTTAACACGGAGAAACTTAAGGTCGACAGGTTCATGTTCGGCTTTAATGGAATCTTACGTGCAAAGGTTAGGATTTTGATGCCTCAAACCTTGCATGATGTCATCCAGAAGGCCCTCATAGCGGAGGAGGAGCTTATCAGTGGGGGTCAAAGTAGGACTCCAGCAAGACTAGTAGGGCAGGTGTCATCTAGTGCACAACAGAAACAGACACCAGCCATACATACATCGGGATATCGTGGCTTCCAAAGGGGATCCACTTTCACTACACCTCGGCGACTGACGCCTCAGCAACGGACACCTTATCGGGGACCACAGCATCAACAGCAGTGTCGACCGCAGTAATAGCAGTTTAGGCCTGTTCAGCAGAACAGACCAGGATTCCAGGCCAGTGGGCCATCATCTTCTACTTCGGGTACAAGGACTACTGGGTCGAAGAAGGGGTGTTGGACGTGTGGGGAGCCACACTACCAGCACAATTTCCTTGTGGAGAGGACTAGAGCATTTGGATCATCTGGACCCACTACCGTGGGAGATTTGGGCAAGGCCCATTGGATTCATGCAGCGATGAATAACCATCAGGAAAAGCATCAACCGACTGTGCTCAAGATGATAGGTACCGTCGCTGACCAGACCCTTAGTATTTTGATAGATCCTGGTGCTACCGAGAGTTTCATTTATGGTGCAGTGCTAAAAAGGATTAAGGTAAAGGCAGTCGAACAGGATGATTTTAGCTTTGTAGAGATGACCTCGGAAGCCAAACAAAAGGTTGGAGGAAAGGTTACAGGTTGTATCCTTAACCTAGGAGAGTTTTTCACTAGGTTCAACCTGTACGTCACGATCTTAGGATCTTATGACGTCATGATCGGTATTGACTGGTTGGAATCGCATGAGGCGATACTCAACTGCAAGACAAAATGTTTGAGCTTGGTCGATGATGAGGGACAGAGACGTGTGATTGTAGGTTGGAACCAGGGAGTTTCCCTGAGGTTCATCTCTTCCTTGCAGCTTCGAAAGAGCATGCGCAAGGGGTGCAAGCTTTATGCGATCCTTGCGTTAAACGAGAAGGGAGTAGCGGAAGGTCTAGAACACCTTCCGGTGGTGAGAGCGTTTGCAGACGTATTTCTGGAGGAGTTACCTGGGATGTCATCGGAGAGGGAATTGGAGTTTACTTAGACCTAAAATCGGGAACTGAACTAATAGATAGAACGCCTTATCGGATGTCGACCCCGAAGTTACAGCAGTTGAGAATGAAATTGAAAGAATTGTTGGACCTGGGACTGATACGTCCAAGTGTGTCACCGTGGGGTGCGCCTGTTATTTTCATATGAAAGAAGGATGGTTCATGGAGGCTCTGCATTGACTACCGTCAATTGAACAAGGCCACAATCAAGAATCGGTATCCGTTGCCAAGGATTGATGATCTATTCGATCAAATGAAGGGCATGACGGTGTTCTCAAAGATCGACTTGCGATCAGGATACCACCAGTTATGGATTAGGGAAGATGACGTCCATAAGACCACCTTTAAGATGAGGTTTTGACATTATGAGTTTATTGTTTTACCATTTGGACTGAGAAACGCCCTAGGGGTATTTATGATTTTGATGAATGGGGTGTTCCACGAGTACTTGGACAAGTTCATCCAAGTATTCATTGACGATATTTTGATTTACTCATGCATGATGGAGGAGCATGAAGAGAACTTGCGCTTGGTACTACAGTGTCTACGAGAGTACAAATTGTATGGGAAGTTGTCCAAATGCTCATTTTATCAATCGAAGATTCACTACTTAGGGCATGTCATCTCCAGCAAAGGCATCGTTGTGGATCTAGAAAAGGTCGAGGCTATTATGGAATGGCCTGCGATAGTATCCCGGAAGTGCGTAGCTTCATGGGTTTAGCAGGATACTATCGACGGTTTGTCGAGGGATTTTTTAAGATAAAAAATCCGATCATGAAATTGCAGAAGAAAAACAAGAAGTTTGTTTGGACCGAGAAATGTGCGGAAGAATTTCGGAGGCTCAAGGAGTTGTTGACAACAACACCGATACTAAAGGTCCCCAACATGGACGCGGACTTCTTGGTATGCACTGATGCATCCAAGGAAGGCTTAAGTGGAGTCTTGATGAAAAATGGATGAGTGATCTCTTACATCTCGAGGAAATTGAGAAGGCATGAGGAGAACAACGTGATGCATGATTTGGAGTTGTTATCCATTGTATATGCCTTGAAGGTTTGGAGACACTACCTTGTTTGATGAAAATTTGAACTAAAGACTGACCATTGTAGACTACAACACATATTTATGTAAAGTGACCTAAACGCGCGACAACGGTGTTGGTCAGAATTGCTTAGCGAGTACGACTTCGAGATTACTTAAATAAAAGGAATAGTGAACCGAGTGACAGATGCATTGAGTCTGAGACCATGCATATTTTCGGTGCTGCCTCTTCAGACGAATTTACGCAAAAAGATTCTAACTTTACAACGTGATGATGACTGGTACAAAGAGGTCGAGGGTTTTATCGGATAAAACACAATGATGGTACCAAGATTTGAAGGATTTTCATTTGATAGTGATGGTTTATTGAGGTTTAAAAATCGGATTTACATACCGTCGAACGATGAGTTAAGGATGTTGATCCTGATCGAGGCTCATAGATAAGTTTACATGGATCACCCGAGAGTCACGAAGATGAGGGCAGACCTTAAACCCCTATTCTTCTGAAGGGAATGAAGGCAGACATAGTCAACTATGTGGCCAAATGATAGAATGTTAGCAGGTAAAGGCTGAACATAGACACCCAGCAGGATTACTACAGCCACACACTATTTCGAAATCGAAATGGGAGGTTATTTTCATGGATTTTATTGTTGGATTGCCATTGACGGTAAGGAGACATGACTTGATTTTCTTAGTAGTAGACACTTTGATGAAGAGTGCTCACTTTATTCCTGTGCGTACAATGTATCAGGCATCTAACATAGCTAGATTTTTCATCAGTGAGATTGTGAGGCTGCATGGTGTGCCTAAGAGGATTATATCCGATCGAGGATCGGTGTTTACTGGACGATTTTGGACGAGTTTCCAGGAGGCCTTGGGAACCCAACTTAACTTCAGACTGCGTATCACCTGGAGACTGATGGGTAGATTGAACGAACAAACCCGACATTGGAGGACATGTTGTTCATGTGCGTGATGGACCAACAAAAGAGTTGGGAAGAATTCTTTCCACTGGTGGAGTTCGCTTACAACAACAGTTACCAAAGCACCATTAAGATGGCGCCTTTTGAGTTTCTTTATGGGTGACTGTGTCAGATGCCTTTGAGTTGGGATCAACTTGAGGATAGGGTCCTGGTGGGACCAGAAGCAATCCAAGAAATGGAAGAGAAAATGCAAACAATAAGACAAAGGATTAAATAAGCGCAGGATCGGTAGAAGAGTTATGTCGATGCTCACCGTGTCGACCGTAGTTATGAGGTCGGTGATCGAGTCTTCTTGTAGCTTAAACCACATAAGAGTTCAATCAAGTTTGGAAAGGGAGATAAACTCTCTCCTAGGTTCATGGGACCTTTCGATATTGTGAAGAGAAAGAGGCTTGTGGCCTATCAACTAGCCTTGCATGATTCTTTGAGGCGTATGCACGATGTTTTTCATGTATCTATTTTGAGACATTATATTAGTGATCCTACACATGTTATTGACATGATTTCCTTGTAGATATCGGACGAGGGGGTGCTCACGGATGAGCCGATCCACATCTTGGATCATCGCATTCGACAACTACGGTGTCGAATAGTAGATCGGGTCAAGGTCCTGTGGGACAACTATAGTCCGCACTCGGCGACCTGGGAGGACACATATGATATGCACCAGTAGTTTCCATTTTTGTTTGATAGATAGAATTATGATACTATGATACACATTATTTCGGCACTTATACTGTGAAACTTCAGGACAAATTTTAGACCAAGAGGGGGTATGTAACATCTCACTCTGGCACACTGAGCGAGCTTATTCTTTGAGGACACTTTCTCACAAGTGATCCGGATTATTATGCTATTAAAACATTTGATTTTGATTATGAGGAGCTATGAGTTGATGACATGTTGTTTTACTACATTGACATAGATAAGTGCTATTGACTCAGTTTTACTGAGTGTGCAGGATTTTGGACCTCAAAAATGCAAAGGAATCGATGGAACCCCTTGGACTCTGGATCAAGTCGGGGAGTGTACCATTGGGGTTTGATTGTTTTAATGTGGTATTAGTGCATCTGATTAGATGACATGATATCGATATATTTTGACATGATTCGTTGATGATGCAGGCTGATGATAGCTTGCCAACCAAACTCACATGTGGAGTAAAGGGGTCACGCATGACTACCACTGATGTTGAGGGAGAGGTGTGTACAGCAGCCCTGCCACAGCCTACTAGCACTCTCACCGTGGCTCAAACTATAGGTTAACGTTTACCTAGTTCGAGAGGACCCACGATGTCGTGAGGGCAGACTACGATAGTCGTTCACGATGATTCTAAGGGTTGCGCAATAAGGTGAGTGCCTTATTCCTTAGAGGCCCTTAGTCTCCCACAAGTTCACCTAGCGGAGTATTGACTCCAGGGGTTTTTGATGTCTACCAAGTCAGTCAAGAGGCAAGTGGCACCCTTGGAGAACGTGGTGCGTCCTGAAGGGCACACCACGCAAGAAAAATGGAAAGAGGCGAGTGGCGCCCTTGGAGCGCGTGGTGCATCATGAAGGGCATGTCGTGCAAGAAAAATGGAAAGAGGCAAGTGGCACCCTAGGAGCATGTAGTGTGTCCTGAAGGGCACGTCGCGCAAGGGAAACAGATTAAGGCGAGTGGCACCCTTGGAGAACCTAGTGCTTCCTGAAGGGCACGCCACATTGTTAATGATAAATGAATGAACCTAGATGGCCTTAGGACGAATAATGTGATAAGAATTTTTAAAACCATTTCCCTAATAAAATGTCGCCCAGCACGAAAATTTAAGGTCTAGGTCTAAATTATGCTAGTGGTAAAATTTTAACTTTAAAAAAAATAAAATATATATATATATATATATATATATATATATACAAAATAAAAATAAAAACAACATAAATAATAATTATACTCTTCGTTAAATCTTGTAACAAGAAGGGGGTAAGCAATTTAAATGATTCATAAAAATATGTTACGGTAAAATTTAAAAAAGGGAAATAATTGTTTTATTATTTTATGATAATTTAAAATTATTAACTAAAAAGGGAAAAAGGAAAAAGAGGGTTAATTTCTACACCTGCCAATTTGAGTCCTAAATGAAAAGGGGAAAGAGGGAAATCTAAAATGTTTAGGAAACTAGGAAAAGAGGGAAACATAAGAAGAAAAGGGAAACACAAGGGAAAAATAAAAAAGTCAAAATTAGTAAGTTATCTACCATTAAGAACTTTCTAATTTAAAATTGAACTAGCAAATTGATAATGGGGAAAGTCATCAAAATCTGTAAGAGAATTTGGGGACACCTAGGAGCGATTCTAGGAGTGAATCTAGGTGGGTGAGGGAAATAAGGGAAATTAATTTGTGGAGGAATGAAGGGGATGCGTGACACTTGTACGGGGAGGAATTTTTAGGAATTAATTTTTAAAACTTTAATTAAATGAGATTTTAGGAAAGTAAGGGACTTCAAAACTCTATATAATGAAGGGAGGAGAAGGATGAAGGATCTCTTCTGTTTGCATAACGTTACGCTGCAGAAATCTCTACTTGACTGACTTAGCTTGTGGGATTTGGCACACCCAGCTCGATGAGGAGTGGTAGCTCGGCCTTGCGAGGTGAGTTGGGAGCTAGTCGAATCTATGGATAGCGTGTGTGGCCCCTTTGCATATCAGGGTGCTAAGGGGGAAGAAGAGTACCCTTAGCATTGGCTGGGAGGTANCTTTAATTAAATGAGATTTTAGGAAAGTAAGGGACTTCAAAACTCTATATAATGAAGGGAGGAGAAGGATGAAGGATCTCTTCTGTTTGCATAACGTTACGCTGCAGAAATCTCTACTTGACTGACTTAGCTTGTGGGATTTGGCACACCTAGCTCGATGAGGAGTGGTAGCTCGGCCTTGCGAGGTGAGTTGGGAGCTAGTCGAATCTATGGATAGCGTGTGTGGCCCCTTTGCATATCAGGGTGCTAAGGGGGAAGAAGAGTACCCTTAGCATTGGCTGGGAGGTACTGGTAAAGTCTCACCGGTCAACAAGCGGGAGTTGCACGAAGCACGCGAGACATCCACTCAGAGTGGCTGATCAGGCAACTGTACGCTCTCTTCATTTTTGTATGGTAGATTGTTGTAGGATTTATGCTTGGATCTGCATGTTTAATTGGGTAAGTGAACTGATTGTCTAGATTGGAAATTTTTCTTAGCCTAGCTCGATGATTGATTGACTCCCATGGCCTTCATTTCCATGCATGTCTTGACCACCTTGTGGTGTTTTGATTGTGACCTTTGTGGTTGTTTTTCCTTCATCCCTAGCTCACCAGTCCTCACCTGAGAAGTCAGCCAAGATCCTAATCTATGGTCGTCGCCTCAGCATTAATAGACCTATGGATCTCAACATCCTATTTTTCTGTGAGGATGATGAGCGAAGGAAACACCTGTTAGCCATCTACCCTTGATGTTTGTCCTTGTCGAAAGGTTCGCCTTGCGCCCAGATGCATTTATTTAACCCTGCAAATGTGATTATTGGAAAAGTTTTTCCTTAAAATTGGCATGCTTATATCTCATTGTTATCTCATTTTACCCCTTCTTATCTCCGCACCTTGATCTCCACCTTGGTTGGGTCTCTGCCTGTTTTGTCACCTCTGCGTTTTATGCATTGATCAATAATTTAACTCTACGTTTTTATGCTTTGAGGGATAAATATAAATCTGCATTATTATGCTTGATGGATAAATACAACCCTCTGTTTATGCATCGAATGTGAATTTATAACAGTAATTTATATCTAATATGAGTGAGAGATTGTTTCTTGAGATTCCAGTGGTAGCGAAATTTTTATTTTATATATAGTAGACAACAATTTTTGGATGGAGATTTTTGTTATTATGTAATAGAATTTTATATCAAATCCCAGACAACAATGTCATTGCTACCCCTCCTTTGAATGCTTTTAGCTTCGCAAATTCACGTGGTTAATAGACAAAAACAATGTTCTTTTTAACTGAGCAACGCCACTTTTTATATCGATGTTTGGGTCAACCGCTTATCTCTGCGTGTGGGTTTGACAGCAGTAGTCTTTGTGTATTACACTTTTTCTCGACGTTGCTATCCTCCCACCTGTGCGTCCTTTACCCAATTCTTTTTCTACGTTTTTTTTTTACGACACATGCGTCCATCACACGATCTCTTATTTTTTCATTTTCATCTGCATTATAATTTCTTTCATCTGCGTAATTTTATGTGTGGATGGMGTGATTATTATTATCCTATATATTACCTACTATGTCTAATACCTGCAGCCTTTTTAAAATCTTTATGATAGTGGTAGTATGCCTGCGTTTTATATTTATTCATCTATGTTTCGTTTAAATACCCCATCCYCCTTTTGCTATCTCCATGATGTTTTTAGTAGCTGACAGTTACCTGGTGTTTTTATGATGCATTTGTTGTGTTGTAATTAATAAATTGACAGTTGTAGAATTGTAGGTGACAGGGATAATATTTAAGCCTGAGCTTCTGTGAATCAGAGTGGTTGTGACTTATTATAACTGAAATGAATCCCAGCATCCTTGAATTTGAGTTGAGTGTATGCGTTGGGACAACCGGCATTATTAGACAACCTGGAATGATGTTTGTGTCTTCATAGAAGGGAATAGACACTATATTTGAGCTGCTTTATGACCACTTCATCTTGATGCCTAAAGTATTATTAATGGTGAATCACTACTACAGACTAATCTACATTTGGTACTTTTGCAATTTTTAGGTTTTGTTGCCTCTGTAAGTCTAGATGCAAGTGAATTTGATTTCGTACATGAAGTTTCTCAATATTATATACCGGATCTCTTTCCAGTTCCAAAACATCATAATGGTTCAACTTAAATTTCTAAATTATATGCCTAGATAACCCTCAATGGTTAAATATCGCTTCTCAATATTCTGTGTTGTGCCTTGCTGTGTTTTGTGCTTTTACATCTTCATAACTCCTTGTGGCTTTTATAAGTCACTAAATTCATAAATTTATTTATGAATTTTCGCAGGATTTTACACTAGTTATAAAAGCTTCTTTTGTTTCAAAACAATAGGATTTAATTTAAAGTTATTTGATTTTAAACACTAGAATATCCCATAGTTTTGAATTTAGGGTCACTACCAGTGAGGATAAGGTCATCAACATAAGGAACAAGTATTATGAGATGGATTCCTACTTTCTTGGTATAGACATTAGGGTTAGAATGACATCTATACAAGTTGGTGTCAAGAAGAAAGTTGTATATTTTATCATATCAAGCTCGACGATCTTGCTTGAGACCATAAACATATTTCTTAAGGAGAAAAGAAAGGTGTTATCACTAGAATTTCGTCTGCAACATTGCACGCAAATGGTTACAGAAATACAACAATGCCAACAACAATTAGTTCACCTACAACACTAAAATACATTTCAAAAGGCAAAAACTATACAATTGGGAAAAAATTGACATGCACAAAATCACTAAAGGAAGCGCACGCACAATGTGTGGGCCAACAAATCCCTCAAAGAGCAAAATCCACCAAATGTATTATTGTGTACGATAAAATACGTGCACTCATGTGAACGATGCATTTATGGTTCTTGTCGGCCCCCCAACCACTTATGGACCAACTCCCAACTTGATTTGACCTTTGTATCTGAGCAAAATCTGAATTGGGGGTTGGTCAAGGACCAAAGAGTACCCTAAAGGGCCCCTTGTTCACACCAAGAACCAGTTGTATTTTGCCTTGAAGAAATGATATAAAAGGAATCCATGGGTGCACTAAGAAACCAAGATATTCATAGTATTGTTATGTTGCCTCAATTATCCCTTGAGAATCATCTTTTCTCCTTGGAGTCTTCAAGCATCATTTCAATAGGCCATTCCACTCACCTCTTGAGGGAATAAGCATTGATTTTCTTCATCATTTGCCATTTTTCTTTCATTGTAAGAAGATCTCTCTATTAGGGAACTCAAGAGCCCTCCCAAGGAGGAAGAAGGGACTCATAAGTCCTCATTTTTCTCTACTGTGGTTTTCCAACTAATATAGTTATTCATTGGTGGCATAATATTGGTCATTGGTTGATTGTTTATGGTTCTAAGTTTCTTATGCATTCTAGTTTTTATTTTCTTAGTTGTTTTAGTTTGTTTATTTGTTTATTACATGTGTCTGGCTTGTTTAACCCACTCACAAACTTTTGTCTTGTCTAGAAGGCCCAAATAGGCATGCAAGTGCCATTCTTTTTCTCACCCAAGTGACGAAACGGGCACAACAGATTGGCGACCATTCTTGGGAAACGTATAAAATTCTACCATGTTTGGGCTTAGAGAGCCCTTCTTTTTAATCTATTTGTCTTGCAGGTACCAAAATCGGCCCAACCTTACCTATCAAAAGAAAAATTATGAGTTGGAGGAGGAGAATTTCACTCAAAAAATTTCCCCCAACGCGTATCATAAAGTGTGCGGATATTCCAGTCCACAAACGCGCACTTGGTGCATTGTGTACCCCACAAGCTTCTTTTCTCTATGCACTCACTGCACACCTATCAGTATTTTAACCTGCACACATATCCAAACTTTCAAAATTGTAAGGGTTTTTGTGATGATTTGAAGGCCCCTAGCCTTCAAATTCTTGCTTAGATGCAATTAGTAATGCCCATGCACTCCAGTTAGACTCCTTTCCCATATGAAAGGTTATCTAAACATAGGCACTTAGGGGGTAAGAAGAACCAAATATTCTCCTCTTTTGCTTTGGTTTCCACATGGATGGCGTGTTTGGTTTGTAAAATTTCAGTTGAGATTATTTCTATCACATTTAAAAACACTTACATTGGGACCAGAAATTAACTTTGATCATTGAGTATGCTCTTCTCTTACACCATAGAGCGATCTTGATAATCAGAAAGGTGGTTAAAGGGACATTTCATCTCCCTTAACAAAAAATATTTAGGAGAGGACAAATCCCCCCTAGGGTTCCTCTTAGTTTCTTTTTGAAATCATCTTAAAGTTGTAAGGGCCCATACATGCCCACATGTTGCAAAATTAGGATAGTTTCTTAAAATTTATTTCTTAGTTTACATCACTAGGGAAGTTTAAAGATCAAAGTAACAGGCCCACACATGCCCATATGCTTGCGATCTAGGATATTTTTCAATATTTCTTAGTATAAAAACATTAGGGAGTTTAAAGGATTGGTAAGGACCCATATGTCCACATGCTAGTTATTTAGGGATTTTAAAATTTCACAAGGTTGTACCAATGACACTTAGTAAGATAGGTAACAAAGATTTGTAAGGACCACAGGAAGTCCACATGTTGCAAATTCACACCTAACTTATTAAAATTTGGCACCATTTTTCACTTGCTCACACACAAAATCACTCCTCACTCACATAATTTCCATATTGAATTGTGGAGGTTGAAGTAGGTTTTCTCCAAAGGAATTCTGAAATGTCCCACTATTTCCTGAGAAATTATCCACACCCACTTAATTCAAACGAGATTGGTTCACACCCCCAATGTCTCATCCCACCACACCTAAAAAGTTTCTAAAAACGCACTAAGTTTTCCTCCATAGGAGGTGCCAAAAGAAATATTTAGTATAGGTAGGATCTCGGGGGTAGGCATCCAAATAACCCCCCGTTATATGGTTTTCACATTTTGAAACATTAGAAGTTGACAAATAGAGAACTTTTAAATCCTCCAAGTCAAGTGTTCCTACACCATAAGGCAGGGAGATACCCATGAAGGGTTAAAGGCTGAGGTCTATTTTTTCTGTGCATCCTCCCTTAAGTCACCCAAATCTTGCAAGGGATCCATCCCATGACCTATTTCTGAGGCCGAAAATCTAAATGTCGCACTTTTACCGAGGTACCTAGTGACCAAATTTAGGACATCTACCCAGGTGGAAATTGTGGGCTGCAATTGCACCTTGATCAAATTTTGTGTGGCTATTGGGAAATATTGCCAGATATTTCGGGATATGCACCCTCTACCCCTCATTATGATTGATTATTTCATCCTTCACTAGTTCCTCTTTTGGTGGCTTCAGACCCCACTGTTGCGTGCTCTTGGAAGGTCCAGTGATATTTGAGAGGAAGGATAATGCGTATTTTAAGACATGAGCATTTGTTTTATGTGTTCCCCCACATGGACAAAATCAACCTACCCACATGTTTGCTTATTTACAGTTGATTTATGTATGATGCTCATTTGATTACATGCAATTGTGAGTTATATTATCTTGTGAAGGTCCAAATTATATAAAACTCTTGTTCATTTATTTCTCTCATCACCCTTTACACACATTCACTTTTCTAGTCGGACATCATAGGGGACCCACATAATCCTTGTCATTCCAGATGCTTACAAAACCTCCCTCCTATTCTAGGAGGAGTTCATAGGCTTTCCAAATCACCGGCTCAACCATCTCACACCCCCGTGAGTGCTACTATTTTGGGATAATATCTACTTGGTTCCACTTTACTTGGGTCCATCTCCCAAGGAAATCCATCCACTAGCTCTCCTTCACAAGGAGGCTGGGGGGGGGAGGGGGACTTCTTCTCAAGGGAGAAGTACAACCCCACCAAATCCCTCTCAATGGTCAGGTCCACTACCTACTCAAACAATGGCTGGAACTAATCCTCCACCAAATCCCCCTATGTTATACTTGGATTCTCTCAACATTCATGATTTAACTAAACACATGAATGATCCCATTTTACATGACCCCACATGGCCCAATATGCTTACCAAACTCCCTTCGGATATTCCAAAATTTGAAGGAAAACCTGGGGAATATCCCACTAGCCATGTTATGACCTTACACTTATGGTTCTCTTCAAACAACATCATGGATGATTCCATCCACTTAAGTTTATTTCAAAGAAAACTCATTGGTCCATCACCCAAATGGTATGTGGATGAAAACTCAGGGTCCCATGTGACTTTTGAATCCTTGGCCAAAGCCTTTTGACCTTTTTTCAACTACCAATTTGTCATGACATGGGTTTATAACTGCTCTTCGAGTGAAAACAAACCTCAGCTATGCATATTGTCTACCACGTCCACGAATGGCGTCAGCGACGTAGTTTATGTAAAGCATAAACCACCAAAGAACAACGCCTTGATTGGTTTCTAAAATCACTCATCTCTATACTTTCCAAAGATGTAGCATCCACTTTCCCTCAATCCAAAGAGGAAGCCATCAACAAGGCCCAACATTTTGACCTTATCTATGCTCAGTCAAGTTACTTATACATAGTTTTACCTGATGCACCCAGACCCATACCATTTGGCCAAGACAAACCTAGAATGTCTCACGCTACGGATGGGTTGATTCGTACCACAACACATCACAACCCTTATATCCAACCACCACCTATGTATGTCACACCACAATATCCACAACCATATGGAGGGCCATCTTATTACCCTCCACCCCTTTACCAACAACCATATCCTGTTGATCCCACCCCACCCATGAGTGGACCCTCGCCGTCACCCATGATGCGTCTGACCTCTCAACCAAGTTCAAGTTCCCCTTCTACCTCAACATATAATCTAGGAACTAGTGAATGTGATTCACCTTCCTATGCTCCCTATGGATCGTTACCACAAAAAAAATTGTATTTTTCATTTCCTAGTCCTCCAAAGTCGGTTGCTCCTCCACATGGAAAACCACATGCCGTCGTTAACATTGTTCAACCCTCTCCAATTCAACATCTTCATACTTTTGAACAATTGAATACATAAAATCTGGCCCATCAGTCGAATAATGCCAAGAAGAAAGGAAAAAACTGAAACAATAATAACCCGGGACCAGGCGGAAACAACCCCCAACAAAACCAAGCCGCTGGGGGCAATCAAAATCAAGGAAACCAGAACCCCCAAGGGGACAATAACAAAAAACGCCAAGGGAATAACAACAAGAACAACATTCAGACGAACTTCCCTTGCCCTCTTTGTGGTGAATATGGACATTATATTCACCATTGTCCCCAAATTTTTGACTTCAAATGGATGAAATAATCCATGAACGTGTCAAGTCCTCTAGCACCGCCTGCCCCTCAGCAGGCCCCACAACAGTACTTGCAACAACTACCCCTGGACATATTGAAAAACCCTATTCCACACCAACGTGTGATGACTACCCAATAGTAGGTACACCCTACCCCATCACAAATAGGGAAATATCAAAACCCAGGGCCCATCCACCCTGGAAATCTGGTTGATCGCAATATCCTCCTCACTAGTGAAGAAGAGATTCTTCTGCAAACACGCGGGTGTCAATACGACACGACCTATGAATATGATCCAACCACCTCGGAAGAAGCTCCAGCTACATCCGAACAACCCTTGATGATTTCACGCCCTAATACTGAACCTACCATTTGTATCCCTCACATTCCATTATGACAAAATTTCAATAACCCTCAGGCTAGGGTAGCACACAATTACAGTCTGATCGATGACTTGGCACAGTCTCCTGCAGTGATATCTGTATTGGAGGTCCTCCAAACCTATCCAACTCAATGAAAATCCTTACTTTCCGCCTTGGGGAAAGTCGACCCAGCTGATACTAGACTCATCACATTTGATCTAGATAACAGAGAACCACATCTCCCCTCTCTGGTAGCTTTCCAGATACCTCTCAATATTCAGAACATCATGGTTCATCGGTGATATCATCGATGAAGGTGAATCCACATGCATCATTTCCAAAAATGTATGGCAAAAACTTGGCTCCCCTAAGCAAGTACCATCCGCCATCACCATGAGAGTCTATGATGGTTGACCATCCTCCCCTGAAGGGCTCTTCCAAAATGTCCCCGTCGAAATCGGGGGAAAAACCATACTCATCGACATCGAAGTTATCGACGCCCCACTCGATTACAATATTGTTTTTGGACGTAGCTACATGTATTCTATGAAGGCAGTAGCCTCTTCTGTGTTTTGAATTATGATGTTCCCCCCATAATGTGAAAATCATCACCATCGACCAAATTACACATTATGAGCCTAACCATTCTGCCAACATTGATAAAATCCTTCCCCTGGTTCTCTCTAGCTCAGACACTTATTTACACATTGACATAGGTCCCATAATTTTTAAGGACCCATCCTTGTTGGGGGCATACCATGGAGCACCACCACTCATACACCCTTCAACACAAGTGTGTGTCATATCTTCCAATGGAAATGACACTAGAGACACCATTCCTCCCACTAAGGCCTCTCCACACCTCAACGTTCCACCAGTTGAAGAAATGTTACCTCAGGAATTCATTGAGAACCCTCATGTACCACTTATCCCTGATCCCCCCCCCCCCAAGGGGAAAATCCCGGTTTGGAAGACAATCCCTCAAGCCATTACTCAAATTCCCTTCTTGTACACCCCACCTGGAGTTCAATCATTTCAGGTAGCTATGACTCTTACCCTTCCCAACATGTTGCTTGCTATCCTTGTATGGTATCTACACCCACCCGCAATGGTTCCTCAACCATATCTCCCCCCTCAGTCAGAGGGAAACCCGATGTAGATTCCAGTACAGGCTCCAACCGCACCACCCTCACCCCCAACTTCTAGCACCATCACCATTGTTGGGGGAATATGAAAGAAGAAAGAGCCCACAACTCCACTTCCTCCTCAAGTTTATCCTCCTTGTGCACTATACAAAAGAGAGGGACACCCCACTAATAGATGTCCTACTCTTACCGAGTTACGAAATCTGATTCAACTCCCTCGAGCAACCACATCACTCACCACTTCTCCAAGCACCTCTAGTACTACTACTGTGTCCTCCACTACAGGAAGTAAAGGGTTGAGAACCAAATTTGCTTGTGCCATATGTTTATAATATGGCCACTACACTCATCATTGCCCAAATCTACATTAGTTTCGCCAGATGCTAGCTGCAGTATGCCAAACCTTTCAGCAAGAGCCCTCTCTGCCACCACTTTTTAGTGCTCATTTCACTGATATTCATTATGTCTCTTCCTCATTCCCCGAATGGATGAGATGTCCTTGCACTCTATGTGACTCACTTGCTCACTTTACATACCGATGTCATTTGATTGTTGCATATCAAGGTCGTCATTCAACCCCTATTCAACCACATTCGACCACCTCACCACTGGTCCTTCCCTCTCTAGATACTATCAACATCACCTCCCCTGAACCTAGGTCACTTCCCACCCCTCCATGGTTCATAGATCGACTATCTGAGGATATTCCCCTAGATACTCCCAATTATTTGGTTTATTTCCCACAGGAAATCTTACCCCCTAACACAGTTTATCACCCACAGTGTCTGGACATTTGGTTTATGACAAGCGAGCCATCGCACTCTGTTTGCGATATCCCCTCTACAACTTCGCCATTGAGGAAAATCACACTGTGACAGTCGCCCATGTCACCTCCTCTGATCCCCTATATTCTTGCATTTTCCACTGCAACAAAGATATCCTGTAGTAACTCATTACCCTCGATTTCCCATGGAATGCACTCCATCACCGAGTGTTTTTTCTCTCACAAGAATTTTTTGACCCTCCTAGCCAAGCCTCTGTATGTGCAATCAAAACCAACGATTTTATTCCTTTGGGGCATATAGATGGGTTCAAAAACCCTATCCTTGCCCCAGATTCTTTTGAATAAGACAACATGGCCAATATCTCCCCCATCGTCAAAATCGACATTTCCATCAAACCGGGAATCGTAGAAGAAATCACCATTGGCGCCACATGCTCCCCTGAGGAAATCACAACTTACAAAGATCTCTTTCAGGAATACCGATATGTCTGGCCTTGATCCTTCTATAGTCGAACATCACATCGACACATGGACATATGTCGCCCCAATTCGTCAAAAAAAATGGCCACTTCACCCATCCAAAGTTGTGGCTATGAAAGCCAAAATTGACAAATTATGCGTTGATGGGTTCATTTACCCCATTGCATATATCTCATGGGTTTCCAGTCCCATCCCCGTTAACAAAAAATAGGACACTATTCGCGTCTACACCGAATTTCACAATCTCAACCATGGTTGTCCCAAAGACAACTTTCCAACCCCTTTCATCGACCAAATTATCGATGATTGTGCCAACCATGAGGCTTTGTCCTTCATGGATGGGTTCTCTGGCTACAATCAAATCCAAATCCATCCAGCAGATCAGTATAAAACCACTTTTACTACCCCATGGGGTACTTTTTCTTATTGTGTCATGCCTTTTGGACTAAAAAACACAGGTGCTACATTTCAATGGGCCATGACTTATGTTTTCCATGATATTTCTCGCATCATCCTCGCTTATTTGGACGACCTCATTGCTCGATCCAAGAAATGAACTCAACATTTAGACGACTTATGCATCATTTTTCAACAATGTCACAAGTACAATATTTTCTTGAACCTCCTCAAGTGTGTATTTTGCATCACCATCGGATGCCTTCTTGGGTTCATTGTCTCCCAACATGGCATCATAGTGGACCCCGTCAAGGTCCAAACTATCACAGAAATTAAACCACCTAGAAATTTACACCAACTGCAAAGCCTACATGGTAAAGCTAACTTTTTACGTCACTTTTTCCCAGATTATTCCACCCACGCACATGGTTTCCTCTACCTACTACATCATGATATCCCATTTCGATGGGATGAACATGCTCAAACCACTTTTGATGAGTTAAAAGCGGCCCTATCCAATGCCCGTTTTATTAGTCCTCCATACTATGACCGTGATTACATCCTCTACTTGTCAGCCTCAGTCGTCTCAATAGAAGGATTCCTCATCCAACTAGGGCATGATGGGCGGGAATAGGTCATTTACTACATCAGTAAAAATATTTCAGGAGCACCCCTGAAACACAATCATGATGAGAAACTCAACCTCACAGTTGTCCTCACATTAAAAATGCTACGACACTATATCCTGCTTCGACCTACCAAAGTCATAGAAGATTCCAACCCCATGTAGTACTTTCTTAGTTGACGACAAATTAATGGCAATTTTTCCCGATGGATCATCATCCTTAAAGAATACGACCTAGAGTTCTCAAATCCTAAAATAAAAAAGGAACTTGTCCTCGTCGAACTTATTATGACTTTTCCCTTAGATGCTAAAGCTTCACCCGTCAATATGGATTTTCCCGATGAACACCTCTTCTTCATCCCCTTTGATGACCCTTGGTATGACGACCTTCTCGTCTACCTTTGGACACAAAAGTTTGGGTCTCATCTCTCACGAGATGATCGTCGACGCATTCACCATTAGGCCCCCCGATACCTCCTCATCAGTGACGTCTTGTACCGACGTGGGATAGACACCATTCTTCACCGATGTCTAACCATCGATGAAGTTGACAGAGTCTTGAATGCTTTCCATAGCGATGCTTGTGGTGGTCACCTCTCGGGTATGTCCACCGCCCAAAAAATCATTCGAGCAGGGTACTTCTATCCCACGTTGTTTCATGACTACATCCATGCTGTCAAGAGATGTGAAAAACACTAGCTCTATTGAAACAAAGCACGAGTGCCACCCACTCTTCTAGATCCAATCATCACCGTTGGCCCCTTCTGCAAATGGGGCATAGACTTCATGACTTGCAATCCTCCATCCAGTAATGGACACAAGTACATTGTCGTGGCAGTAGATTACTTTACCAAATGGACCAAAGCCATGCCCACTTTCAACAATACCGCTGACACAATAATGCATTTTTTCTTCAACCACGTCATTACCCGTTTTGGAGTCCCACTACAGTTAGTATCGATCACAATAAACACTTTGATAATGATATATTCGCAGAACTCTCCTCAAAAGTAGGATTCTCCCATGATTTTTCCTCCCCATACTATCCTCAGTCCAACGAATAGGTTGAAGTTGTCAAAAAAGTTCTCAAAACCATGTTACAACGTACCGTCAACAACCATAAGACCAACTGGTATCATATGTTGTTTTCAATGTTATAGGGTTATTGCACGGCAGTCAAAACTACCACTGGTTTTACACCATTCTACCTAGTCCATGGGATCGAAGCCACCCTCCCCATCGAGTGTGAAATTCCCATGTTACACACTGCCATCGAGCTATTACCTGACACTACTCCAATGGAGTAGCACTTGCTAACCTTAGAGTTGCTATATGAAGATCGTCGATCTTCATTAGAGAACAATGAGGCAGCTAAAAAATGGTCCAAAGCCACATTTGACCGCCATGTCAACCTTCGTTCATTTAACGAAGGATATCTCATCCTATCCTATGATATCACCAACGATACTCTTGATCATAGGAAATTAGAATCATTATGGCATGGACCCTACATTGTCCAACACTTCCTCACTAAAGGCGCATACATCATGGCCTATCCAGAAGGCTATCCTCTCAAAGAGCCTGTCAACAGGTTGTACTTAAAGAAGTTTTGCACCTGAGCGAAGCGATTCTACCTTAGGATTTTTCTTTGTACACATTTGTAGAGTTTTTAGTCTTATTTATCACCTCCAATCCTCATGTCTGATCTACCATCTGTGTTATTGATATATCCATCCTCCATTGGCCTACCACATCGGTTATGTTGACAATGCTAGCCATTGGACACAGAATCTCACTTTGGCTGCTTGGGCCCTCTATACCCCCTCACATGAACTACTCCACTCCAGTGACATATGTTTGGGCTCAGCCACCAACAACCAAGAAGAATATATCACCGTCATTGGTCTCCTCGCCGAGGCCACTCACTACCACACTCGTCACCTTAATGTTTTATTAGATTCCCAAGTTGTCGTCCTGCAGCTCAACAATGTATACCATTTCCATGATCCTTTCCTCTTTTGCAAATAGCTGCAAGTTAGACTCTTATCTCGTAACTTTGATTCAATTACATTTACACATATTCCACGACAATTTAATCAAGTAGCAGATAATATGGCTAACCTAGTGTTAGATTGGCATTTATCACATCAAAACATCATCACATATACATAAGCATCGTACATTGGTCACAACATATAGATTAGACATCAACCATAAAAAACATAAACACATGTAGACATAAAAAGAGCCAATGATATATATATATATATATATATATAT
>JASDQU010100492.1:536061-557475 GCA_032191745.1 Picea mariana | reverse complement strand
TATGTATGTATGTATGTATGTATGTATGTATGTATGTATGTATGTATGTATGTATGTATGTATGTATGTATGTATGTATGTATGTATGTATGTATATCCAACAAAATGTCATAAATGTTTACAAAATACAAATATACATCACCCGTAGGCCAACAAGTCCCCTCACCCCTATAGGTACAAAATGGGTACCCCCTACCCTATACAAAATGGGTATCAACCACCCTATACAAAATGGGATCGCAAGCCTATACAAATACAAAAATCGACACTCATGGTGCCCCCAAATCTCCCCCCCATGTCCTCTGTCAGCTAGAGGTGCCCCACCAACTGGGGGCCCTCCAGGACCAGGGGGAATCCAACCGATCATCACTGCCACCACTATAGTTTATTAGTGGATCAAGGTCTGCCACTTCATCGGTACACCCACACACTACTCCAAGACCCTCTCATCCTGGATGTGGGCCCACACACCCTCTGACACACCCTGTAGAACCTCCTCAAACCATCGATGAAGGTCCTCCATCCCCCCTCTGGCCTCTGCCCACAACTTGCGCGCTGGTCCAACACCAGCGTCATCTAGTCTGTGCCTCTAGCCTGCCCTCGGCTCATGTGTTGGCCCAGAACCAACATAATTCCTCCTGTGTCATTGTCCTACCTGCGACGTTTGCACTGGCCCCTAGAGAGTCAGCTCCCCGACCATTTCAACCTCATGGCCTCGGGGCCTCACATCTACAGACACAAATACCAAAGGTAGAGTCAACCTCCATATATACATAATCATATGCTACACTATCAAAATCACAAAACATAAATACACAAACATAGCTCTCTGATCCTAGACCTCCCCAGGAGGTAGCACCATGTCTGGGTCATGCTGGTAGTCCATACCATCGTCCGGATACTGTAGTATCACCTATATCATATGATGCCACACACGTGCCAAAGTGGTCGTGAATTAATGGCCACCCTCTCCCCCCCCATGTCGAGCCAGCACATGGGCCCATAGCATCAGACGCAGCTCTCGCGGCCCTGAAGGTGCCAGCAAAATCCTCAGGCGCAAAAGGGGCACCCTCTCCAAAAACCAGGCCACCAGGATTGACCCAAATGCAAAGTCACCAGAGTAGGTATTTTGACACCGGTGAATCTTCCCCATCATCTTGGAGTGCAACATCAACCCCCGGGAAAAATGGTCCCCATCCAAGACCCTCTCCACAATCCTCACTTGACCTCCTATGATTCGCCGAGCCGCCAAGGATCCTTAGATCATCACTACCATGGTGGTGATGCATTAAGTCAAGAGCTCATCAATCGCATTGATGTGAATGACTAAACCCGACATCGGGTTCGGTCCTAAGCAGTGGTGACATGCCAAGTCGACCAATATCTCATCCTCCGACAGCTGGGGGTCAGCAGGAAAAGCCATCCCTCGGAATGGGAGCCCCATCAGAAAGTACACATCCTCCATAGGTGAGAGTGTCAGTTGTTTTCCCCTAACAATGAAACACTGCAAATTAGTTATCGACATAGATATCAGATACTGTAGTAGGAAATCCTACGACCGTATCAAAGGATAGTCGAAGAAATTGAGAAACCCATAGTCTGCCAAGTGTCTCTGAACGCCTGGCTACTCTCTCACCGCCTCTCGGAGATGCTACCAGTCTCTCTCCCTCCAATGGACTAGCATAGTTCTCTCCCATCACAAGATGATCACCTACATCCACACAAAAACAATTGGTCAGCCCTCATCATCCATCAAAAACATCAAAAAATTAAAAATTTTGAAACACCCTTAGCTTCACCTCCAGTGTACGGATTTCACCCACACAGGTGCGCACATGTGCGTGCCTATTCTTTGCACATATGCGCACTAATGCACAACTGTCTAACAAACAGCTGCGCATCAATGAGTTGCTATCACCCCAACAGGTGTGCACACATGCGCACATGTACTCTACACAACTGCACACTGATGTGCAATTGTCTAAGAAACAGTTGTGCACAATGCGCAGCTGTCCTCTTAACAAGTGTGCATCTCATACCCTCTTGTATTTCCCTCACCCATGCCCCTATGTGCAGTTGTTTAAATCACAACCACACATTATGCGTGGGATATGGAATTATACTTGCGCATCTAAGAGCAGGTATTCTTCCTTTTCTCGTGAATTAGTGGGCCCACCCCTAAACCTACCCTTGTATGGCCATCCATGCAATGCCTAACTCAAATCTAGGAAATCCGTACTATGCAGGAGGATGGGACCACTAACTTGACTCTCGCAACTCCCGGATCGGTCGAATCGAGCTCCTGTAATCTCCAAATCTCCTCCAAATTCTCTCGTCAAATCACTATAGCGACGGGTACAAATGAGGTGGCATTGTGGGCCCACCAGCCATATATAGTCCCTTTTGCCAAAAATTCCACACTCAGTTACAGGGGCCTAGAGCCTCTGTTTCCCGATCCGTTCTTAGCCATGGGATCATGGTCCTGCCATCTACACAGTCACATTCCCCGAGTCACCATCTGAGCTTGGCCCCGGGAGAGAATTTTTCTCACGTCACATCCATGTATGCATGCTTATGTTCAAAATTTTTAGATAGTTGTTATATGTTCTTTATTATCAGATATTGTTCATGTTGGGTATTTGGTTTTTATGTGTGCAGGTACTTGGTCATAACAAATGGCGTAGCCCCTTTAGGTATATGTTTGACACTGGCATGTAATTATTCCCTCTGAAAATCAATTGCGTCTCCCAGTCACACCCTCCGACATTCACCTTTAGGGTACTTACATCCAGCTCTACAGTATCATCACCTCTATTGCATTATGGTATTTTCACCCAGTAGCACACTCCCCCACATGAGTGGTCCCATTCATAGTTCCCCTTAGCAACTTGACACTCATGCTGCTTTCACCCCCTAGGGATGGGAGTCTCGATAGTCTTATGCACTTCCAAGAAAAAGCCACATATGTATTCTCATCATATTTCTAGATTTCCCAATGGGCTCCCAGGTTATCTCATCTCGGTTCTATTGACTACACCTCCGTAGTATCATTATCCCTCCATCTCATACACCATCATTTTTCCCATATACAGCTTGCCCTCCATTGATTTACCTCATACAGAAACCCACCCATGGGGCCCCCACCCTCCACCAGTTCTCTTTGCAACTTTCTCCCTCACAAGCCAAGACATCTCGCACTAGGGCACCCATTTCTGTATCTATACACTCATCCCAAATTATTCTTTATTTATTTGGTAATTGTAAAAATCCTTTGTTTCCATCATTTACTTAGATTTTTGTCATCACCCTTGATGACCTTATTTTTCTGGAAACACAACCCATAACTCCCTTGGTTGGGGCATCCACTCTCTCTGACATCGTTCACGAACCCTGAGTATCCAAAAAAATCCATGTACCCCTGATCTCTAAGTTTTTCTACTTTGTCAAGCCTCTGGCACAATTTACCCCCATATCTAGTCATCCCCCTGACACTAGATATAGCTTTACGGTTGTTTCCAATCATCCTTCAAACATACCCCAACCAAGGGAAGTCTTGAGTCTCACTGCATCTTAACTTCGCTCATGTTCCCTATCAGTACCTAATTTCATCTCAGTGGATTTCACGAATCCCTTTGCTTTTTGAATTTGCGTCTCCCTTTTTGTCGACATCAACATAGTTTCCAGAAGGGCGACAGTATCTTGACTCTCATTACCTTTACAATGAGGAGTCTTGGACGACACAGAGAGAATTATCATTTCTCTTTGATTCCATTGACCCCCATAACATTCGACTTCAACAAAATCTCATGTTACGGTAGGTTTTACTTTGCGACTATTGTAGTTGTTTTATACCATCCAAAGACCTTTGAATTTTTTAGGCCATCAATGCCTATGAGTCATCGACACTTCTTACACGCGTCCTTGCCTCACTTTAGAGTATATTCACCATTCAGACCTGTCATCTGTTCTTATCAATCGCCCTGGAGGGCACTGTAGTTATCTACACCATCATACATCTTCAGTTATTATCTTACATTATGGTTACATGACACGCGCATGGGGCATACCTGCCTTGTTTGTATACATATTTTATTTTTTCTCCCTAGAGAAAGGTTTAGGTCCCACATTTTCCCCTCTCCCTCTAATGGATCGCTCTTCCAGTTCCTATCAACACTCTTCATTACAATGGCACTCTCAGTAGAAGAAACAATGATGTATTTTGGCTATACCTATGCTCTTAACCTCACACATCAGGGGGCATCTATTATCACTGAAATTTCATCCGCAACCTTGCAAGTAAATGGTTACAGAAATACAACAATTCCAACAACAATCAGTTCACCTGCAACACTAAAATGCATTTCAAAATGCAAAAGCTATACAATTGGGAAAAAATTAACATGTGAAAAATCACTAAAGGAAGCGCACACACAGTGTGCGGGCCAACAAATCCCTTAGAGCGCACAATGCACCAAATGCATGATTGTGTAAATGAAAATCCATGCACTCCTATGAACGACGCATTTATGGTTCTTGTCGACCCCGCAACCACTTATGGACTAGCTCCTAACTTGATTTGGCCTCCATATATGAGCGAAATCCTAATGGGAGGTTGGTCAAGGACTAAAGGGTTCCCTAAAGTGCCCCTTGTTCACACCAAGAACTAGTTGTATTTTTCCTTGAATAAATGCTATAAATGGAAGCCATGGGTGCACTAAGAAACCAATATATTCATAGTATTGTTATTTTGCCTCAATTCTCCCTTGAGAATCCTCTTTTCTCCTTGGAGTATTCAAACATCATTGCAATAAGCCATTCCACTCACCTCTTGAGGGAATAGGCATTGATTTTCTTCATCATTTGCCATTTTTATTCCATTGTAAGAAGAGCTCTCCATTAGGGAACTCAAGAGCCCTCCCAAGGAGGATGAGGGGACTCATAAGTCCTCATTTTTCTCTACAATGTTTTTCCAACTAATATAGTTATCCATTGGTGGCATAATCTTAGTCATTGGTTTATTGTTTATGGTTCTAAGTTTCTTATGCATTCTAGTTTTTATTTTCTTAGTTGTTTTAGTTTGTTTATTTGTTTATTACATGTGTTTGGCTTGTTTAACCCACTCACGAACTTCTGTCTTGTCTAGTAGGCCCAACTAGGCATTCAAGTGCCATTGTTTTGCTCACCCAAGTGATGAAATAGGAACAACAAAAGGTTGGAGTCATTCTGAACATAACCAAGAGGTTTTTCCATGTATATGTATTCTTGCAAATACCCATGCAAGAAGGATGATGTAACATCCATATGATGGACCTCCCATTTATGTGAGGTAGAAAGGGATAAAATAAGGTGGATGGAATTCATTTTTGGCTACGAGGGAAAAGGTTTAATTATAGTCAATGCCTTCAACTTGAGAGAAACATTTATCAACCAACTGGGCCTTGTGTCTTTCAACACTTCCATCTTATGCATACTTAGTTCTATACACCCATTTACATCTGACAAGTTTTCTACCTTTCAGAAGAGGTACAAGAGCCCAAGTATCGTTTGTTGGATTTTATATATTTACAAAGAACTAGTGTTATCGGTGTTCTTTTAACATTAACTTATATATCATGTATTGAGCAATAACAGCATAAAAAAGATACAAAAGAACACAAGATATTTATCTTGGGAAAACCCCAAATGGGGTAAAAATGCAACAACCTTTCTTATATAAATTTCATTCACAAAGAAAGTCCAATCATGAACCAACAAATAAATACTAGAACAAAGTCTATCTCAAAGTACAACCATAAATACCACCCTAGCTACAGTAGCAACACCATACAATGGTAGCACACCTCTACCAAGAGTAGCGCACAAGAGAAAGATACCACAAAGATTTAACAAGAATAACCTTTGCCACTGCAGTTGTTCTGTCACCTTCCTCAAACTTGCACCTTCCTTATGAGTGGATGAGAGAGTGTGAGTGAGTGTTAAAAATGAGCCAAGGCACCTATTATTTATAGTCTTCTTATCCTCCTAACTGGGTCAACTTCTCTTCTGAAAAGGCGTCTCTTCATTGTTATTTATTCTTTTGGGCTGAATTTTCTTCTGGGGTATTTCCACATTTATTCAATGGTTCTCTTGCTTCTGATATATTATTATCATCTTATAAATGTCATCTAGGAGTGAAATTTCCTCCCTAAACTACCAAAACATCAACACCCCCTCTTAGCTAGGGAGGTATCTTCATGATGTCTTCATCTAGTAGTCCACTTACTACTCTGTAATCAGCTAGTAGGACACAAATACTACAATTCCATCGGTATATTGAATCATTTTTCACAATCTATGCAATATAGTAGCACACAACTACTCCCAATGTGATCAGGTAGTATCCATAGCAATTAGTTAGTATCACACAACTACTACAATTCCATCCAGTAGAACAAAATTGTGTCGATCCATAGTAGTACACAAATATTGTCCAATGGTACACAACCACTCTTAGTAGCACATAACTAATGTCCAGAGATGAAAAG
Organism: Picea mariana; assembly: GCA_032191745.1. Lineage (NCBI taxonomy): Eukaryota > Viridiplantae > Streptophyta > Pinopsida > Pinales > Pinaceae > Picea > Picea mariana. The sequence goes on along the minus strand of JASDQU010100492.1, from coordinate 550,951 downwards.
CCTATATCCTGCAATCAACTAGTAGCTACACAAGCTACCACCATGCAATCCAACAATCTCCATGATTATGCAGCTATCAACTAGTAGCACACAACTACTACCATGCCATCAACCATAATCATAGTCTGCAATCCCTATGACTGTGCATCAATCAGCTAGTAACACACAACTACTACCATGCCATCAACCATAGCCATAGTCAATGTCTCTATAACTATTCAACAATAAACCAGTAGCACACAACTATTACCATGCCATGATCCATAGTTATAGTCTCATCCAGTAACACAAAGCTACTCCCATAGTCCTCATGACTATGCGTGATGTTTATTATCTCATAGGATCAGACAGTGAATTAACCCCTCAGTAAATTCACATGACTAATCTAGGGAACCCTTGGCCAGAGGGGTTAGTTGAAATAAGAAGAAACAACACACCACCCTCTCAACGAGGGTGGACATTATGCATCACGTTGATCTTGTCTCTGAAGTACTCATACTTCACTCTAGACAAAGACTTGGTGAGAATGTATGTTGTATGATCATCTGTGGATATGCAATGGAGCTATATATATCCTCTCTACACCATGTCTCAGATGTAGTGATATTTTATCTCTATTTTCTTTGACTTGACATGAAATAAATGATTCTCTATAATATTCACATAACTTTGATAGTCACAATGTATCAAATTTGGCTCCAACTCTAGATCAAAGTTCCCTACAAGCAACTTCTGAAGCCACACTACTTCACGTCTTGCAACACTAGATGTGATATACTCTACCTCTATTGTTCTGAGTGCCACTAATGTCTGTTTCCTACTTACCATGAGATCATACTTGATCCCCTACTAAAGCAACATCCAAAAGTACTCTTCGGATCCACTACACTCCCTGCCCAATTAGATTCTTTATATCCCTACAGCTTCACATCTCCACCTGAGACATATCTCAATACATATCCAATCGTACCACGTAGGTACCTCAACATATGTTTTGCTTCCATCCAATGTACATGTCTAGGTTCAACCATGTACTGACTCAAGGTGTTCACTGCAAAACATATGTCCATCCTGGTGTTATCAAGTACATCAAGGATCCAATCAGTTGTCTGTACATTGTGGGATCCACCAAATATGAATATGAATAAATCAAAAGACCCATATTTATCATCATGGGTGTGGCCATAGACTTGCAATCCATCATCCTAAATCTCTACAAGATCTCAACAATACATTTTTCTTGGCTAAGGAAAATCTCATTTGATCTTTGCCACACCTCCAATCCAAATAATTAATGCATCAAAACTATATCCTTCATCTCAAAATATGAAGTGAGATCCCTCTTGCACCCAACTATGAGCTTCTCATCCCCTATCAGAAACAGGTCATCCACATATAGAACCAAGATCAACGAGAAACCATTCTCAAGCTCATAAAAATAATTTTATGGCATATCCTTCCCTAGGTGCCTACTTGATCATCTACAAATATTTCTTTAATCTACAAATATGAGACTCCTTCTCATGTATCCTATGGCTACTCTATGTACACTTGTTCTGGATACTGGAGAAAATGTCTCTTCATGGTCTTATCCCTCTTGTTGGGATAATCCTCTAGCCACAAGTCTTGCTTTGTACTTTTCTATGATTCCATCTGCAACATGCTTGATCTTGTAGATCCACTTGGAAATCACCACTGACTTTCCTACTGGTCTTGGAGCCACTTTCCACACATCATTTTTCTTGATGGATTGATTCTCTTCCATCATGGAATCCTTCCACACACTTGTTTCTTAGCAACTTCCTCATAAGTGGAAGGTTCTAATAATCAGTTCTACATAGTTGGAAGCTTGTTTGGTCTCTTTCTCTATATGGAACCAAGGTAAGATCCATATCCCAATACTTATGGATGCCTCCTCTGTCACTGTAGAAACATCTACTACAAAAGGGGAATCCTTCCAAGAGATATCACATCTCCTAGAAGCCTATGAAGCTATGATCTAACATCCTCAACTCATGGCATCTGAAGATGTCTCTCTCCCCCCCAAATCTGAGGGGGAACATCCTTTGAATGATATGGTATTCCTCTAAGTCAACTGACTCTCTCTGAACTCTAGATCCTTATAAGATGGTGTTTGGTAGGGTCGCCTGCCTCACCACTGGTGAAGCCATCTACTCCTCCTCATGATATGGTTCATCACTGCCATATATATGTATCCTATGTAATGTGTCACGGGACCATCTTGGTATTTTCCTGGTCACTAAAATGATCCCGGGTAGGCCATTTTTCCTTTGTTAGCTGTTCCTGATGATATGAAGAGTGATCAACTGAACTAGAAGTATTTCTATGGTCATATTCAGAGCTTCTGCTCCTTACAATCAATCTCCATATGAGATACTCTATATGCCGCGAAATTACCCTTCTTGCCAAAAGGTTTTGACTTTGTCTTCTTCTCCTTCGTTACATGGATGTGTACACAACTCTATGTATGGATAGTTTGTTCCATGTCTTAGTTGGAGACCATCTAATATATTTCCTCCTAAAACCATCATTATAACTCCCTCTCATACCTATTACATGTGACTTTCCTGAAACAAGAGACAAGAAAAACAACATCTCCATGGAATTTACAATATAATATTCTTGGAACAAGGACAGTAACCAAGATCATCTCCTAGAGGATATCATCTTGCAAAAAAGTTCATTATTAATACTAAACTATGAGCATTTACTTAATGGTAGTTGTACTAACAATATTCAAGTGTTACTAAACATTTGATAGCAATAGTAATAATAGAACCCTAAAGACTTCTATTCTAGTTACAATACTTACTTAAGCGAAAACAATATAAAATATCAAACCTGATATGCAAACCTAGAGTTTAGTTGTTTTTGTCCCACTTGAGTTGCCTTCTATAGTTTCTCCTACTCCACCATCATGTGATTGGAAGCACTATTGGTTAGAATACATACTCTTCATCCTTTGAATTGTGTTCTTCAGTATCAGCTGCATGTGCATGGTGTTTCTTCTTTCCCTTTTCATGTCTAAGAGGACATTGTGCGGCATAATGTCCCATCTCCTTACAGTTGTAGCATATAATATTTGATGCATACTTATTATAACATGGTTTCTTATATTTCTTCGGAATTCCTTCTTCCATTTCTTTCCTTTTCTTTACTTGAGAAACAAGGGCTTGATTTTCATCATCATTTGTCTTATGTGATTTGGATATCAATCTAGATTCCTCTTAGGTACAGTCTGCCCATAAATTGTTAAACTTGGGAAATTTTAATATAGCACAAATCCTGTGAATGAATGCATCCCAAGAGGAAGGAAATACATTGAGTGTAGTAGTCACAAGTTTAGCGTCATCTACCAGATCTCCAATGGATTCTAACTAGTCTTTGATTTGTGATATCCTCATGGAATAGTTGGTGATTGTTTTTTACTTCTTCATTGTCATGTTTCTGAGTTGATGCCTTGGAGTAAGATTTTGGAAGGTATTTTTGCTTTCATAAATTCTATTTAGGGCATCAAAAATTTCCTTCGGTGTCTTCAATTCTGATACATTAGGTATCAGATGGTATTTTATTGAGTCTTTCAAGATCCTCTTGGCCTTAATCTCACTTTAATTTGGTGTCTTCTTATTCTGGTTCTGGAAGAACCTGCTTGACATGATCCGATAAATCATTCTCCTCTAGAATAAGAAGTACTATGTTCTTCCATGATTTGAAGTTATCTGCTCCATCCAATATATCTTCAACTCTCATATTGGTTGAAATTTTCGCCAGTAGACACTAGATCTGAGAAATTTCAAATTTCAGATCTTTCATGAAACTACAACCAAAGTGTTTTAGGGGGTGCACTAGGCTAGGGAAAACTAATCTGTGGTAAAAATATTCCCAATGCCTTCGAACTAGTACTCAATGAGCTTTCCAAAGTATTTCATTGCATCAACAAGGTACTCCTGCAAACGATCTTCCTTCCAATGGCCAAATTGTTATGAAGGTAACCTCACTCTGATACCATGTTGGATTTTATTTATTTATAGAGTATTATCCCACAAGTTGTAGGTTTAGAAAATCCCAACCCAACCACCAAAATGGAAACAATTAAGGGCTACTATACCCAATGTCACCTCAATATAGGTCCTGTATGTCGAGGGTGACTAGGTCACTCTAGGGAGGCGATCCTGGTGACCCTGCAGGTATTGAGATGGATGGAAGGGAAAGAAGAGAAGTATCCCTATAAATTTCAATGATGGAAGAGGAAATATGGCTTTTATGACTCTTCTCTGGGTGGTTTAAGGTTTCCAAGTCTTTGGATGCCTACAAAGGGTGTTTGTACCCACCCGAGACAGAAGAAAATCCACACTTGCATATAGTAATGTTAGGTGGACAAGAAATTTAAGCGTGTTGTCCCTAATTGCATAAATAATCAATGATATATATCAACACATAAAATATAATAATTTCTTCAATATAAGTGTCAAAATTCCAATTGAGTAAGCACAAGACAAGCTAGTAAGAAACTAGTTTAGCTCAACAATCATAGAACAAGACTTTAGCAAAAAAAGAAAGGTTGTCATAAAAAGATAATTGCAGTGATATTTATCATCCTTATGGCTGTAACAAACTTGTTATTACAGAAATATATTTAACCACTAAAACTTGCTCAAAACTTGCCAAAAGATGTGTTGTACTTAGTAGATTATGTGGGCAGATTTTAGGCAGTTTTCAACGATTAAATTAGGAGTTATTGAAGAGTTTGGTTAGGTTTTTTTGCAGCCCTAATGGTTGTAGGTTAAATTTTTAACAACAAGAAGAAACAATTGGAGAAATTAAATTCCCTAATGTCTCAAGCAAGCATTTGTATCATATATTTGATTCCACTAGGAACAACTTCAAAATCATGAAATTTTGCGTTTCCAAAAGCAACAATTTTATATCTCCAATGCAACAAGTGATGACTAGTTCCTTTAATTATTGAGTTAATGGAGTCAAGAAAATAAAGAGATATAGGTACTACCTCCTTGGAGGTGTAAATCCTCTTACTCCACAAGGAAAGTATCTCTAGCTAGGGTTTAGACTAAGAGCACTTATACTTCTCGTAGTAAACCCTTATTAAATCAACAATACTTGAGCATAAAATGATGGAGGATAAGGTGGGGGTGTATGCCCTTACACTTCCCACCTAGCTCTATCAAAATAACCTTAAATTGAATAACAAATGATAGCACAAAGTAAAATCCTTACCAATTCAAGGAAAAAAGCTAAGACAAACACCACAATAGAAAAAAAAAGACCCTTACAAGGCTAGCGCATCACTTCCACCAACTAATGACCAAGAAAGTAGCCATACACAATACCACCAGAGAGAAAATAATTGAATATAGTGAAATTTTCAGTTCAAGGCCTCCAAATGGGGGATATTAATTTAAAATGAGATCTTATGATCTCTATTTATAAAAAAATGTCACTAAGATAGTGTGTCCACATAATTTTAGGGTAAACCACAAGATTAGGGGTCAAAAAACCCAATATTTCCCCTTTAGACAAATAATATTAAAAAATTCACTTAAAATTTGCTTTTACACAAAAGAAACCTTAACTTAAGGTGATGTCACTCCTTTAGAGGACGTTTTGACACTAGGAGAAAGTCTTTGGTGTTGGAGAAGTGTAGTTAGGCTTCCCAAAGCCACATTTCAATCATCTAGGTCATTTTTTCATGGTCAAATCCTCATTCTCCTCAAAATTTACTTGTGTCCATGAATAATAACTTCACCACCAAACCCTATCCCTCCTAGATGACGTCATGCCTTCAAAGGTGACATTTTTCCTCTCCTAGGAAAAACATTTGGCATGTAAGGGCTATGTTATGTCTTTCAACTCATCCTCTAGGTCTCCAAAGTTTCATCTCTCTCATCTGGCATGTAGGCCTTTGGCATCCAACATGTAGGCTTCAAACCCCATGGAAGCCCAAGCTAGGCTTGTTCCTCCAAAACTATCCACCAACTAGGTCCTACAAAGACAAATAAGTATGCCCTCCAAGGATCTCAAGTCAAAATATCATGATGAGTAAATCAAATCAATAAATGAGCCACCTAAGCATGTGCATCAAATATCACTCTGTCAAACAAGTAATTTCTCAAAGACATTATGGTACGTTCCAAGCTTGGACATGAGAGGGTTGAAAATGTGTCCTATTGGGTATATCTTTCCTAGGTCAAGGAGTGTTTCCCAAATGATCCCTCTCTAAGCCATGTAAAGTGGATGAAGTGGTTAAGGATCAACACTTAATGGGCATGGGGTTCATGACATACAAGGGGCTGTAGTATCTCATTCATGGGTTCTTTTGTAGAGGGTGTGTGGCACCTTCGTTTTCAATGAAATCTTTCCAAGCCCATCGTTTTTCCATTCTTTGTTTCTTTCATGTTTTAAGGAACAATTTGAAGGCCACTTTATTGGCATGGTATTCAGATAATGACAGTGTCACTCTCAAATACCTTATGAAAATGAGAAGGTTGGCTCATGATGAGAACCCCTTTATCTCAGTTGTGCAAATGAGAGCCACTACCATGTCTTTGTGTCCAAATGATGGTAATGTCGTACCGCTAGGTACCCATGATCATGATAGGTCGGCTTGTGATGAGACCTCCTATCCTCCAACTAACCTCCTAAGCATTCTATATTTTATTCTTTTTAGTCCCCCTTTTCTTACAGATAAGTGTTTCATTGCTTTCTTGGGGGATCCCTAGGAAAATCATCTAGAAGGTTTATATATATGCTTTTATATTTTACCCAACAAAAATCCCTCTCGGCCTTCATCTCCTTCTTCCCATAGAATGACGGACAAGTCCTTCTTAGGTCAATACACCCTAAGATCCCAAGATATAAGGAAACGAGGGGTTTAAGTGACAAAACAGTGGTAACTATGGTCTGGAACAATACGATGGATCTTCAAGGGAGTTCTTAGTAGAAAACCCATTCTCGGGGAAGGCCACTTACTAGGGCACAATGTAAACCATCAAGGTGAAACATGGAAAAATGCATAATGTCCAAGAATATGTCATGAAATCTAAAGTAGTCTAAGATACAACATACTCAAATGCATCAAATATCGAAATGACACTTACCATAATACTTGACATGTACCTCATGGAGCAAGGCACAGTGCCTCTCGAAATCCTGTTGGTGTGGTGGATGCCATCTGAAAATATATGATCTCTTTGGTGGTGAGAAGGGTCTCCATCTATGAAAATGGATATTGTTGGTCATGAGGTCTCTCGGCACTCCATATCTGCAACCTGAGGGCCTTGAGACATAATCTCCTTAGTTATCCCATAAAATGGGGATAACACCTGGCTCCTACTTGGGGACATGTGCTCGTCATAGATTTCATGGGAACCAAAACATATCTTGGTAGACTTGTGCTTGCCAAAACTTAGACAAAAGCATCGGAGCATATAGGGTGGTGCTATCAACCTTCATCAATATACATAAAAATAAAAAATAAAAACTAATCTATAAAAGAAAAATTTTAGCATTTGTTTTAATTTCTAAACTAAGCATGGAATCAATATGCAAGTAAAGAAAAAATAAATATGAAATGCATATAAACTAATATGAGAAATCAAGATGAAAATAAAAGATATCACAATGAATTACCTACTTACATGGGGGCCATGGGCCCTGAAGATCAGGTGATAGATGATGTGAGGTGAAGTCGCACAACCAATGCAACCAGTTGATCATCCCATAAAACTATCTCCCCATGTGCTTGATGATGTAAAATAACAAAGATAAGTCAAGCATGTAAGGATCAAGAGCATAAATAGATATATACTCAATCATGAAATGAAACTCATGGAGATGAGTGGGAGGGAGAAAATATTGTTGGAAAGAGAAAGCATCAGCTTGATCATCCTGCCTGAAAGTGTATCCACAAGCTCAATCAATCCATCTCTAAAGGGGGATACTATATGTATATAAAGGCTCATATTCATCCTCCTAAACATGATCATTGCTTCATGAAGACCGAGAAGATATGAGAGGTCCCAAGAGATGAGAGGTCCCAAGAAGGCCTCATGATTTCCTCGAGAGGAAGAAATGAGGTAAGGGATAGGCTCAGTTATAGGAAGAGAAAATCACGCCCTCTTTATCTTTGAATCCATGTAGAAATCCTCAATATGAAAGTACTTCCTCTTTGTAGAGTGAGCCTTTGATCGCTTTGAGGTGGCCACATCCTGGTAGTCTTCCAAAATTGGGGACGAAATTGGTTGAGATTCCTCGAATAAATTTATAATCATGTCATCATTAGGCTCCCAAACATATGAATCACATACGTGTGAAAAGTAGTCCTCCGAAGGTGACAACTCAAACCCCTTTTCTTGAGTTCTGCCCTCAATGTCATAAATGTGGTCTCTATTGAAAATAAGAGGACCAAAATCCCACCTGAATCTTCTAGTCTGTATGAAAGTGTCTATATGATCATCAACCATATGTAAAGGTTCTCTTAAAACACCATCAACAAAAGTTACCATCTCTTTGTATTTGTGTGTAAGAGGAGTAAAGGAATGGATATCTTCATCAAGTAAAAGGGAAGATGCGAGTGCTTCAGCTTTGTCAAATGTATCATCCAAATCTTCAACATGAGAGAATTCATCAAGATCTTCTTGGTAACTTTATTCAGATGTCTTCTCTTCAAGAACTTCTTCATGTCAAGGGAAGGAAATAACTCTCTTATGTGATTCATAATTTCCTTAGCATCTTTATTAGTAGTCTTTTCCTTTTCCATCTGTAAAAATTCCATCTTTGAGTCATAACAGGTTTTGGATGAGGGTTCATCCCATGGTCCCATAATTCCATTGACTGAAAATAAACCTCAATGGAGTCGCCAGGTGAGATCATGTCTCACCTAAGGAGTGAAAGGGGAAAGAGGGAAAGGTGGGTTCATGGAAATTCAAGTTGCTAGATAAGATTCAAGGGAAACTTATCAAGGGTAGAAAAAGGGAATGTTCTTCAATGGATTTGCCAGACAAGCTAAGGAATAAAGGCTTTGGGAGGGAAGCTTGCCAAAGTGTCATTAGGGAACAAAGAGGATTCAAAACCCTCCCCGGAAAAGGTGCCAAAATGTTATCACACAAATTGTAGGTTGGTAAAAGCTTGACCCAAGCACCAAAATGGAAAAAACTAAGGGAAACTATACCCAATGTCACCTCGATATAGGTCCCGCACTTCGAGGGTGACTAGGTCACTCTAGGGAAGCGATCCCAATGACCCTGGGGGATTGAGATGGATGGAAGGGAAAGAGGAGAAGCTTCCCCCCTAAAGTTCAATTATGGAAGAGGAAATATGGCTTTGATGGCTCGCCTCTGAGTGGTTTAAGGTTTCCTAGTCTTTGGATGCCTACAAAGGGTGTTTGTACGCACCTGGGACACAAGAAAAGCCACACTTGCATATAGTAATGCTAGGTGGACAAGAAATTTAAGGTTTTTGTCCCTGATTGAAGAAATAATCAATGATATATATCAGCACATAAAATATAATAAGGGCTTCAATATAAGTGCTAAAAGTCCAATTGAATAAACACAAGACAAGCTAGTAAAAAACTAGTTTAGCTCAACAATGATAGAACAAAACTTTAGTACAAAAATCAAGGTTGTCATAAAATGCTAACTGCAGTGATATTTATCATCCTTATGGATGTAACAAACTTGTTATTACAAACAAGATATTTAACCACTAAAACTTTCTCAAAACTTGCCAAATGATGTGTTTTACTTAGTAGATTATGTGGGCAGATTTTAGGCAATTTTCAACAGTTAAATTACGAGCTATTGAAGAGTTTGGTTAGGGTTTTTTGCATCCCTGATGGCTATAGGTTGAATCTGTAAAAAAACAATAAATAATTGGAGAAATGAAACTCCCTAGTGGCTCAAGAAAGCATTTATAGCATAGATTTGATTGCACCAGGAACAACTTCAAAATCACTAAAATTCACATCTATCAAAGCAACAATTTTATATCTCCAATGCAACAAGTGATGATTAGTGTTGGTCACTGTAATTGCTTATTAACTAAACAATCAAGTGTTACATAAATTGTCAACCCAAGGAAGTCTGTTTATTTCAAAGGCAATCACACACTGTATATGCTCAATCTCAAAAGCAATCTAGAGTTGAAGTAAAAGTACATTAATCACACCTTGCCTTGAACAGACTGAAGTTCTACTTTGAATTACAGAAAAGAAATCTATCTATTGCAGAGTTCGAGGTTTAGGGAAATAACTATCAGAAGAATCCTGGATTACATTAAGAAACAACAACCTAGGAAAGAAATCTTTTAAGATACTGCAAAAAGACTAACTATTCTGTAACAGAGAACAGGACCCTATTCCCCAAGTGGGAATCTTCAGCACCTGTTTCCGACTATCACACTTTCATGAACTCATTACTAATCAAAACGATTGACATGTACTGAAGGCTAACTATCTCATAACAGAGAATAGGACCCTATTCCCCAAGCAGGAATCTTCAGCACCTGTCTCTAATTATCACACTTTCATAAATTCATCAAGCATAATTACCAATCAGAATGATTAACTGTTACCCAAGCATGAATTGTATGAAAACAATGTAACAATCAGTAAAGCAGAGTTTCAGCAAAAGAGAGCTCAGTAAAGTAGAGTTTCAGCAAAACATAGTTTAATCAAGGCATGAACAAAAATAATGCTAACACACTACAGAACTAATGGGTGAATCGTGTGAAGAAGGTGAGCCCTCCCTTCTCACAAGATTCCCCAGAAATGAAAGGAACTAAGAAGAAATGCTCAGAATAATATTTTATTCATCTGTCAATTGTATCATGTTACAATATCCAAAGTGAACACGTCCTTCTCTGTAATTCCTTTCTAGCCAAAAAGGATCCCCTCTAATGATGATTTCCCCTTATTTAAAGAGGAGAATCATCTCAATACAATTGATCATCAAATTACATGTGCACATACGAATCCTATTCTTAGTTAGATCTAATCTTCTATATTGGAATAGGATATCCTGATCTCCCGTAGCAGAATGCTATTACAATAATTGGAATGATGTTGGGTTAAGGTGTAGTTGTTGCGGACGGTGTAACAACTTCTTTGTTTATCTTCTTGTTACTGTTGTTGTATGTTGTTTCAGCATCGCAAATCATGGACTGTTTCAGCAACGGGATTTGCGTTCTGACTGTTTCAGCAACGTGGTCTCAAGCAGCAGTGATGGTTGATGTTGGATTAAGGAGCAGCTGTTGCGGCCAGTGTAACAGCTCCTTCTTACTGCTGTGTGAATTTTTGTTCCAGCATCGTAGATCACGAACTATTTCAGCAATGGGATTTGCGTGCTTTTGACTGTTTCAGCAACGGGTCTTCAAGCAGCAACAATAATCTACAGTTCGAACTGTTTCAGCAACTATATGTTTCTGATCGATGGCTAAGTATGAGAGTAATGTAAAATTACATGTAAAATAAATTAAACATATAGCAAAGAGAAGAAATGTTATATACCTTTGGAAAGATAGGTTAAGGTGATAATGTAAGCTTAAATGTGAGTGGGAAAAGGATGTAATGATAGAAAAAAGTATGAACAAAAAGGTACATTATAGGGTCCTAACATCCCCCCCAACTAAAAAGGTTGCATGTCCTCAGGCAACTTCAATCTGAATCAGAATCTAGATACCGACTCTGAGCGTGCAAATTACTTAAGCAGTAGTTGTGGAAAGTGTTGTTTGTTGGAGCTCTAAATCCTTGAACGCGTTGTAGCCTTTACCAAGCTATTGTTTCATCCTTCTTGGGCAAATTATGATGAACATGATATTTTTCTGCTGGCATCCACAGAATAGGAAAATGGAGCTGATAACCTATCCATCTTTCAGCACATTGTTGAACGCATTTGATGTAGCTAGGTACCCGGGAGATTGTTGTCTCAAGATTGGTAGGACTAAAGGGATTGTGTTCCTGTCCTTTCTCAGAAGATTGTTGCCAAAACATGTTATTTTCTTGTAGGGCAACGATCTCTGTGGATTTAATAAACTGTTGACAATCCTGAAGTAATGTTGTCTGTAGTTGCCGAATATATTGAATCATCCCTGGTTTCTTCAAAAATTGATAATACTCTGCAACAAAGGTGGCAGCATTCTGTGGTTTTGGCCGTATCTAGAGGAGGCGGTTATCCTCGTTATGCTTGGCAGCTAGGAAGTCATTCTACCATGTAATCTGATTGTTAAGGAAGGAGGTGAGTGCCCGAATCTAGATATCACCGATAAGAGGGTTAAGGTTAAGCTGTCGGTTCTCAGGGATGGCCTCATTATGAAGATATACCTCACATAGGAGGTGTTGATCAATAGTAGAGGCTTCTGCAAAAGTTCTAACAAAATCTGCTAGATTTAACACTGCATGGGGTCTGCCTTCTTTGATTGATTTAATATGAAAAAATGTAAGTCGTTCTATGAGGAAAAGAGAGTAATTGGAGGATGGTTTCCTTGCAGCCAACAATTTTTGTGCCAAGTCAAACATCAGGAGCAATGTGCCTTTTAGCTCTTCATTTTGCTTCTTATGGGCATGGGATTCTTGGCGTGTTTTCTCCAAAGCTTCCCAGTTTGAATATATGTGGTTTAGCCAAAGTAGTCTGTGCTCCTGCAGGCTTTTGTCCTGTGTAATAGCAGACTCTTTTTTCCATTTGTCCATTATTGCCTGCTCATCCCATGGTTGAGTTTATGTTTCAGCATCGCAAGTGATAGGATGAGGTAGAGTCTAAGTGGCTCGTTCCACAAGAGTATGGGTGTTGATCTTGCTAGGAGGGGTAGATTCATCAATAGGCAGTGTTTGTACAGCTTTATTAATAAAAACAGGGGCTTCAGATGTAGCAGTTAAAGTAGGCCAGGGTTCATTTTGAATTTTGGAAGGTCCTACTGGTTCTTGTGTAACAGCAGGGTCTTCTTCTTTGACTGCAAAAGTCGTAGGTGCAGGGGAAGCTCCAGGCATTGGAATTTGAGTTACTTTGTAGCCTGCTTGATAATAAATGTCCCCGCATTGACTGCACATATACTCTCTACACTGATTCTCTTTTGTGTTTTCCTCTGTCATGGTCGCTATGCAAGCTAGGGTATACAATTTAAGTTCCTTCTCGTAGGCTTCCTTTACCATTACTAGCTCTTGCTTGTAGGCTTCCAGTTCAGACCTCAGGAACTCATTTTCTTGTAAGACAGAGGCCATTGTTGGTTCTGGTTGTTGATATTTCATGGGTGTATTAAGAGGGGTGATTGGTTCTTGTGTAATAGTCATAGCCGCGCTAGCTGGTTCTTATGGAGCAGCTACAAGATCAGCAGTTGATTCTTGTGTTTTAGCTTCTTGATGTAGAGAAATTAGTGTTGCGGCACCCTGGGCATTTGATTCATGTATTTCGATAACAACATCAGCAATTAGTTCTTGTGTTTCAGCTGTAGCTGGTTCTTGTGTAACAACTATATCTAGTTCTTGTGTTTTAGCTACTGAATGAGTAGCTGGTTCTTGTGTTTCAGCTACTGGATGAGTAGCTGGTTCTTGTGTTTCAGCTACTGGATGAGTAGTTGGTTCTTGTGTTTCAGCTATTGGATGGGTAGCTGGTTCTTGTGTTTCAGCTACTGGATTTAAAGAGAATGATGTCATGGTCCATTGGGCCTCTGGTTCTTATGTTTCAGTGCCCATGGGTGGAATAGGTAAAAATTCCAGAATTTGGGAGGGTAGAGGTGTATGGGATTTTAGTAGGATGGGTTGGGGGTTTAGGGCAGTGGCAGTAGTGGATGATCTTGTTGAGGTTCTCGTTCGTTTTCTTTGTAAAAAGGAGGGAAAAGGAGGAATTTGCTTCTTTCTTTTGCGTGTGGGTTTTTCCTCAGTGATGGGGCAGGGAGAGTTGTCTGGTTCAGAATCATCACTAAGGATATGAACAATAGGAGTAGATGATTCTGGTAAGTTGTGGGGTGGGCTTGGTATGGTAGGAGGTTTAATTGGATCAATTGGGTCTATAGGCATATTGTTAGGTATTTCCGGAGGGTCTGGAAGGTTTTGTGGTTATTGTTCCTAAAGATTTTCAGGATGTTCATCATCTTCTTGAGGGTCTATGGGTGGGTTGTTTAGGGGAGGGTTTTGTTGGGAAAAACCCTTTTGGATGAGTAGTTGAGTGAGACGGTGATGGGTGAGGGAAAGGGTGGTATTTTTAGCCTTTTTACAATAATGCAACATATTTCTGAGACATTTGAGCAGATAGTAGGGAATATTCACCAATCTAGCATGTTGTAAATGAGACAACAAGACAAAATCGTACTGGTAGACTAGCTGGTATTGGCCTTCACAGGTGAGGTAGTGCTTGACAAACTCTGTAACTTTCGGTCAAGGAGGTGGCAACGAGCTAAGTCGAACACCCCGGCCTTTAGGTTCAATTTGTTCTCCTGACAAGAGAAAATCCTGTTGGGCATTAAGGATAATGTGTTTGCGGCTGAACCAGTGAATGTCAATGATAGGGAGACTCGAAACCTGTGCTATATCATCCTCTATGACTGGAATCTGAACCCCTTGAACAATGGAATAATCTTCTTGAAGATTTCGAGAAAATTGAAGAACCTGTTGTTGATCAAATCCCTGGAGCCTCTGAAATAACCCAGCCAGGTTGCCTACAGAAAAATTTGATAGACTTCTGGATATAATTCTAACAGGGTTGTCGTGGCGGGTTCGTATCGTATAACAGGGCCTCCCATAGCTAACAACTCAGTAAAATGCATAGTCAGAGAGTCAAGTAACCGCTTCTGAACAGAGTAAGTTTTGTGGGTGAAGGCATGCAAATGGTGGTGAAAACAAACGAAATGATGGGTAAAAAGG
>JASDQU010100492.1:469852-506357 GCA_032191745.1 Picea mariana | reverse complement strand
GGAGCCGATGACCATTCACTAGTAACGGTGTTTTAGAGTCATCGATTGTGAGGAGCCTTATTGTTCCATTGGGGAAAATAGTGTCCACTTCGTAAGGTCCAAGCCATCTTGTACGTAGTTTCCCTTGAAATTATTTAAACCGAGAATCATACAGTAAATCCCAATTACCTTTTTGGAATTGCTTATGCTTGATGGTTTTGTCATGCCATTTTGATCTTTGTTGTTGAATCATAGTTGTCTGATGAATGGCATCTAGTCTTTTTTCTTCCAATTCATTAAGCTACTGCAACCTGGCTTTCTGTGCATCGGTCAAATCAAGGTTGACAGCTAAAGCAGTCCTTAAGGTTTTGATTTCAAATTCCATAGGAAAGATGACACTTTTTCCATAGACTAATTCATAGGGAGAGAATCCTGTAGTATTTCTCCAGGTAGTTCTATAAGCCCATAATGCTTTAGGGAGCCTGTGAGACCAATCCTTTCTATTTTCCTTCACTGTTTTTGTGAGAATGGCTTATATTACTTTATTTGTGCTTCCCACCTGTCCATTGGCCTGGGGGTGGTATGGTGTAGTCATTCTATGATGAATATGATATTTTTGAAGGGTGGCTTTAAAACTGTGAGAAGTGAAAGGAGGTCCTCCATCTGTAACTAATTCTCTAGGCACTCCAAATCTGATAAAGATGTCTTCAAATAGAAAATCTAGAACCGCTTCTTCATTAGCTCTATGAAGTGCTTTAGCTTCCACCCATTTGGTCATATAGTCTGTACAAACCACTATATAAACTTTTTGATTGGATGGAGGGTTAATGGGTCCTACAAAGTCTAAGGCCCATCTTTCAAATGGTTCGAGTACTACCTGGGGATTTAATGGCATTTCATCTCTATGATTAGGTTGACCCATTCTTTGATAGCTATCACAGGCTCGAACATATTTCTTTGCATCTTTAAAAAGTGAGGGCCAATAATACCCCATCCTGAGAATTTTATGTGTTGTTCTCTTATCAGCAAAATTCCCTCCACAAGGGCCATCATGACAAGCTTTTAGTAAATCATAAACCTCATCTTCTCTAATGCACCTTCGGATTTCTTGATCAAGTCCTGTGTGGAAAAGACACCCACTTATCCAGCTATACTAAGCACTTTGTTGAATGATTCTTCTTCTCTCTCGGTGGGATAGGTGTGGTGGTAACTTCCCTGCAACCAAGTAGTTAGCGATGTCTGCATACCATGGTGAGTGAGAAGATACTGCAAATAGATATTCATCAGGAAAGGAATCATCTACTAGGGTATTATCATCAGTTGTTAACCGAGAAAGGAAATCAGCAACTACATTTTCTTTTCCTGGTCTATCTACAATTGTAATATCAAATTCTTGTAATAATAGTAACCATCTAGTGACTCGAGCATTTGTGATAGGTTTGTTCATTAAGTATTTGATAGCTGAGTGATCAGTATGGGCAAGAGTAGAGTAGCTAGTGTTGTAATGTCGAAATTTATTAATAGCATAGATAACTGCTAAGAATTCCTTTTCGGTAACTGTATAGTTAAGTTCAGCAGGAGTCATATTCTTGCTAGTGAAGTAAATAGCATAAGGGAGATGATTTTCTTCTTGTCCCAAGAAATCTCCTATTGCAGTATCTAAAGCATCAGAGGATATATGAAAGGGAAGTGTCCAATCAGGTCCTCTTAGAATAGGGGTTGTAGATAACTGATGTTTGAGTGTATTAAATGCTTCCTGGCAAGGATTAGTCCACTTGAATTTAGCATTTTTCATCAGTAACACAAATAGAGGAGAATCTGTTTTAGAAAAAAAATTGATAAATCTTCTTTAGTATCCAGCATGTCCTAGGAAAATTCTCACCTCTATTTGGGTTTTGGGAATAGGAAGATTCTTAATGACTTGTATCTTGGATGGATCCACCTAGATTCCTTGAGATGAAATAAAATGTCCAAGCACTATTCCTTCACTCATCATCATATGACATTTTTTTGTACTTAAGGAGAGGTGGGCTTGTATACATTGTTTAAGTACTTTCTCAAGGTTTTGTAGTGCTTCCTCAAAAGAGACACCATAAGGGGTAAAATCATCCATAAAAAATTCCATAGAGTCATTAATCATATTAGAAAAGATTCCTATAACTGCTCTTTGAAAGGTTGTTGGTGCATTACATAGTCCAAATGGGAGGACTCTATAAGCAAAATTTCCCCAAGGGCTAGTAAAAGTGGTCTTATCTTGGTCTTGGGGTGCAATTTTGATCTGATTATACCCACTGAAACCATCTAAAAAGGAGAAAAACTTCTTCCCTGACAAACTATCTAACACCTGATCAATGAATGGTAATGGAAAGTGATCTTTTTGAGTGGCTTTATTTAAGGCTCTATAGTCTACACATACTCTCCATTTCCCATTTTTCTTAGGAACTATTACCAACGGGGAAACCCATTCGTTGTCTAATATAGGATATATAAACCCTGCATTAAGCAATTTTTGAAGTTTCTCCTTAAGAATTTCTCTTAAATTAGGGTTCATTCGTCGTTGAGATTGGCAGATCGATTGACAATATTCCTTGATATAGATATGATGAGTACATAATTT
The DNA here is from genome assembly GCA_032191745.1 of Picea mariana. NCBI lineage: Eukaryota > Viridiplantae > Streptophyta > Pinopsida > Pinales > Pinaceae > Picea > Picea mariana. The sequence continues at coordinate 503,761 of JASDQU010100492.1, read as the reverse complement.
GGGAGAGATTCCTTTCATATCTGTATAATCCCATGCGAATGATTCCTTATGTTCAAGAAGTAACTTCATTAATTGTTGTGTTTCAGCATCTGTCAAGTTGGGGTTTATGTTCAGTGTTTTGCCAGGTTCAATTTCTACTGGTATACTTTTAGAAGAGATGGTGGCTGATGTTTGAGGTGGGTTTTCAGAGTTAAGTTTTTCCTGGTTATCTGACTCCAAAAGTGCAGTTAGTTGGTTATGATTTTCTGGAGTCACGGAGGAAGGTTCACAAATAAAATTATTAATCACTTCATCCTCAATGGCATCTTTAAGGCTTAAGGCTTGTCCGATAGTCAAGATAGGTTGAGTAGTTTGATCATCAAAGTCCACCCATAAAGAATTGTCATTATTAATCAAGGGTGTAGTGTGAGGGTAGAGGGTAAGCTTTTTAGTCTCATATCCGTTGGAAATTGTCATTGAACCAGATCTACAGCTGATAAAAGCATCTGCTGTGGCTAGCCAAGGCCTGCCGAAAATTAGAGGGTGGCCCCCCAACTTTGTTTTAGGTTGTAATACCACAAAGTCAGCTGGATAATTCCAGGATTCAACTGATATGATTAGGTCTTCAATGATTCCTTCCGGTTTGATTGTAGAACGGTCAGCTAATTCTAGAATGGTTGGGGTGTCTCTGATTTCATTCTTCAATTGTAACAGTTGTGAGGTTTCAAAAGTCATAATATTGATAGCAGCGTCTAAGTCTACCAGGACTTGAGGAATTATTGTTTTTCCAATTTGTACTGAGACGATAGGATGGCCAGGATCACCATATTTAACTGGGGGAACTTTACCCGACATTAGTGCAGACAAATCACCCATGACATGAACTGTGAGGGGATCTCTAGTTTTCCTACTAGGTTTCTTAACACAAATGTCTTGCATAGTTCTGGCATAAATTGGTATGTCTCTTAGTGCTTGTAATAGTGGAATTTTGACATAAAGATTTTGTAATTCCCCTAGAAGATTGAAAGCAGGTGGCTCAGGCATTTTAGTCAAAGCTAAATGCTCAGGAAATGGTGGTTTTGTTATTTCAGCAGTAGTGTTGGAGGATGATTGTACCTCTTCAGGTACATCATGTTTTTTTGTTTCCTCTTTATTGGAATCAGAAGAGGTAACATCAACAATGATAGGTTCTACTATTTTCCCAGATCGTAAATGAATATCATTGCATTGTGCAGGGAAAAGAGAAAGTATAGGCTGGTTTTGAATATCAATGTATTGCACAGCCTTATTATTGGGGTTAGGGTTAGGTTGTACAGGTAGTTGGGGCCTCATCATTTGATTGTTCGGTGGAGTACCTGATGGTAAGGAGAGTGGTTGCAGAAATTGTGATTGAGGTAATTGATTTTGGAATGGGGGTTGTTGACCTCTCCAATTTGGATTCCAATGGTTAAGGTAAGGTTGCTGTTGTGGAGGCCAAGGAGTCCACATTGCTGGATCTACAAAGGGAGGGTTAGTTTGTTGCATGGGTGGGTAATTCATTTGATTGAGGTATTTCATTTGATTATAGGGAGGGTAATTTGCTTGATTAAAAGAAGGATAGTTATTCCAACGATTAGAAGATGTAAATAGCATATTAGGATTCATACCTTGTCCCCGTAGCTACCATTGCCTTCTTTGTGTCAACAGATAGACAACTTCAGCTTCTTCATTAGTTGGTTGTATTGCTGCCTTGATTCCTGGTAAAGAAGGGCATTGTTGAGTTTCATGATCCTTATCACAAATGGTGCAGATTGGCTTTTTGTCCAATGGGCATTCCCTTCGTGGGTGCTTATCTCTGCATTTGGAACAAAAGATGGACAAAGCTGCTTCTGCTTCGGCTTGTTTCTTTTGAATCTGCAAGTTATCAATTTGTGAGGCAAAAGAGCTTAACATTTCAGTTTTAAAACCCTCAAGTAAATTACCTATTTCGGCTCTTGTTGTTCCTCCACTGGCTGATTTTTGAACTCTTGAAAATGTGGTATCCCTGCTATTTGATCTATTCCTTGCAGATCCTCTTGAACATCTTTTACATAGGTTAACAATTTCATCATATGATTATTTAGATATGTCCCCTTTTCCAGACATATTCAGCATATCTAGACAGTCATCCCTTACTCATTTTAGTAATATTGTTTTAAGAATATCTTTACTTACATCGGGGTGACTGGATCTTTGTAGATTATACTGTAGCCTTTCTACAAAGTCCTCCATATTTTCATCCTCTTTCTGTATCATCTTGAATAGTTCCTCTCTTTTTTCTCTTGTTCGGCAATAGTCTTGGTATTTATGCAGGAATTTTTGTTTCATCTGATCCCATGTTGTGATTACATGACCTCCAAGACTCATGAACCATCTTAATGCATTTCCTTTCAATGTTGCTGGAAATAGCTTCATTTTTTTAGCATTGGAAATGTAAATTATAACTTCTTCATAATATGTCAAGCTCGAAAAGGAATTCATCAGGATCTTCTGAAGATAAATCATGAAAGTTAGGTAAAGCTGAGAGTGGAATATTCTTCATGGGAGCTACTCCTCTAGGAAGATCACCAATAGGAAATCCTAAGGTGGAAAAAGAGTTTTCATCATTTACCTCTCCTTCAGGACCTGCCTGTTCTTCATGATGCAGTTCTTCATTATACTCATCCATGGTTTCTTCTGTTTGTTCCCCTGCTGCACTTGCTTGATCCTCAATGTTTTCTGTTGGTTTCTCAACTGTCTCAGGACTCCAAATCTCTTTCCCCATTTCAATTTTTTTTTGAAAGGAAGTTTGGGATTTTGGTTTTCGAGATCTTGGTCACTGAGGAGCAACAGATTCAGATTTTGATATAATATCGTCAATAAAAGTCTGTCTTCCTCCCCTTCCTCTACCCCTGCCACCTATAGGGTCAGTTTCTTTGGGGTCTCCACGTCCTCTCATGCAATCAGTATATCTGAAAGAACATAAGTTCTTTTGAAATCTATAATTTCCTTCCCCATCAACGACGCCAAAATGTTGGTCACTGTAATTTCTTATTAACTAAACAATCAAGTGTTACATAAATTGTCAACCCAGGGAAGTCTGTTTATTTCAAAGGAAATTACACACTGTATATGCTCAATCTCAAAAGCAATCTAGAGTTGAAGTAAAAGTACATTAATCACACCTTGCCTTGAACAGACTGAATTTCTACTTTGAAATACAGAAAAGCAATCTATCTATTGCAGAGTTCGAGGTTTAGGGAAATAACTATCAGAAGAATCCTAGATTACATTAAGAAACAACAACCTAGGAAAGAAATCTTTTAGGATACTGCAAAAAGACTAACTATTTTGTAACAGAGAACAAGACCCTATTCCCCAAGCAAGAATCTTCAACACCTGTTTCCGACTATCACACTTTCATGCACTCATTACTAATCAAAACGATTGACACGTACTGAAGGCTAACTATCCCATAACAGAGAACAGGACACTATTCCCCAAGCAGGAATCTTCAGCACCTGTCTCTGATTATCACACTTTCATAAATTCATCAAGCAGAATTACCAATCAGAATGATTAGCTGTTACCCAAGCATGAATTGTATGAAAACAATGTAACAATCAGTAAAGCAGAGTTTCAGCAAAACAGAGTTCAGTAAAGTAGAGTTTCAGCAAAACAGAGTTTAATCAAGGCGTGAAAAAAAATAATGCTAACACACTACAGAACTAATGGGTGAATCTTGTGAAGAAGGTGGGCCCTCCCTTCTCACAAGATTCCCCAAAAATGAAAGGAACTAAGAAGAAATGCTCAGAATAATATTTTATTCATCTGTCAATTGTATCATGTTACAGTATCCAAAGTGAACACATCCTTCTCTGTAATTCCTTTCTAGCCAAAAAGGATCCCTTCTAATGATGATTTCCCCTTATTTAAAGAGGAGAATCCTCTCAATACAATTGATCATCAAATTACATGTGCACATACAAATCCTATTCTTAGTCAGATCTAATCTTCTATGCTGGAATAGGATATCCCGATCTCCCGTAGAAGAATGCTATTACAATAATTGGAATGATGCTGGGTTAAGGTGTAGCTATTGCGGCCGGTGTAACAACTTCTTTGTTTATCTTCTTGTTACTGCTGTTGTATACTATTTCATCATCGCAAATCACGGACTGTTTCAGCAATGGGATTTGCATTCTGATTGTTTCAGCAACGTGGTTTCAAGCAGCAGCGATGGTTGATGCTGTCTTAAGGTGCGCCTATTGCAGCTAGTGTAACAGCTCCTTCTTATTGCTGTGTGAATTTTTGTTCCATCATCGCAGATCACAGACTGTTTCAGCAACAGGATTTGCGTGCTTTTGACTATTTCAACAATGGGTCTTTAAGCAGCAACAATAATCTGCAGTTCGAACTGTTTCAGCAACTATATGTTTCTGATCGATGGCTAAGTATGAGAGTAATGTAAAATTACATGTAAAACAAATTAAACATATAGAAAAGAGAAGAAACATTATATACCTTTGGAAAGATAGGTTAAGGTGATAATGTAAGCTTAAATGTGAGTGGGAAAAGGATGAAATGATAGCAAAAAGTATGAACAAAAAGGTACATTATAGGGTCCTAACAATTAGTGCACTTAATGATTGGGTTAATGGAGTCAAGAAAATAAAGAGCTATAGTTACTACCTCCTTGGGGGCATAAATCCTCTTACTCCACAAGGAAAGTATCTCTAGCTAGCGTTTAGACTAAGAGGGTGTATGCACTTATACTTCTCTTCATAAACCCTTATTAAATAAACAATACTTGAGCATAAAATGATGGAGGAAAAGGTGGGGGTGTATGCCCTTCTACTTCCCACCTAGATCTAGAAAAATAACCTTGAATTGAATAACAAATGATATCACAAAGTAAAATCGTTACCAATTCAAGGAAAAAAGCTAAGACAAACCACCACAATAGCAAAAGAAGACCCTTCCAAGGCTAGCGCATCACTTCCACCAACCAATAACCAAGAAAGTATCCATACACAAGAGCACAAGAGAGAAAATATCCAACTATAGCGAAAATTTCAGTCCAAGGCCTCCAAATGGGAAAGATATATTTAAAATGAGATCTTATGATCTCTATTTATACAAAATGTCACTAAGATAGTTTTTCCACATAATTTTAGGGTAAAACACAAGATTAGGGGTCAACAACCCTAATCTTTCCCCTTTACATAAATAATATTAAACAATTCACTTAAAATTTGCTTTTACACAAAAAGAAACCCTAACTTAAGGTGATGTTACCCCTTTAGGGGACATTTTGACACTAGGAGCAAGTCATTGGTGTTGGAGAAGTGTAGTTAGGCTTACCAAATCCACATGTCAATAATATAGGTCATTTCTCCATGGTCAAAGCCTCATTCTCCTCAAAACGTCCGTGTGTCAATGAATAATAACTTCACCACCAAACCCTATCCCTCCTAGATGACGTTATGCCTCCAAATGTGGCGTTTTACCTCTCCTAGGAAAAATGTTTGGCATGTAAGGGCTAGGCTATGTCTCTCAAGTCATATTTTAGACCTCCAAAGGTTCATCTCTCACATCCTTCATGCGAGCCCGTGGCATCCCACATGTCGGCTTCAAGGCCCATGGAAGTCCAAGCTAGGCTTGTTCCTCTAAAACTATCCACCAACTAGGTCCTACAAAGACAAATAAGCACACCCTCAAAGGATTTCAATTCAAAATATAATGATGAGTAAATCAAATCAATAAATGAGCCACCTAAGCATGTCCATCAAATATTACCCTATCAAACAAGTAAGTTCTCAAAGACATTGTGTGACTTGCCAAGCTTGGATATGGGAGGGTTGATAATGTGTCCTATTGGATAGATATTTCCTAGGTCAAGGAGTGTTTACCAAGTGATCCCTCTCTAAGCCATGTAAAGTGGATGAAGTGGTTAAATATTAAGACTTAATGGGAATGGGGTTCATGACATACAAGGGGTTGTAGTGTCTCATTCATGGGTACCTTTGTAGAGGGTGTGTGGCACCTTCCTTTGCAATGCAACATTTCCAAGCCCATCATTTTTTTATTCTTTGTCTCTATCATGTTTTAAGGAATGAGTTGAAGGCCATTGTCCTAGAATGGTTTCTAGATAATGACAATGTCACTCACAAATACCTTGTGGAAATGAGAAGGTTGGCTTGTGATGAGACTCCCTTTCCCTCATTTGTGAAACTAAGAGCCACTACCCTAGCTTGGTGGCCAGATGATGTTAATGTGATACCTCTAAGTACCCATGATCAGGACAGGTCAGATCGTGATAAGACCTCCTATCCTCCAACTAACCCCCTAAGCAGTCTATCTTTTATTCTTGTGAGTCCCCATTTTCTTACAGATAATCGTTTCATTTCTTTCTTGGGGAATCCCTGTATGAAGCATCTGGAAGGCTTATATATAGGATTTTATCTTTTACCCAACAAAAATCCCTATGGGCCTTCAGCCTCTTTTTCCCATAGAATGAAGGACAACCCCTTATTGTGTCAATACACCCTAAAATTCCAAGAGATAAGGAAACAAYAGATTTAAGTGATGAAAAGTGATAAGTATGGTCAGGAATGGTATGATGGCTCTTCAAGGGAGTTCCTAGTAGAAAACCCATTCCCGAGGAAGGCCACTTACTAGGGCACAATGTAAACCACCAAGGTGAAACAAGGAAAAATGCATAATGTCCAAGCATATGTCATGAAACTTAAAGTAGTCTAAGATACAACATAATAAAATGTTTGAAATATTGAAATGACACTCACCATAATACCTGAATTGTACCTCATGGAGCAAGGAGTAGTGCCTCTTGAAAGCTAGTTGGTGCGGTGGATGCTATCTGAAAATATATGACCTATGTGGTGGTGAGAAGGGTCTCCATCTGTGCAAATGGATAATGTTGGTCATGTAGTCTCTCGGCACTACATATCTGCAACCTGAGGGCCTAAAGACATAATCTCCTTATTTATACCACAAAATGGGGATAACACAGAGCAATAGTTTTACCAATGTTCTTTTAACATTAACTTTAATATCATGTACTAAGCAATAATAACATAAACAAGAGATTTATCCTGGGAAAACCCCAAATGGGGGAAATACCTAACAACCTTTCTTAGATATATTTCATTCACAAAGCAAGTCCAATCATGAACCAATAGATAAACCCTAGCACAAAGGTGTAAATGTTTAATGACAAAAATCAGCAAGATGATATTCTTTCATACACTTAGCAACCTAGAGATAATTGTCTTACATGAACTCTGAAATGTCTAAAACCCACATTCAAAAATTACCATAAGAAGAAATACACATTGTTAAGCAATCATGCAGCAGAAATAAACACAATAAACAACATCCAATCACCCATGAATAACTTAGAAATTTAGGCAAATGCCAGGGAAAACCCCAATGTGGGGAAACCCAATGAGAGAGAGAGAGAGAGAGATCCTATTATTCATCTTCAGGAAAATACATATCAGCAGCATTTACACAATTTCCAGCCAAGAGAAAAATACCTCACAACACCAAAACTGTCACAAAATCTACCTCGGTTTCTGTGCCCAGAAATCCATACAATCGTACATATTTGTCCTTTCCAACACCTCGAAATCTGTGCCAAAATTATCGGTTGTATGGATAGCAATAGAATTGCCCCTGTCACCTTCGAAAAACACTAAAATGGCTGCCACGAAATTTGTGCAACAAGTTGCTTCGATTTTCATGCCCTCCCAGCCTGTTGTACGGACTGTACGGATCCGTACAGTATGACCTCTCTAATAGCAAAAAACTCAACACCCACAAAATAGAAAATCCTCTTGGAATTTGTGCCCCAAAATTCTTGGGAAACATTCCCTCTTTGATGCCCTCTTTCGTCTCTCAAGCTTACTTAGAAATTCTATCTTAATCTCCTCCTCTTTTTTTGCACACTACCCAATGCATTCTTTTATAAATCTTAAAATGGCATTTTTCCTCCAAGGTGTCTTTTCACCTTCCCCAACCCCAAATCCAAAGGCCAAGATCTAATATTTCCTTTTGCAAGATCAAGGGTCATGATTCATTCCATCCAAAATGAATCATTTAAAATATTAAAGTACATTTCACTTTATTACATAAGTGCACTTTATGAAATAAAGTCACTTTAAAATTAGAAGGTACACTTTATTAAAAAGTCACTTTAATAAAAGAACCACCTTACAACTTTATAAGGAGAACATTACAAAGTTAAGTTCCTAGTAGTGTCAACATAAGGTAACACTTGCATACAAGACAAAACATGCGGAGTACCTCCCAAGCTAAAAAGATAACACTCCCTCTTAGTGAGGGATGTACTCGTTGTCATCTCCATCATCTAGTCCCATCACACTGTGCTCTGTAGGAGCTCCCTCTAAACCTGGAGCTATCCTCAACACCTGCATAGAACTCAAAATAGAATATCTTCTCCTGACAGCTACCTGGAACCCTAAGCTCCTTGGAGAATCCACTCCATCCTGAGCATTGGTTCGACCACACTGGCTGAACCTCTTGCCAGTGCTCAAAAGAGACTCATTCTCTTCTCTCGAAATGCAAGATTGAATCCTTGGGCCCACCGTAGTCTCAGGAGCCTCCTCATTCTCCTCATCTGACGTTGAATCATACACTGAAGGTTGTCCTTGCAACATATACAACATGTTCACCTGATCACCGATCAGCTGCATTTCCACCGGGTCTGCTCCCTCCCTATAGATAAAGACATGTTCCCTCTTGAACATTTTACAATATCCTACATCCTCCAAGGATAATACTGAGAGCAAGTTAAACCTCAACCCTGGAACAAAGAGAACTCCATCAACCTCCAGGAATCCTCCATACTCTAGTTGGAATCTAACCCTTCCAACTCCACGTACAAATCATGCCATACCACCTTCATTTACCACTTGTCGATCAGGACATGTCTCTGTGATATTTAGGAATACTCGCCATATTCTCATCATGTGGCAAGAGGCTCCACTATCCACAATCCATCTGATATCACCTCCAAATCCTCTGTTGTCGAAAATGGAAACTAGGGTAACCAAAGAAAATTCCATGTCCAAACCTTTCCTAAAAACTCACTGCTCACTGTCATTCAGAGCCCAAGCTTTGATACCATGTAAATTTTTAATGACAAAAATCAACTAGTTGATATTATGTCATACACTTAGCAACCTAGAGATAATTGTCTTGCATGAACTTTGAAATGTCTAAAACCCACATTCAGAAATTACCATAAGCAGAAATATGCATTGCTAAGTAATCATGCAGCGGAAATAAACACAATGAACAACATTCAATCACTGATGAATAACTCAGAAATTTAGGCAAATGCCAGGGAAAACCCCAATGTGGGGAAACCCAATGAGAAAGAGAGAGATCTTATTGTTCAGCTTCAAGAAAATACATATCAACAACATTTACACAATTTCTAGCCAAGAGAAAAATACCTCACAACAACAAAACTGTCCCAAAATTTGCCTTGGTTTTCATGCCCAAAATATCCGTACAGTTGTACGGATTTGTCCTTTCCATCATCTCAAAATATGTGTCAAAAATCTTTGTTGTACGAACAACAACAAAACTACCCCCTTCACCTTCAGAAAACATTGAAATGGCTGCCTCGAAATCTATGCAGCAAGTTGCCTCAATTTTCGTGCCCTCCCAGCCTGTTGTATGGACTGTATGAATCCATACAATATGGCCTCTCTAACAACAGAAAACTCATCACCCACAAAACAAAAAATCCTCTTGGGATTTGTGCCCAAAAATTCTTGGGAAACATGCCCTCCTTGTTGCCATCTTTCCTCTCTCAGGCTTACTCAAAAATTCTCTCTCAATCTCTTCCTCTTGTTTTGCACACTACCCAATGCATTCTTTTATAAATCTGAAAATAACATTTTCCCTCCAAGGTGTCTTTTCACCTTCCCCAACTCTAAATCCAAAGGCCAAGATCTAATCTTGCCTTTTGCAAGATCAAGGGTCATGATTCATTCCATCCAAAATGAATCACTTAAAATATTAAAGTACATTTCACTTTATTACATAAGTGCACTTTATGAAATAAAGTCACTTTAAAATTAGAAGGTACACTTTATTAAAAAGTCACTTTAATAAAAGAACCACTTTACAACTTTATAAGAATACCATTACAAAGTTAAGTTCCTAGTAGTCTCAACATAAGGTGACATCCGCATACAAGACAAAACATGTGGAGTACCTCCCGAGCTAAAAAAATAACAAAAGGCTAGCTCAAAGTACAATCAGAAATACCACCCTAGCTACAGTAGCAACACCATACACTGGTAGTGCACCTCTACCAAGAGTAGTGCACAAGAGAGAGATACCACAAACTCTTAACAAGAATAACCTCTGCCAGTGTAGATGCTGCGTCACCTTTCTCAAACTTGTGCCTTCCTTCTGAGTGGATGAGAGAGTGTGCATGTGAAAAATAAGCCAAGGTTCCTCCTATTTATAGTCTTCTTGTCCTCCTAACTAGGTCGACTTCTCTTCTATAAAGGTGTCTCTTCATTATTCTTTATTCTTCTAGGCCGACTTCTCTTCTGGGGTATTTCCATATATGTTCAATGGTTCTCTTGCTTCCAGAATATTCTTCTCATCTAAGAAAGGTCATCTAGGAGGGAAAGTTCCTCCCGAATCTACCAAAACATCAACATCATTCACCATTAAAGAGAGATACTCTTCATTCATTGTTATGTCCCAATATTGATGGCCTAAAGCTTCTACAAATGTGTCTTGATAATGTCTATGAAACTTGAGCCAAAAGAGAATGGAATTGCTAGAACTGTGAACGTGTATGACGTTGATCTGTAGGATCACCAGCAAGATCATCAGTTGCTTATCGAGTTGAACGGATCCATCTGGGAAGTAGTGGTACTAGTGAAGGTTTATATTCAATGGAATCATCCGAAGGAAGGTGAGTAGGTGGAGGTGGGTTTTCATCATCATCGTCATCATATGAAGAAGAAGAAACCATAATAGGAATAGAAGGTGGCACAAACGTCGAAGATGGCTCATAGGTTGAAGATGGCACAAATGTCGAATTAGGCTCGCAAGCCAAGATGTTGTAACAAGATTGTTATTTAAATATAGACAGAGATATTTTGAATAATTATATAGATAAAATGAATAATAGATGATGTTACAATCACCCTTACGACAGTTTACTTATAACATTGACTAGTCACGAGGTGAAGAGGTACATGCCACTTGATGAAGAGGTGTGTGCCTCTTCATATTTTAATTTATTGATTTAAATTATTATTATTATGTATTCACATTTATATTATTATTATTTTATTTATTTATGTTCGTAACATGCCATCGCCCTTAGTATTTTTCATTGTCATCAAAGAAAAGTTAAAATAGGATTCTCTTCAGTTGAGCATGTTTCTGTAGTGAAATGATTTTTATTTTTTTTTAATTTGGTTGATGGTAATTGACTCTTCTTGAGAGTGGAACTTTCGACACTATATAGTTTATAGTGTTGACCTTGCTAATTAAATTCCATGAATTGTTCTTCAAGGTTTGTGTCATAACTCCCCAACTGTATCAACCATTCTACACCTAGCACCATATCCATTCCTTCGAGTGGTAGAGTTCAGGTTCTATTTGTAGTTCTAGCTCTTGTATTTGAACGGAGATTTGATAACATTTTCCAACTTCTTTGACCCTTTTTCCATTAGAAACCTTAATGGTGAGGTCCCTGGTAGTGTTGGACACACCTACCACACTTAGAGGGGGGGTGAATGAGTGTGGGGCTCTTTTTCCCAAAACTTCCCTCTTGCGCAAAACTTATCAATTATCATTCAACATTTATTCATTACTCATTGCTGTCATTTATAACCAGTTAGATGTAGGCACATATCAGCATCATATATCAGTAATATATCATCAACAATTCATCATCATAATGGACACAAAGAACACAAGATGTATGTACAATTTTCTTTTTATTACAGACTACAATCCTTGGGTTTATCAGCAACAACTGAATAGAGTACAACTCTACAAGAGCACCAGCTCTATATGCAAGACTCAACTTACACCCTCAGCATCAACTGAGATGAGGAAACAATCCTCAACAGATATCAATCTGTCAACAGGTACGTGACCTGTCAGTAGTGCAGCCCGCGTGTGAATGCGCTCTGGCTTACTACAGCCCGCATGTGAACGCGGCCAGTGTATAATGCAACAAGCGTCTACTCTTGAGCACTTAGGGTTCTGCTTTGCTTCACATGCTCAGATCCTCTGCAACCTGCAATCACTTTCTCTTATGTCTTCCACTGTCCAGACTGACCCACATCTAGTCACAATACATCCAAGCTCTCCAATAGCTTGCTCATGCTCTACAACAAATCAATATGAATGCTATCTCAATCATGCATAAACAACAAGTGTACCATAGCAATCATGTCACTATTGAATCACAAGAGTGTTGCTCACTCCATCCATCAAATCAACCAAATTGAGCCACATCATAGAATCCATACCAAGAATGCCCTAAGCATTCACAACATATCAAACAATAACATCTATCAAGACAATAATGTAACCATACCAGTGTCTGAGTGATAGATCTGAGGCCATAGAATGCAGATCTGGAACCTGCCTCATCAACCAAGAGATTGGCACCAACTCAAACACAAATCTCCATGATTTTATTGAGTACATGCTCCCTGTACATAGCCAGCCCACGTGCAAACTCACCCTATACACAGACAGCCCACGTGCAAACTCACCCTATACACAGACAACCCGCGTGTACATCAGAAAATAGGGTTTTCTGTGACTCCGAGACTTTTGCCATCAAGATCTCCGATATTGCCGAAACTTTGATGCGTCCATGAGATCCTCCTCTCGCTCTCTTCCTCAGAATAGATCTTCAATCATGCTCAAGAGATCCACACCAATAAGATTCTCTCACAAGAAGCTCTCCATCAATACTTCAAAAGATATTACCAAGAAGCTCTCCATTGATCCATAAAGGATTCTCACTCAAAAATGTTCCATTTACAAGAGATCCTATCTTCTTATTTATACTTTCATCTTCTAGGTCACTTAACCCATTTTTAGGTTACTTAACCCATTTCTAGGTCTCTTAACCCATTTTCCTTATTTTAGGGTTACCCACTTTCCATGAATAGAAAATTATCATTACTTTATCATTTAAATATTCCTTCTTGATTTTGTCATTTTTCTTTATCATTTAAATAATCCATCTTGATTTTGTCACTTTACTTTATCATTTAAATAATGATTTCTTCTTTTCAAGTACTTTTCCTTCTTTGACCTTTTGGGGCTTCAAGCCATCATATGGGGGTCCTCCAACTTCATAAGACCATAACTCTCAAACCGTGAGGAGTTATGTGACATTTCACATACCACCGGAAATGGCATGACAAGCACTATCCATCTAGGATAGTTTCACCAACAACTTCATTGATCTTCATCTCATTATTCCACATACAAGCATGGGTCCTCCATCCATTCTTTTAGGATAACTCATTCCATAAAGCGTCTTCCCGTGAGGGCTTTCACCATAAGGGGACCACTTTGGAGTTCATCCATTTGTTTACCTTATCAACCATGATGAGACAATAATGATTCATCTTTACATCGATTGGTTTCCACTTGGACATATAACATTCTTATCAAGGGCATCATATCAATTAATTACTTGACATCAATCAATGACATCAATCAAACCAAACCATTTACATCAATGACATATGATCCAACAATCTCCCAAGTAATCAAACCATTGGCATCAATGACAACATGATCCAACAGGTAGGGTATATGAAATAGTTTAGTTTTTTTTAGACATCAATTTCTATACAGTTGTGAGTACTACTAGAATCTACGAGTATTGTTATATTTCTATCTTTCATGACCTCCTTAAGCTTTAGGGTCCTAGGTTGTGGTTTTCTTATAACATTTTCCAATGGAATTATAGGTTTGCTTTATTATTTTCTTGGAGATTGGCTCTTATCCTTTCTAAGATGTGGCAGAATATATTTTGCAATTGGTTGGTGTACTTGGTTTTTTAGAATAATTTTCTCTCCTTGAAGTTTGTTTTCTTCATTTAGATTTTTTTGGACACATGAGATTGAAGCTAGTGATGTTTTTTGTGGTATTTCATCATGGTCAGAATCTGCATTGTATGATATAATGATTTCATCCTCTATTTTTGGGACTTTTACTTGCTTCCCATCCACTATTCTAAATTAGTGTAATGACTTGTCCTCACATCTATGCCCTTGTGTCCAATTTTCCCCACACTTACAACAATTTGTTTTCTTCTTGTTCTCTCTCTTTGATCCATTCTCTTCTTTGCAAGTATATAAATTTTTTATTATCGTATATGTGCCCTAAAAACCAATTGTCTCTGTAATATCTACATTTGTTCATCCCTTTCTTATCTAGGTTACACTTGTCTATAGAGTGCTTATTTGGTTTTTCATTTGAGTATATGTTTGATGTTTCTAGACCTGTGAATGATGGCCTATTGAACTTGTATTTAGGTTCAATTAGTTTTTCTTCCTTTATAGCATCCTCAATAGATTTAGGATTCCATAGTTTTATTTCTCTATGGATATAATCTTTCAACCCACATATAAACATTTTTTAGCAATTGTTCATCAATGAATCCACTCTTCCTTGTTTCCACCACCTTGTGTATAGTCGTTTATGCTTCCTTTATGTTTAAGATGCACGAACTTGTTATATAGGTCAGTGTTCTCTTCGTCATTGAACCTTTTTAGTAGGGAATTTGTGAAGACTTGCCAATGGAAGGAACGAGCATCACATTTTTTGGACCATCATAGGCACCAGTCATAAGGTTCTCCTTCTAAACTATTGGATGTTGCCATTAATTTTTCTCATTCACCCAGAAGAGGGTTTGATTCAAAAATACCGTCCATTTTGTTGATCCAGACAACAACTCCTCTTTTGTCCTTGTCGTC
This sequence comes from Picea mariana, assembly GCA_032191745.1. Classification (NCBI taxonomy): domain Eukaryota; kingdom Viridiplantae; phylum Streptophyta; class Pinopsida; order Pinales; family Pinaceae; genus Picea; species Picea mariana. The sequence goes on along the minus strand of JASDQU010100492.1, from coordinate 488,744 downwards.
ATATTTCAATAACTCCTTTTTAAACTTATAGTAATCTCTGTCTTGAAATTTGTGCGTATTTCTTGAAAAAATTGTCTCTCGTATTTCATGGTGTCGTTAATCCTCTAAATTTTGTGATCCACAACTTTGTGACAGTCTTCGAAAGTCTAAGGGTTTTGAAAATAATGCATCCACTTGTTCGGTTAATTGATCAATTATCTCAATTTTATCATTAAGCTTCATTGTACTCTTGTCTCTTTTATCACTCCTTATTCTTAAATAATTATTCCATCACTCCTTTGACATGTTTATTAACGTGTCAATTTTGTCTTCTTTTTGTAATAATTTGTCGATTTTTTCCAATAGTATTTTTTGTACTTCCCCAAGTTCCTCCTGAATTTTCTCAACTTTACCGAGATGATATTTAATGTTGTTGATTTCACTTTTATGAAGGTTAATGTCATCTTGTGACTCCTTGTTCTTTTTCCTACTTCCTTCCATATTTTATTTTAAAATATAATACATGTATATATATTTATAACTTTTACTTTATATGTATGTAAAGTTAAAGTTATGATATTTAATTAAATAATAAGTTGCCCCTTCTTTTTCTTTAATAATTGGTCAACTTTAAAAATTAAAAAAAGTGATTAGAGGGGGGGGACATGACTTTATAAAGGGATACAAGTGATTTAAAAAAAAATGATTTGTGGGAAAAAGGATACGGAAGTGTACGGATCGAGGGAGAAAACGGGTGTATGGATTGAGGGCGAGGGAGACCACACACAGGTGTACGGATTGAGGGGGACCATGGGAGTACAACGGACAAGACCAAGAGTCGTATGGAAAAAAAAATTATGGAATTGTGGCCTAAACGGGTGATAACAAACGGTAATAGGGGTGTCAGCAGATGGGATGCGAATGTACGGCGACATAAATCTACAGTAGGTATGAATAGGTATAGATGAATTGATCAGTGGAAATGTGCACAGATGAGAAATTGCCTGTACATATTATATTTGTAGTGTGCAGGTTTTAACCTTGCTCTAATACCACTGTAACAAGTAATCTTATTATTTAAATATAGATAGAGGGTGAAATCACAGAGGTGGGTAACACTTTTGTGACAATCTGATCTCCAAAATTCCAAAAAACATTTTTTTGGCCAAACTAATGTTATATTTCGGCTGAAAGATACTTTTTTCGGTCGAACTATTTTTCGGCCGAAAGATACTTTTTTCGACCGAAACCTGAAACGTCAAATCGAACAGTACACTGACGGCACCCTTGATTTGCGTGTAAAAATTTAGTCGGATGGATTTTTTCTATCAGGCAATATGTTTTCGGTCCAAAGATATTCCGGTCGAAAGATATTTGGCCGAAAGATTGTTTGGTCGAACAATCTTTCGGCCGAAAGGTTGTTTATATAGCAACCACACATCAATTTGGAAACGTTTTTCAAATCTCTTTGCCTTAGTGAGTGTGTGAGAGCATTGGCGGGGACGTAGTTTGAGAGCGTTGGCACGGACGTAGTTTGAGAGCGTTGTTGCGGACGTAGTTTGAGAACGCAAAGGTTGTTGTGTTGGCGGTCACAGAGGTTGTTGTGTTGGCAGGTGCAGACGAAGGTTTGGTGGGTGCAGACGAAGGTTTGGCGGGCATTCCTACGGTGTTCGGGTTGTTTTGTTGGCTGAGCTTCAGGTATTTATGTCTAACTCTTAGTTTTTAGTTGTAATTTTAATTTTTAATTTGTAAAATGTAATTTAATTTTTATTTAAAAAAAAAAAAATTGTTAATGTGACTTCCTCTTTGTTCAAGCCATGGGCAGGCTAATGGCTTGGCCATAGGGTTGGACCCCCAGGTCCAAGTCACAATCCACTAGACTGTGACTTGGCCGCGGGGGGCCAAGCCATGGGCACGCCAACAACTTGGCCACGGGGATGGGCCCCCACAACCAAGTCACAGTCCAGTGGACTGTGACTTGGTCGTGGGGGGGAAAGCCATGGGCACGCCAATGGCTTGGCCACAGGGCTGGCCCCCCGTGGCCAAGTCACATTCCAATGGACTGTGACTTGGCCGCGGGGGATCATCCCTATGGCCAAGTCGTGGGCACCAATAGGATCTACAACGATTTACAAATTCAACTTTAAAACTGATATCAACCAATTAAATTCTAAGGTATGGGTTTTTAATTGTTTTAAGGCGGTGATACTACCATTCAAATTCGAAAATGCAAATTCTATGCAAAAATTTCCCAGAAAATTCCCTAACCAATTGTAGCTACAAACGATTTCTAAATCGGAAGGTGTCATTTGATCGTGATTCAAAAGATTTATAAATTCCTTACTAGTCCCTACGAATTACATATTACATTAATTACATTTACATATTACATTACATTTACAGAATTACATATTACATTAATTACATTTACAGAATTAATTGAATCAATTTCCAGAATTACATTTACATATTACAGTGACCACAATTTCTAGATTCAATATTTCAATAAACTACCTGTGATAACATATGCAGTGCATATGTTATATGAGCCTTCAACGATCATCATCAATTCATTTTAAACTATCATGGCATTGTATTTACAAAGAATAATCTAGTGTCATATTGTATGATTGTAGTTCAAGAACAAGAATCTATATCGAGCAATTTTTTCTTGAGTGCGTCGTATTTTTTAACACAATTTCATAGTGTACAAGAGTCTTAAAAAAATATTATTAAAAAGAAGTAATCACAAGTGACAAAATCCTTAAGAATGAATGATCATCATCAATTCATTTTTAACTATCATGGCATTGTATTTACAAAGAATAATCTAGTGTCGTATTGTATGATTGTAGTTCAAGAACAAGAATCTATATCGAACAATTATTTCTTGAGTGCATCGTATTTTTTAACACAATTTTGTAGTGTACTATATTATTAAAAAAATGTTATTAAAAAGAAGTTATCACAAGTGAAAAAATCCTTAAGAATGAACTGATCAAATAAAACTAGGCTCAAAGTAATCACAAGTGACAAAATCCTTAAGAATGAATTTATCAAATAAAACTAGGTTCAAAGTGTTTTCTAGCAAACATTTACACTAAGAATCAACRCCAAGATTCAAGATATTTTCCATGAATAGAAAATCTATATTACTTTGTTAATGTTGGAATTTTTATAATGAGTCAACCTATTCATAGATTGATTATGTTTTAGGTAATCTGTAATGGTCATTAGCCAAGCTATCAAGATTCCTTAGGTTAGTGAGTCGGGCCAAGCTATGACATATGATGAATAATGTGAGTCGGGCCAAGCTATGACATATGATGAATAATGTGAGTCGGGCCCCATACAAATCCTGAAAAATTCATGAGCTCACTATTACTCCCAATTGGATACTCTAGCAGGCATCCCAAACTATAACATAAGTGAATCCAAACATTTTATATTTTATAAAAATTTCATAAAAATTTCAATCTTTCTAACTTTTTAATTCAAATCTTTTGTATTTTATAAAAATTTCAAATCTTTAGGAATTCAATATATAAATCTATTTTTACATATGTAATATTAGAGTATCATAAGTTTCTTACAAAGTTTAGCTTACAAAGTATCTTTCAATGCCTTATTTATCATTAAATTATATTAACTCTTTCATAAGTTATGTTGTTTTCAATCTTTTTTCACTTGATGCACTACAAAACCAATATGCCTTGTTTACCGTTAAACTATATTAACTCTTTCATAAGTTATGTTTTTTTCAATCTTTTTGCACTTGATGCTACAAAACATTGGTTGTAGGTTTTTAATAATGTGAATCTAGATTCTAAAATGTTTTCAAAATATTTTGATGATATTAAATATCAAGGTTTTATGGTTTTAATAATGCAAGTAGATTATAAAGTTTATTCAATATTGAGGATATTGAAAGAATCCTACACATGAAATTATGTTCTTATTAGATGAGATTCTCATATTATAAATAAAATCCATGGGATACCTTGATTTAGGGGTTATTTGTTATTAACTATAATATATAAAAGTTATAGAAGTTATGTCAAATTATATTAGRTTTTATATGGGTTARTAGGSATTAAGGGTGACATGGGTTAGAAATTATCAKAGTTATATTAGAGGTCATGTATGGTAGTGGTTACAATACATAGTGATTATATGGTTATGGGTTATAGAATTTTGAGGTAAAGTATTAGTTATTATATGAGATAGGGGTTAAATGAATTAAAGGGATTAGGTGTTATAGGGATTAAGGGATATGAGAGTTAGTATTTATATGTGTTATGTCATATATAAGATGGGGGTTATACGTGTTAAGGATTATGGGTCTTATTAGTTACAAGGACCATAGAGTTTAAGAGATGATAAGTGTTAGGAATTATAGGCATTAGGTGTTATAATGTCTATTGTGTATATTAAGGGCCATTGTGGTTRABGATGATAAAATATATATGTATTAGATAATAGGTTTTAGGTGTGAGGGATCATAGGTGTTAAGGGTTATAATGTTATATAATAAGGGATTATAGAGGTTAATTGTAATGTTCCAAATGCGGTTAAGGATGAGTGGTTCAGGATTATAGAGGTTAGGGATAATATTAGGAGTTATAATGTTGAATATTATATGGGTCAATTATTAAGGTTTATAAACTCTATATGCAAGGGTTTTAAAGATTATAGGTTATTATTTGAGGTATATGAGTTAGGGGATATATGGTTTATAATATTTAGGTGCTATAGGAGTAAGAAGTTTTAAGATTTAGTGCTTGTGAGTGATAGGGACATAGGCCTATATGGTTATATGTGATATGGGTTATGTTTTATGATTATAGGGGTTAAGCTCATAGAGCTTATAAGTACTTCGGGTTAGGTTGTATAGGAAAATTATAAGGGTTAGGTGTGAGGAATTATATCAGTTATGTCATTATTAACTAACCCCTAATGACATTATTTTTCCATTATGAGGTTTTTCATACTAAAATAGGCTCTTGGGGCCCTACAAATATTCAAAGGAAAAAAGCCAATGTCTTATAGCCTAAAATATACTTCTAAAGATCACAGACCATGCATAGATTCTAGCACCACACATTTATTGTAAATGGAATTAGTGATCTATAGGGGTCATATGAGTTCCATTAGAAGGAATTGTGTGTGAGGGATGTAATTTCTTGTGACCCTAGTGATGTTAGAATGATAAAAATGAATGAATCGGGGCATAAAATTTGCTTTTAGGGATTATAAAACTTTCACATGCTGCAAAAACACCTAAGAAGCCATGAAAGCGCATCTTTGGCCCAAGAGTGTAATATGAGCACCATTCAAATATCTATATTTCATCTTTTTAAACCATATTTAAATTCATTGTGCAAGTTCCCATATCATCCATCCAACTTAAAGGAACCTTATTTTTTCAAATTTCCATAACCACTAAATTGTTGTGAGAGACCACCATGACTGTGTGTTAGCCTCAAGGTTAGTGGGTGAGGACATTTAGGGGTTTGTGTATTTAGGGCAACTTATAAGATTTGGTTGATCAATATTAGCTTAACTTTGTTTGTTGGAAAGCCTATTTGGCAACTAAACAAGTGTATTGGTCATGTGGTACACCACAAGGATTAAACCATGGCAATGTTTCTTAGTCAACCACATTATTTGTCTCTAGTGGTTTTGGAACTCTTTGATTCTAATTATATAATGAGGTTGTCTAGACTTATCTCAACCATTATTTCCCCTTCCAATTGTAGTGACCCTTTGACTAAAGGAATAATTATAACGAATAATTAATTTTGGATAATAAAGTCTAATATAGAAATAAGAGAGTCTTAGATGGGAACTAATTATTATAACTTCATTTAATATTTAAAGATGTGAACTAATTATTATCTTATTGATGATATTTATATTCATATAATATAACGTCAAATTGACAACTTATTAATTAATCCATTAATAACCTAGATACATTAGTAACTAATGTGTTTATTGAACCATAATATTGTATGTGTGTTGAATATTTAGGCATAGCTAGCACACACATATCTCATACATGTAGACAATAATAACAAGCCATGTTCCTAATGTAATTTTTAAAATTTTAACAACTAATAATGCAAACAAATAAATAAAGTAAATCACCGGGATCCCTTTAAACCTTTTAATTCCATCTCACATCTCCCGTCCCTTCCTTTGTTGAAATATGTTGGAGTTTGACAATATTGAACTAACTCTAAAGATAATCCAAATGTGAAATCTTCAAACCTTTCGACCTAATATCTCTAGTAGACAATTAGTATTAGTCATAACACATATAGGGAGTGTGGATAGCATGACCCTCCCACAACATGAGGGGAGTGTGGATATCTATAGACATTACCCTTTATAACCATTAATTTTGTGACAATTAAAAGACTCACTCAATTGCATTTTCTTTGAAATATATATGTCATTAAAACTCACATTACTATTTGTAGAAATAGACTTCATTACCACCATAAATTTTGTGACAATTAAGAATCACTTAAAATCATCTTCTTTTTAATATATATCCCATTAAAACTCACATTACTATGTTTACAATAAGTTATGATGCACTTACATTTGAAATTATTGTCATGATTACTCTCAATCAAAGTGAATTTCCACCTTATATGACTATAATTGTCCCATGTCACATACCATCTCAACACTCAAATCACCTATAATTGCATCCTTTCTCAATTGTAATCTTCAAACTTCTACCTCCCTCTCTCAATCTCTAGCAATTCATATTCTTATGGCCCATCTCTAAGAGATAGTTACAATTGTCCCTCTTCTTTACATGCCACTTGAACAATCAATTCAACTTCTACATGTCATTTGATGCCCACTTCCTAATGAAAATGAATTGGTTCAATAGTTATTGTTGATGCACCATACACATGTTGCTTTTGATCTTGTAATCCATTGTACATTTTGTCAATTCATTGAGTTTAATATATGCATCCTCAAAGAAACCATTAGGATTGATCTATTCCATGGTAACGTTGAGTGCTATTATACCAAGAACCCCAATCAACTTAGTCCTCAATCATTCAACTACTCATAGACCATACTACACGAAGAATTGACCAATAAACATTCTTAGAACCTTTTAGGTTTTTGTTGACATGTTCTAGAAGCATGCATCCATTATTTCCATTAATTGTCCATCAATGTGATCTTCAAGTCAATTATGCATAGTTCAGTAAATCTATCACTTCCATATTAGGTCATTTCTCTCCTAGTGGAACTTCCCAACAAAACTTAGTACTTAGTCGCACTTTGACTTAATTGACTATTTGACTTCTTACATGATTCCTTATGATTCCTAGGAAATGTTTAATTTGTCTACTCAAATTCATTTAATATCATGATTGATCTCCACATATTTGTGTTTCCATCAAGCACTTGTGGAGAAAATATACTTGTATATCAAAATTTACAAAGATATATTTCAATAAATATTAGTAATTGATAATGAAAACTATTTTACAAAATAAATGACTTCTCAAAATACAAGTCAAAGGGTGAGTCAAGTAATAAGTTTTGACTTTTAATTGGATATGTTAATTGGGTCTAGCTCAAGTGTCAGAGAGGACAATTTCGTATCTACCCCACCTAGGACCAAACTGCACTTTTGACATGTTTTATTTTCATGAGACGACTATTGATTAGGACTCTTCATGAGTTAATTTTTTATTGGGGATGGAAAGGTAACAACAATCTCATTCTAGCACATATCTGTGTGTGTAACCTCTAACCAAAATTTTGGTTGGTAACCTACCAAAAGTACTCAATTGTTAACCTAGTGGAAATTTGTTGGTAACCAAGAGATAATCTATTTGTCTCTCTCTCTCTCTATACCCCCAACTCCATCCACTCACCGCTCTTTCTCTCTAGAGGAAAACCATGATAGTTTGGTCATTGTTCTACTATTTTTCTTTCATTGTGAAGTAATTATTTTGTTAGTTAATGTTTAAAATCCATATAGTTTATAAGTTTCACCTTTCCATATAAATTTCAAGAATCTACTTTGAATAATTTTGACACATTAATCATTCAACACATAACAACATATCCATTACATTGACTAGTAAGGCATAAAGTTCCATTTGAAGCTCTATTTTTACTAGTTTTGTAGATACCTTATGACACTTTCTTATATCCCTTGGATTTATTCATCATTTGAGATCTTTGGTAGTGTATACAAATATATTGACTTTTTATTAGGGATGTTGATATTTACAAAATTTTGTGTGTTGGTGTAATTTACTAGTATTGTGGCATTGTTGCTCTTTAAATGAAAATGAAAAGAGCTGAAAGCAATCTTTTGATGAAAACCCATATCATATGGGAGTTTTTATGTTAGAAATAACATTTTATCCCTACCTTCTAGTTAACATGACACAGCGAGAGGGTCACCACCACCACCTCTATGCCCTATCCTGCTCACAGGATCGTTCAATCACTCATGAGTCGAAGCGGCTCTTCTGATTCCCTGCTGGAATCTCTGATGAAAACCCGATCCACAGGTCCTTTCAGAACCCCCCTGTGCGAACAGCACTAGGCACAAGCTCCTATCTTCCCAAGCGATCACAGTTCTATGACCAAGGGCCTATCCCAAAGTCACTTATCGAAATCTCGCGATCTCGCGAGTTCGTGGGTCGAAGCTTCTGACTCTTCCTTTCCAATCTTGCGATACCCGAACCGGCGATACGGGTATGGCTCCTTTCCTTGTCAGTGCCCTCCCCACATGTAACCATAGGCTAGGGCTTAGATATCAGTGCCTCTCGCAACTCGCACCTTCTTGAGTTCGTGAGTTGAACTCTCATGCCCTCCCGTTGTGATCGCCCAAGACGCGATAGGTCAACACCAGGTTGACTCCTCCCTTGACTCTTTTCGCTACTCGCAACCTCGCGGGTTGAAGTGTCGAGCCTGCACACTCTTATCCTACGAATCCCCGAGATGCGATAATTCAACGGAGTGTTGACTCCTTTCTCCAGGTAACGCGTGTCCACTCATCAACCACACGGGCCTCACCTTATGGCTTTGCCACGTGTCCACACGAGCCTCCGCTCTCGGCACTTTGCGACTTCTGATGTCGAAAGTGACCCCTCTCAACTTTCGAACCCCCGAATGCGTGATAGGTGATGGGGTTCCCAATCCAACGGTCCTCCTACGACCCAGATCCAACAACTATTCTTCTTCTCGCTCCTCGCGTCTTCGCGACCCTTGACACAAAGTTCTCAGCCCTTCCACTCACAAAATCCTGATATACGATGTGCCACCTGTCTGCTTGCCAACCCCTATGGCCCCACACTGTTCTCGTAGTCGTCAGGATATCGTGTATCATGATTTTGTGACTCCCTTTGCAATATTACGGAGTTTCAATCCTAAAACCCCGATATGCGAATCAACGACCAGATCCGGCAGTCCTTTTATGACTCAGATCAACAGCCCTGCCCTTCCTTAGTTTTAACCTCTCAGGGATACTAGCAGTATCTCCCCTGCACCTCCTCGAGATCTAACGACTCACGGGATGTCGGGAATCCTCCTCGGAGGATACCAACCATCCGTTCTTATGTGCTCCTCTTGCTCCTTCTTGGACGTGGGAAATCTGACGGTCCAAGATCTATCAGCTGATCCAATGGCCGATATTGATCCCCCCGAGATTTTGCGCGTTCTCTTTCGGTCTTGGAAGGATTTCAAAAGCCAAAGGCCTCAACCTTTGCTCCTTTTCTCTGTGAGCTCCACAATCTGAGTCCTCGCCTGCGCTCTCCACGACGTTGTTCCTCCTGAGCTTGGAGAACTCTGAACTCTTCAAAGAGTTCTTCAACCTCTACATTCCTTGTCACTATAGCTCCGTGCGTTGAAATCACTACTCCACCTGAGCTTTTACTCTGGAATCCCCAAGGGATTCTTCTACTCATGCACCTCTACAGAGTATTCACATGCACACAAGGTGTTATCTCTCCTGAGCTTCTCAAACACTCAGTTCTCTAAGGAAATAAATCCTTCTCCTTTCTCCTATAGATGGATAAATTCATATGCTCTCCTGGATCTCCTCTACTCAAGCAACCTTTTTCTGGGTCTGCAGGGTGTTCAACAACCCTGTGAAGATCCTTCAGTGGATTCTTCCTCTATATTCCAGAACTTAAAGAGTTCTCTTCTCTTCTCTGTGCCTGTCTGCACAATATCTCAATGCCACCTGGCAGAGTATCTTCTCTCAGAACTTCCAGCAGTTATGTCCTCCTGTGCACCTATGCACTTGCTCAGTTCCCTCCTGGCAAAGCTCTACAGAATTCACAGCAGAATTTTGTCTGCAGCTGTGTCTCCTCTCACACAGCCTTGCCTCCAAGGTATTCAGCAACCTTGAGGTCTTTCTCCTGAGTTGTTGACTTCATCTCTTGTGCCTCAGCAAGCCCTTTGTCTGAACCCGCAATGTTCAGAAGTGCATCCTCAGTGCACTGGTATTCAGAGACCGCAGTACTCTGTCACGCCCTCCTGGCATGAAACCTCAAAGACCTTCACCTGAAATTAGACAACTCCCTGCAAATGCAAATCTAACACACATACATTCACAGCATATGACAGAACACTCACAGACATCCATACAACACAGAATCAATGCAGGAAAAACTGCTCTATTATATTAAATGGCAAATGCCTGTATTTACAAAGGTGTTCTCGAGCTCTCTCTGGCTCTTCTCTTACAACCATACTTACTCAAAATGAGATATGAAAATCTCTTTTACCTGAGGGGGCTCTTCGAACTCTTCCCTCCAACCTACCTACCCTATTCAATTACATTGAAGGGGCTGTCTAATCCAGAATCGGATCTAGATCTGAGCCATTACACACATTAAATGTCTATCTTATCTACAGCATGTGCAAAGGCATGGCTTCTATGGCTCACCAGCCTAGACATTAAATTACATTCAATTCAAATTTCAAATGAGGCTGTGCCTCTCTTCAGCTTGAATGCATGTGCTCGACGTGGCTAGCTAGTTGGCTGGCTAACGTGGAGAGATGCTCCTGCATCAAACTCCTCAGCTACAAAATCATGAGCTCCTGCTCATGCACTTCCCCTCTAAGCGGTTGGAAATCCTCCTGGATCCCAAAAAAATATCTGGAGCTTCCCATCTGCTCCATTCTTCTACTGCTACTGCTCCTACTGCGTTGCTACTGCTGCTTCTTTTATGCCCAGCTGCTCCTCGCTGGAAGTCTCTGCTGACCGGATCATCAGCTCCATGATCTCCTCTATCACTTCATCCAGCTACTCCTATGGTTGGCCCTGATCTTGCAGTCTCCTCAGCTGCAAAAATTTTCTACAGTTGGGCAGATCATCATGATCTCCCATGCTTCCCTCTTCATCCTCATCTGTGGCCTCAAGTTGCCACTCTGCTGCAGACTTCAGCTCTGCAGTTTCCCCTTGAATGAATTGTTGTTCAGTCATCTTCCATGACAGTTCAACCTCTGTCAGTTCTCTTGTTGGCCCTGGATTGTTCAGCCAATCCTACAGCATCTCTAGCTCCATCTCCCATGAGTGATAACTTTACCTGCCTGCTCCTTGGCTTCCTTTGCTGCTAGCTCCAACGCTACAGCTCTTTCAGCTTCCTGGCTAAATATGTTGAGACACTCTTCAGAATGCGTGTTCTCTTCTTCTGCTTCTGCTTCTGCTTGGGCAGCTTCCAAAGTTTGCTCCAATTCCTCCTTGACAGTCATTGTCAGCTGTGACTGTTCTGTTGTTGCACCATCTACAACTCAAATTTTTGCCTCCTCCTAGGCACATGGTAGGAATATCCCAATTTCCCCGATCATTAGAATATCATCATGATCTTCCTCCTCCTTCAGCGGCTCCTGCTGATCCAAATCCATCTGCTCTGTCAGCTTCTCGGGCTGATCCAAACTCATCTGCTCATCCCTGCCCACTTGGCAATATGGGATGCTTCCGCTGCTCTCCTGGCAGACTATGAGATCAACCGATCCCATCTTCATCAGCACTCCTTGCTGAATTGAACTCTTCTCTGAGTCCATGAGACTTTCAGACAGTCTCGAATTTTCATCTCTGCCCACCTGGCAGTTTAAGATGCTTCCGCTGCCCTCCTGGCAGTCTTCGAGATCCCGCAGTGACCTCTTATCATTGCCCAGCTGGCAATGTGAAATTCCCTGGCTATCCTCATGACATTCCGTGAGATCTTCAGCTGATCTCAACTCTTTGCCCTCTTGGAAATCTGGAATTTTTTTTCTCTGCCTTCCTGGCAATGTTTGAGATCCTCAACCGATCCCAATTCAAATTCTTCATCATCGAGATCTCTCACAGTCATAAATCATCTTTTCCTCTGTGGCCTTGAGGTTTTCAGTATACCTAAACCATCTCTTTAATAGTCTGCGCTGCCCTCTGACCATCAACTCCTTGACTGGCCATTTTGCTTTTGCCTTCTTCATGGGCAATTCACGCATCCGTCTCCTCCTCCTATCCTGTCACATCCGCAGTTTGAGCTTCTCTATGTCTATTTTTAATTCATAGAGGTCTTTATCCATTTCTCTATCCATATTTGCAATCTTTTCTGCTTTTCTCTTCTTCCTCCCAGCATGCCTATGGTCTTCAGTAACCATGGTGCTGTCTCTGTCTGCTCTCCTAGAAAATCTGCTGTCACTCTACATCCCTGAGTGTTCCAACTTCATCTTACAGTCCTGTTGATTGTCTATGGATTGTTGCCTACCTGCAAACAAGTCCTTACAGAGTCCTCCAGCACTCTATCTTCCTCTTGCCTCTTCTGTCTGTAATATACAAACAGAATCCCACTCTAATACCACTTTGACGTGTGTATCAGAGTGCTCTCTTATCTCCTCCTGCCTCTCTTGCCTGAAATATATAGACAAGAATTTAGCTCTGATACCACTTGACGCAGTGAGAGGGTCACCACCACCACCTCGACGCCCTCTCCTGCTCACAGGATCGTTCAATCACTCATGAGCCGAAGCAGCTCTTCCGATTCCCTGCTGGAATCTCTGATGAAAAACCGATCCACAGGTCCTTTCAGAACCCCCCTGTGCGAACAGCACTAGGCGCGAGCTCCTATCTTCCCAAGTGACCACAGTGCTATGACCAAGGGCCTATCCCAAAGTCACTTATCGAAATCTCACGATCTCGCGAGTTCGTGGGTCGAATCTTCTAACTCTTCCTTTCCAATCTTGCGATACCCGAACCAGTGATACGGGTATGGCTCCTTTCCTTGTCAGTGCCCTCCCCACATGTAACCATAGGCTAGGGATTATATATCAGTGCCTCTCGCAACTTGCACCTTCGTGATTTCATGAGTTGAACTCTCGTGCCCTCCTGTTGTGATCTCCCGAGACGCAATAGGTCAACACCAGGTTGACTCCTTCCTTGATTCTTTTCGCTACTCGCAACCTCGTAGGTTGAAGCGTCGAGCCTGCACACTCTTATCCTATGAATCCCCGAGATGCAAAAATTCAACGGAGTGTTGACTCCTTTCTCCAGGTAACGCATGTCCACCCGTCAACCACGCGGGCCTCACCTTATGGCTCTGCCACATGTCCACACGAGCCTCCGCTCTCGGCACTTCACAACTTCTGATGTCGAAAGTGACCCCTCTCAACCTCCGAACCCCCGAATGCGCGATAGGCGATGGGGTTCCCGATCCAACGGTCCTCCTACGACCTAGATCCAATGGCTATTCTTCTTCTCGCTCCTCGCGTCTTCGCGACCCTTGACACAAAGTTCTCAGCCCTTCCACTCACGAAATCCTGACATACGATGTGCCACCTGTCCGCTTGCCAACCCCTGTGGCCCCACACTATTCTCGTAGTCGTCGGGATATCGTGTATCATGATTTTGCGACTCCCTTTGCAATATTACGGAGTTTCAATCCCGATATGCGAATCAACGAGCAGATCCGGTGGTCCTTTTATGACTCGGATCAACGGCCCTACCCTTCTTGAGTTTTAACCTCTTAGGGATACTAACAATATCTCCCCTGCACCTCCTCGAGATCTAACGACTCACGGGATGTCGCAAATCCTCCTCGGAGGATACCAACCGTCTGTTCTTGTGCACTCCTCCTGCTCCTTCTTGGACGTGGGAAATCTGACGGTCCAAGATCTATCGGCTGATCCGATGGCCGATATTGATCCCCCCTAGCTTTTGCGCATTCTCTTCCAGCCTTGGAAGGATTTCAAAAGCCAAAGGCCTCAACCTTTGCTCATTTTCTTTGTGAGCTCCACAATCTGAGTCCTCGCCTACGCTCTCCATGACGTTGTTCCTCCTGATCTTGGAGAACTTTGAACTCTTCAAAGAGTTCTTCGACCTCTGCGTTCCTTTCCGCTATAGCTTCGTGCGTTGAAAGCACTACTCCACCTGATCTTTTAATCTCGAATCCCCAAGGGATTCTTCTACTCATGCACCTCTGCAGAGTATTCACATGCACACAAAGTGTTATCTCTCCTGAGCTTCTCAAACTCTCTAGGCATTCTCAAGAAGGAAGAACAAGAACTCCTTCTTCGAATGAGACTCCGACTGAGCAACAACAATCTCGTCAGAGGATATTTTCAAACGAGTCTGTAAATAGATCAACTGCAGAACCTGATAAAGCCAGTGCTATGGATGCAACATTCTTATATAGGTTGCGCATCAATACTCATACACCTGAGAATGTAGGGAATAGCTCTAGACAACAGAATATTTCTGGTAAGTTTCTTAAATTTTCTTTATTTTTGTTGAATTTTTTTGTATTAAAATTTATGTGAAGTTAAATCTTGAAGTTACTTTCAAATGTATGTGTAGGCAATCAATTTAGAGCAAGGGCCGACAATGAGAGTAGTTGTCACGAAGATTCAAATGTCAGTGCAGAGGGTGAACATGGATTTAGGAGGCCGCGTTATGAAGAAACAAAAGATTACATGCCAACGTCCACTTATCCTTCAGATGTTAGCGATGAACTTCCCTAGGAAGGGAATACTAAAGAAATAACGCTTGAGCGATGCTCAGGTGTTAAAAATAGGTTATAAAATGATTTGGTGGTCTTGGAACTCCCTCAGGAGAGTAGACAAAGTTTGTAAGGTGTTTTGCATTCACTGGAAAACTTTATGGATGCATATCAGAACATGGGGCCAACCACTGATAGTTTTGTCGATCTAATGAGGTGGCGAAAGTCAGAGGTGATGGGTCCCGATAATGGGAGATAGTAAAAAATAGAGTTTCAAAAGAAGATGCCATTTCCATGTTCAATTTCAAAGAGGGCCCAAAGCAGAAGATGTTGAAGGTGAAATATTTTAAGCACCCTGACTTTGTCGGACATCTGTATAACAGATTTTTGGCGGCATGTGGAAAATTTTCGTGGAACGATGAGGTTCCACACTATTTTGCAAGACACTTTTTTGCAGAGATTTTCTTGCACATGCATCCTGATTATACTAGTCTACCTTCCAAATATTATGGGACTAGTAAAGGACATACAAATGATCACAAAGGGGCATATCGAAGTGCAGCATTGTCGAGGCCTATACAACCTTTTGTACCTCGCCCAACAGGAGCATTTGCATCACTTTCAGAGTTCTGGGCTACATCATGAGTTGGCAAAGAGGCCAGGACTGCAATCGGGGAAAATTTGGAAGCTATTTTTTATGGTGTTGATGTTGGCATGAAGCATCAGCGAGCGGAAGCCAATTCCCAGGCCACATTTGTTGATAAAATAGATGCAGACTTAGATGCAATGTCAGCAGAAGAAGTTTTGGAGTATGCAAAATTTTGTCGGGATGGTTGGAAGAGGGTCATTCAGAATGATGACCTGAACCGCAGATTGGTATGTGTTCTATTTAGGAAAATTTTGACGCATTTTATGATAGTATACTTCTAGTTCTAAATTTAGATATCATTGTCTCTTTAGAAATAATCGAGTTTTTCTTGTCATTAATTGCAGTTTGGAGATATGTTAAACGAATCTCCAATCGGTGGGGGACTTGATTCGACAAGTTTGAATTTGGATGGATTGAATCGGGTACATTTTTTCTAATAGTTGTTCAATCTCCACTCTTTTGAATAAGATATCAACAACATTTATAATTTTTTATAATTGTGAACACATTGAATCCTAGATTTAGTTTTTAGTTGTGTTGTTCACAACTCTCTATTCCATATCCTACTACTTGGGTTGGCTTGTCTCAATTCTCATTGGGAGAGTTTGAAGAGGGTGGGAGTTCACAGGTATCATTTAATGTCTTAAAATCATTTAAATTTAATGTGTTATAATCATTTAAATATAATTTTTTAAATTTTCAAATTTGAAATGTGTTATATAGGCTAATGTGAAGAAGAGAGTACCTGAGAATGTTCTCGGAAGGGAGATTGGGATTGAGGAAGAACCCATATTAGGGAAGGATGTGTCCATTCAGGATGATTCATAAATGTATGTTCTTGACTTTTATCAAATTTTCGTATTCTCAAATTTTTAGTTTAGTCTTTCCTATTGAACGTTTTAATCAAGCCTCCAAGCCTCTCAACATCGGGTTCCTTATCTTCAAAAGTTGTTCTGTTCCGTGTGAGAAGGTTGGTTAAATGTTATTATTACTTATTGTTTATTGTTTATTTAGTTACCGTATATATGCTAATACATGTTATTTGTTTTTTATTATGTTTTTTATTTTTACAGATGTTTAAATTATATTTGGTGGAAAATATGTTTACAATATATTTTGTGGGAAAGAGTATGTTGGAATATGACATTTAACTCTTTTGGTATGTATGTCAATTTTATTTTAATTACAATTTTTGAATTTTGTACTATTTCGCATGTTTGAATTATAAATTTTTTATTTTTGAAATCTATTTTTTTGCAGGTTTGAATTTCATGTATGAAGTGATTTATCTTAAAGTGATGGATTAGAGTCCAGAATTTTGGAGTTAAACATGTCTTAGTTTTTGTTATCATCCTAAAATGGATGTGGAACTTATGTATTTTACAGTGTTACTATTCAGACTTTGATTATATATATATATATATATATATATATATATATATATATATATATATATATATATATATATATATATATATATATATATATATCATAATTTTGGAATTCAAAATAGCAATTTTTGTCTCATATTTGATTTCTCATAATTGATGGAAAAAAATTGGCAAAGTTAACTTGTTATGAACTAATGTTTTGTATATTCTCCTTTTTACAATGCATTAAATTAAGCATCAAACTTTTAAATACTTTTTTGCCATGTATTAATTTAAATGCTTCATTTTATGTTTATTGTGTACTGTCAAAAATATGAAAAACACATGATTTTGTTGTCAAATAATGTTTTGTATATTCTCCTTTTTACAATGCATTTTAAATTAAGCATCAAACTCTTAAATACTTTTCTGTTATGTATTAATTTAAATGTTTGATTTTATGTTCATTGTATATTGTCAAAAATATGATTCTATTGTCAAAAGGTGGAAAAGTTAACTAGTAATGAAATAATGTTTTGTGTATTTTTTGTTTTACAATGCATTTTAAATTAAGCATCAAACTCTTAAATACTTTTCTGCTATGTATTAATTTAAATGTTTTATTTTATGTTCACTATGTACTATCAAAAAATAATTCTATTGTCAAAAAGTGGCAAAGTAAACTAGTAATGAAATGTTCAAAATGATGTGACAAAGTGGAAAAAAGTGGCAAAGTTAACGATAAAATAAAACCTTAAAATGTGACAATAAAATAAAACCTTAAATGTGACAATAAAATAAAACCTTAAAATGGAAAAGATGATCAACTCTTCTTGAATTTTCTCATGTAGTCATTAAAAAAATGTTAAATATATAAGAGATATTCACCTAAAGGTTCATATACCCTTGAACCTAATGCAATATTATTAAAATAAAATAGAAAAAAATACTATCGAAAAAAGTAAGGATCAATGGAAATAGTGTTTAACAATTTTTCATTCTTTATATCACTATACCACTATCTTACTACTTGATGTTATACCTCTCCAACATTAATAATTGGTTTTACTACATGAAATTAAATTTGTGTATAAACTTTTATTTTACTCTACATGAAATTAAATTTCTATATAAATTAATATGGTAAATATAAAATTCATGTTTTTTTTATAAAATAATATTGTAAATATAAAATTCATGTTTTCTCTTTGGAAGTCATGGTCAAAACTAAAGAAAAAGGTTATATATCTCCATACACCTTAGCAATCAAATGGTTAAGGGAGAATCTCTTATCCTATAAACAAGAGAATCTCCTACACAAATATCACGACCTTAGAAATAAATTATTATAATATAAAATAATAACAATCAAATGGTTAAGGGAGAATCTCTTATCTTATAAACAAGAGAATCTCCTACACAAATATCATGACCTTAAAAATAAATTATTATCATATAAAATAATTGTGACACTTAAAATTGTTGAGTTTTGGATACCTTGGAAAGTGGTCCCCATGTGTTTAGGAGTCTCTAAACACAAAGGGGGAGACTTTTACCCTCATACTTTACTTTATGATTCTAATTTCACTTTGACTTAGGAGCTTTAAGTCAAAAAGTAAAATATGTCACTTAAGTTATAAAGTGACAATTAATTCACAATGTGGGTGAGTTAATAGACATAAAGTGACTAAGGAAAAGTGGGTTTCCTTAGTGAGATTATTTGAGTTAATCTCATCCATTGATTAGACATGGCTAGATCTAATCTAGGCCATTGATCTTTTACGGTTGGGATGAGGAGACCAAAAGGAGGGAAAAGTGCATTTGGAGACTCATTCTTCACTTGAGACTTGTGAGGAAGAGAAGGAGGGCGCACCATCTTGAGAGGAGAGGGTTTGCACTTCATGAGGGTT
>JASDQU010100492.1:429471-469752 GCA_032191745.1 Picea mariana | reverse complement strand
GCACCTTAAATGAGCACTTAACCTATAAAATATTGAGCAGAAAGTACATGACAGCTTGCTGTCCTAAAACAGCAAAAAGAGGACAGCAAAACAGTTGAAACTTAGAGCCATACTAAGGTCAAAGACAGACCTTAGATGGCAGCCTCATAGGACCTCAGAATTTCAACAAAAATGTTTATATCAAAAAACAATTCAATTAAAAAAAATACTTTAAATTATTTTTTTTAATTAGATGTAGAGGTTAAATTTGATATTGAATCATTTGTATATATTAGAAGAGGTTACATTAATGGTTCTATCAATGTAATTGGGTATCATAAATATGTCATGGTAATGCACATACTTGAGAAAGGGTTAGTTCCATTTAGAAGTTAGAAGTGGGTATCTTGGTGATCCATCACTAGAATTTGCTAGAATCTCGCAAATCCAACCATGCGTAAGAAGTGAAGGAACTTCTCTCTAAATATAGAGTTTCTAGAACAACCTTTTACAATAAAAAATAAATCGAACCCATCGAACATGTGAAAAGGTGGACATGAAGTAAATCGAACCCATCGAACATGTGAAAAGGTGGACATGAAGTCTTACGACTTCATGTGAGAGGGACCCCTTTGTAATTAACATGACTTAATCACCCTACATATAATAGTATATGATTTCTCAACATGTGTGCCCCTTTATGTACATGGGGAAAATCAAAGAGTATGTTTGGAAATTATGGGTTTGAAGGGGACGGCTCCATAATACATATATGGGAATGGGTTCAAACATTCTAAAGCAAGTAAACCACATCAAATGAACTTTATTAAAATATATTTTACTTGTCTTAACATGTGAGCCATTTCCAATCACAAGAAGGATATATGATGATGGGTTTATTAGTCAGATTAGGTACTTAAAGATGTCTCGTAAATATGCCTAGTAGTGAGCATGCCTAAGTTAGGATTAGTTTCATCCCTTGCGCCTAAGGATACCTCACTTCTTGACTTGAAAACATAGCTTGTATTATATAAAATGCATGTCCCTAAAAGATTAAGTTCTCCTCTATCATATATTAAAGTTAGGGTGCACCCCAAGCGGTTCTTGGTTCTTTCACTCTTATACAAATTTAGGTTATAACATACTTGGGCATAAATTTCCAAGTGATTCCCTCATTCATATTCTAATTAGAGTGGAATTCTCCAAGAACATGCTTTTGGGTATTAATGGGGGTGTCATAATTTGTATGTACTTCTCTTAATCTTATTCAAATAGGGTGCACCACAAGTGGTTCCCTTGTTATTATATTAATTCTTGTTTAAATCCCAAGAACATAATTTTGGGTGAAATTCCCTTGTTATTATATTAATTCTTGTTTAAATCCCAAGAACATAATTAGGGTGAAATTCCCCAATGACATACTTTTTGGTATCGATAGCGGTATAAGTTACCAAATGGTTCTTTCACTTCCATACAAATTAGTAGTTCCCTAAATCCTATACTAATTAGGTTGTAAGTATTAACAATATACTTTTAGGTACTAATTGGGGTGCAGTTCCCAAGTGAGTTTTTTATGTACATAGTACCCTTTTTATAAATATCATAATTGGAAATATGTTTGAAGATAGTCAAAACAAGTCATCAAAATCTGGAATGTACTTTCAATGAAAAATAAAAATTCTGGAATGTACACATGTGCCAAGTTTGTTTAAAAACAGCATAATGGTATCCCATCTTCAATTATTCGTTCATGGTCGACTTCCATTTTCTAGCTTTTGTTTTTTTTTTTATTGAAATTCTATTAACTTTATGCACGTTGCACATACCAAATGACTATATTGACAACTTGTGATATCTAACTGGTAGTCTTGAAAGTGAACATGAGTATCGGTTTGATGGGTTTCTTGAAAAAAATATCCTTTCAATATAATGGATCCTCTTCCATATATAAAATTGTTATCATCAAAATCTTCTAATAGCCTAATCTTTTGTTCTGTGCATCACATCAAATAATATTTCACGTTTTCAGTGTTGTCTACAGGTGCAACCATGGAAAAACCATCTCCTGCAAATAATTGGATATATTGGACAACAAGTTATTCGCGTTAGATTATCACACAAGTACATCTACAAGTAATTTGAAAAAATTTAAACATAAAAATTTTACCTTCTCTAACAAGATCGGAAACTCTATCGCCATCAACTGACACTATAGTTTCATTTGATTCCATCTCCTCTAAGCTTGCAAGTGGCATTTTCCCTATTACATTAAGTTCAGTATGTCTCCAAGCTTTAACATATCCTGCATTTTCGTTGTCGCAAATATCTATGGATTATGTGTCCTCTATGCAAACTGAACAAAAGAAAGAGTCATTTCGTCTATCAAATGCAAACCCATTTTGAAAATGTTTTTTTTTAACTGAATGTATTTTTCTTGTCCCGGGTATTGTACTGGCATCATATGGGATTGATCTATTTACATTTTGAATTCCAACATACCAAAAAAACTTGCACAAGACAAGAACTTGTTAACTTGAAATCTCTCAAGAAAATGATTGAAGATTGAATATAAATTTGAACACATTTAAATTTATATATCCTGTGTACATACATGTAACATTTATATATAGACACACCTGCGCACATCCCTTGACGAATTATATTCATGGCTTATCCCCATGTTGCACCATTCAACAACTTGTTTAGCGGATTCAAATCGATCAGCATGAGGGTTTAGCTGATACCTTTGAAGTGCTCGTTTTATACATGCCCCTGCACCGTCGTGCTCTCCTTTTCCATGACTAGTCTCAAAAAAATTCCAAAAATGTGTAATGTTTAATTTTTTATGAAGACAGCATAACCAATAGAATGATCGTGCAGATTTGAACTGACCCGCACACCCATCGGACCATATCCAATGTCGATCAAATCTGATTTCCCGTTCTTTCAATGAATCATAAAATATATCAAAACAATGTTGTACATAATGTGTTTCCTGTGCTCGATCATCACTTATATAAAAGTGATATTTTTTAATAACATGTCAATTTTCATTGGTGCTTTCTATGTTTGGAAGACTCCGTTGAGCATGTCTATAAAGAACGTGGACAAATATAGTGGCTTGATTAGAATGATAATATTCGCTCTGTATTTCTTTTTGTACAGCGAATGTGTAGTTCTCTGCAAAATCAACTACAGAAAAAATTGTCCCTGGTGGAAACACTTCACAGGATTGTTTGAATGGTAGATCTTTCCATCGAGATCTATGTGAATGCTTGGTGCATTTGTAGATTTCTTCCTCAAATTTCTTCAAAAATTCTATCACGTTGATTTTATCTACCTTCAAATCAATCCTTTTAGAAATAACATTTGAAGAATGTGGAGTCATGCTGCTCATATATTCATATCTCTTCCAATTGAATCTTATATTAGAAAATGATTGATCATTCATATCAATATGATACTTTGAATGAAACAAACTTATATTTCCACAACGATCACATTTCTTTCCACCAACACATTTTTTTTTGTAAAATAAATCATCTTCTCTTTCACATAGAATTTTAGATATTAAAAAACGGAATGTGGAAGGAGGAGGTGAACCTGGCCATAAAGTTTTACCAAAATCCCAAAAAGTGTCATAATACAACTCAAAATCTGCATGATAACGACAACAACACGTGTCACGGACAGTGATGGGTCTAACAAACCATGGTCTTTGTTGCACAAATGTATTGATGGAAATTTTAACTTCTTTGTGCTCGTCTTTGAAATTATTAAAAAACTCTATTTGTGTCATTGGCAATATATGTTTTGGATGTTCTTCGTATTGATTCTGTGCTATTCTTCATTGCAACACATCCTTTATATCTGGTGAAACACAAGATTCTTCCAACCAACAATTACGGGCCAATTCTTTAACATTTTTTGCAAGTCTATCTTTGTAGGGTTGTCTAGAAATCATTGTCCAACAAGCCAATTCATCATTTACATCTATTTGGAAACAAAATTTTCTATGTTTGTGCAATGTTTTTCTTGATGTTCCCATCGTTTTTTCCATGTTTCGTGTCAAACGATCTTTTATATTGCTAGATGAAACCACTGTTGTTTGTATCGCTCTACGTGCAACACGGACATCTTCTTTTCGAGATTTTCCAAAAGCTTTTAATACGCTAGTTATATTGTTAAAGACATTATGTGTCACCTTTGTATCCTTTGTCGACTTTTGAATACCCAATAATGATGTAGCTTCTTTTAAATTTCTTGACTTCATTAGACAAAGTAAAAGTTTAGCTTGTACTGTTACTGATTCATCTTTGAAAAAAGTATTATACATATTCTTAGTTCGATATCTTATATAATGCTTATCTTTTTTCTTCCAAAATTTGTTAGTATCAATGTTTTCTAATATTTCATCATCAATGTTGATAGATTCTCCTGCATATTTCAATTTAAAGTTTATATTAAAAAACATAACTAGAACAAAAATTCACTAAATTATATATACTTGAGTGTTCATCTTGTATTATCTAAATTTATGTACATACCTATAGGTGATTCATCTTCTACTTCAATTTCAGTTTCAACGTCTTCTTCGACATTATGAGACAAATCTATTTATGTTTTTTGAAAAACATCAAATTGTTATTACAATCAATTATATTAAATTTACAATATTTTAAATTTGAATTCTATACTTTCTTAATACAGTCCCAATGTGTCTCGTGTGCTCGATCATCATATGTGCATGCATACCTAGTTGAACTTATTCTTTTTGAAAATATCTATTGACATTATCATCGTTTATTTCTTCAATATTTGCATGTTCTTGTTTCTTTCTCTGATAAATCTCTTTCCTTTATTCGATTTGGCGAGTATCATCTCGAGTGTGATCATATTTTCTCTTGCACAAAATTTTGTTTCCCATAACTTTTATAGTTATCTATAAAAGATATGTTCAACAAAGACTTCACCTTGAAAAAATGCTCAACATTTATCTTTCAACATATAAATTGTTATTCCAATAAAAACTTGAACAAACATAAATTACCTTATTCAACAAAAACCAAAAAGATGATTTGAAACTTTGTTTAAGTGCTCTAGAAAACCACCATGTATCGATATCGATCCTCCGATTAAGCCTATGGAATAGAGGGAAGAAATAAAGAATACAGCTACAATCAATAATAGAAATGTTTCGAAATCCCTATCCTCGAGCTTATCTCTATCTGTCCATCCGATGAATTGTGTTAAATGTGTTCGGCCAAAATCCTATTTATACAATTTGGCGGGAAATGAAACGATACGACATGTCTTTTCATTTTTTCCAACCGACAGAATTCGCTCAACAGCCTTTTGGCCAAAAAAAGATTTTTTTCAGCCGAAAACCTTGGAAACCGTTTAGTTTTGACGGTTTCCATTAGATTTAGTCTTTCGGCTGAAATATTAGTTTTTCGGCTGAAAGATTATTTCGGCCGAAAACATGAAATTGGGACTGAAAACAAAAACCAGATAATTGCCCCAAGCTTACCTAAACTTCGGATGTTGTAGACTCCTACAAATACTGAGAATTTGGTTTCGAAAATGACACCAGCTTTTCCAAAATTGAATCTACTTCCAATTCCTATAATTTGTTTTCATTTTCTTTATTTTTATCTAATTTTATTTAATTTTTTTAAAAAATCACTACATAATATTTTCAGCAGACATTATGATTTGGTGAAATGAAATATCAGTATCTCTAAAAATGTACAGTGAAAAATTTGGAAAAACATATATTCATAATCCTTAAATTATTCTTTTCAAAAGGGTATATTTAGATTTTAGTTTTAAGTAAAAATTAAGATAGATACAAAGTGTAGAAAAACATGTGTTTGAAATCTGCAACGTTTTCAGCTTGGTCAACTTCAAAAAATTCTAGAAATTATAATATTCATTCATTAAATTCAAAATTATAGTCATAGTAAAATAGAGTCTTTGTATATTGTTGCAGTATATTTCGTTTCTTAAAAACATAAGTTTAATAATAGATACATTGTTGTAGAAATAAGTAACTCATTATCATTCCTTTCATGTTTAAGAAACATACTGTTAAACAATTGTCAAATTGACATATCAAATCGTGATAAAAAAAAATCGAAAAATACTCATTGGAAAGATAACACAATTCTTCACAAGTTTTTTTTTTACTATAAAGTGAAATTCTAGATAAAAAAATACTTTTGTATGCCGGAAGTTGAAGAACTTGTGAAAATACAGTTTTTTTTCTCATAAAACAAGGAAAAGTGTAACCCATCATCATGATTTCACCCTAGATATATTATGAATAATTATATAGATTAATTGAATAATAGATGATGTTACAATCACAATTGTGACAATTTAGTTATAGCATTGATTGGTCACGAGGTGAAGAGGTATGTGCCTCTTGATGAAGAGGTACATGCTTCTTGATCGTTTCATTTATTCATTTAAATTATTATTATTATTATTATGTCTTTGTATTTGTATTATTATTATTTTATGTATTTATGTTCATAAAGATATTTTCATCAAATTTAAAATCTCTTCTAATAATAATTTCATTGGAATGAGGGAATAAGTTGGTATCCTTTGACATCTTTAGAATATCCAACAAAAATTCACTTCTCTTTTTTAGTTTGCAATGCTTTCCTTTTCTCATCAAGAATGTGAGCCCATGCTACACTACCAAATACACATAAGTGGATTACATGTGGCTTAATTTTATTCCATGCTTCTTTCGGTGTTATGTTTTTTGAATCCTTTGTGGGAGTGTGATTTACTATGTAATTTGTAAATTTGATGGCTTCTTCCCAATAATGAAGACTTAATACCTTAGATTGGATCATACAATTAGCCATTTCCTTTAATGTGTGATTCTTTCTCTAAAAAACACCATTTTGTTGTGGTGTATATGGAACAATATGTTTCATTTGAATTCTCTGTGCAATGCACTAACTTGCAAATTTGTTGTTCACATATTCTCCTCCATTATATGTTCTTAACCTTTGAAGTTGATGTCCAATTTTTTTTCTACAAGGTCCTTGTAGGATAAAAACTTGTCAAAAACTTCACCCTTAAGTTTTAAGAAGTAAATCCAAGTGTATCTGGAGAAGTCGTCCATGAAAGTTAAGAAATACTTGCACCCAAAGAAAGAATAAAAGGAAAGTGGACCACACAAATCACTTTGAACAAGCTACAAAGGGGCAGAGACATGCCAAGAGGCACATTTTTCAAAGTTGTCCCGATGATGTTTTCTAATAACACAACTGACGCAAACACCATATATGAAAGAAAAAATATCAAGGCCAATCACCATATGTTTATTACATGGTTTCTACAATGAGAGATAGTTTAGATGACCAAATTTCCCATGCCAAAGTTTGTTCAAGTCATCGCTATGAGAAACAAAAATTGATGGAAAGGAGGATGACCCAAAGTTGTCAAACTTGTTCAACCTGATAATATCATCAACAACTCTAATTTCTAGGACAGAATTAATATCTTTTAAATCTTTGATTACAAATTGGTGAAGTGAAAACTCTATAGTTTTATCTTTACCTAAATGAGTGATCTGATACACTGATAAAAGGTTGCAAGAATTACTTGGAACACATAATACATCATTGAAATTATCATTATCTACTTAACTGTTCCAAACACTACAATACTAAGAGAGCTATCATCACCAACAAATATTTGTTTGGTGTTACATTCATTTAGAGAAGAAAAAATTGCTTTAGCCTTAGCCATATGATAAGATGCTCTAGAATTAATAAGCCACTCATAAGAAGAAGAAGCATAAGTTGCATTGAAGGAGAAACCAGAAGAAGAAAGTGCATGTCCATTATAAGAAAAGTTAGAAGAATAATACTCAATATTGATGTTGTGCTTCTTCATCGTTGTTGCTAAGGCTTTCATATTTTTAAAACGTTTAGACTACACATGACCATCTCTCCCACAAAATTTGCAATACCTATCAGTCTTCTTACTTTTCGACTTTTCTCCTTTGTTACCATTGGGAGTAGAATTTGGCTGAGAGGGTTTGGTACCCTTATTTTTCTTGTTGTGGTGGTGAGGATGTTGCTTCTTGGGATTCTTGGATTTATCTTTCTATTGGGACACTAAGGATTTGTTAGATGTACCGACAATGAAAATCACTCCAAAATGCAAAATCTTATCTTTCTCTCTAATCAGAGAATCACAAAAAGACTCAAGGGTGGGTTCTTGATAGGATTTCCCTAGAGATTTTATGGTGGCATAAAAGGTAGATACAAAGATAGAATATGCATTACCAAGCTTAGCAAGAATAACATATATGCATCATTCATCCTTCAAATCTAGGTTACATTCTATACATAAAATTCTAAGTGTTTTGAACTTAGATAAATAATCTTTAATGCAAGGAAAGTCACTGGAACTTAAATTCATTAACTGATTTTCAATTTGGTGGGTTTGAATCACATTGTGTTTACCAAACACAACTTCAATATTTTCCCAAGATTTAACTGAGCCATCAATTCCTTGAAGGTGAAAACATAAGTCAGAAGAGACGGACGTTCTTATTATCCCATTTGGATTATTTTCATCATCATAGGAGGATTGTTCTTTTCCTAAGGTAATATGGTACAATACTTTACTTATTAGTACACCCCCATATGGGATTTCCATGAGAAGTAATTGGTACTGGTAATCAAAAGATCACTTGGATAAGACATATTAAAATATGAAGATAATATGGATTAAAAAGTTGAGATGTATGGTTTGGATGAAAACATCTCGAAAAAATAGGTTGCTAAAAAAACAGACTTTTGATGTGAAAGTTATGCTCTTTTGAAAAAAGGAATAAACGGTAACCAAAGAGCCACATGGAAAATAGAAGTTGTTCCACTTAGTGATTCTCCTCCTTATCTAATTTTTCCTATCAGCTCACTTTTAAAAATAAGCTACTTATTAAGTGACCCACTTTTATAGAATAAGTGGGAATCACTTTTACAATATAATTACTTTGTAAATTAAAGTTGCATACAAAAAGTAACAAAAAAAATACTTGAACTCAAGACCTCTTACTAAATAAAGAAACTTTCAACCAAGCAAGATATTCCAAAACACATTATAATCTTAAGGAGGATGGGAGGTGTTGTTGTTGTTGTTGTTGGAGCTCCACCTCAAGGTGCATGCTTAAAAAAACACTTATTTGAACATGCATTCACACACACACAAAAAATTTCTTCTCAAAAACAACAAAGGGGTTAGATCTCGTGCTTACCCAAAAAATGCAAGTTTTCTCTTTGTTTCTTATTTCCCAAGATCGCATAGAGCGCACGACAAAGATAATACATAGACAAGAAAACACTTTCCACTCCGTTTCTAATTTTTCAAGATCGTACAGAGTGCAGGGAAAATATCATACACGGACTGAAAAGAGTAGCAACCTGAAAACAATTATAGAAAACTGAAACATCATCTCTTTAAAAAAAATTAAAAAGGGTATTCAAGCTTTATACCTCTGGATCTGACTAAAATGGTCATATATTGGGAAAATGAAAATATTTTTGATTGAAATGAAAATATTTTCTTACTAAAATGAGCACTCTGAATGCAATGGAACATTCCCCTAAACCAAAAACTATACAGAAATAATATAAAACAAATGTGCAGAAACACTGCTTCAGTATCTCGATCTACAACGAGAGTGGGTCTTCAAACAGACTCTGATACCATGTTCAACAACATAGGTTATTCCAATAGAGGACGAACACCTTCAATATCCACTCACACAACCAAATAAAACATAAACACATCTATTTTTTAAGTTGTAAAACTCCAGTGTAGAGAAACATCCACAACCCCAACCAACATGGCCACTTGAGGTTATTTATTATTGCAAAATAAATAAATAAATTACAAGATATTTTCTCACAATCGATCATTGTAAAATGACCCTCCATGTTCTTTAAATAGATATTGTGGAACAATAAAGTGTTAAGCCACGGATCAATGTAGTTGTTAATATCGAGGAGAATATGATTCATCAAATCACTCTATGTCTAGAACATATTGTGACTATCAAATTACATAACTACAAATGCATACTAAAGAAACACACTTTTACCTAAAGACACTTTAGACCAAGTTGATCTTAACTAACTCCTAAGTGTCTAAATATCCTAACATATGGAGGGGAGATCCACAACACTATCCCAACATATGCTATGAACATGAGGAAGAAGAGGTGAAATCGTTTCCTATTAAACAATTTTCTTTAAATCTTTAGAATTAATATTTATGGTCTTGAATTGATACTTGAAGCAGAAAAGCTTGATAATATTTGATTTCCAAAATTGGATAAGAATTGATAATATAGAGATGTATAAAATATGAATGATAATATTAATACAATGATGAGTGTCCTTGACAATTTATAGGCCTCAATGTGACCCTTCACATAAAGCTACGTATTTATGTGATGCACCTATTAACAATTATATTAATATCATAATTTATCCTATGTTATATAATTTAGGTATATATTATGAATAATTTTATTTATATACATAAAATTTACATCTTCTTTAACACACTTCATTCTCGAAGCATTTTTTATTGTTACAACTGCCACACTTCGCTCAATCGAGTCTCATGAATTGAGCTAAGACTTCCCTAGTCTATAATATTGTAATGTTCCCAAGCAAATTCGCTAGGGAACTTGTTGAATTTTTGAATTGTTTATTTTTTTTTTGCAGGGTTACTTCTAGATGTTTCGCTTTGAGTGTTTTATGTAGATTTTTTGTGTCATTTAAAAGAAAACAAAGAAGTAGATAGCAAGATATAATGGTTACAAACATATATACTTCAATAAATATTTAGATCTAACCTTTATTTATTATAATAAGTTGGTAGATCTGTAGATGTGGTACAATAGAATAAGATGGAGAATCCAAAGATGCATGAGCCCTCCAAATACCACAATATAGAGAAAATAGGGTCTCCAAGATCCCTCACAATGAATGAATTCCAATACAAGATTAATTTATTTCCCTGATGAAAACTACTCTTTAGATCTGGACCTGGTGTGCCTCTCACTGGCTAGAAAAGCTATAGATTTCGGTCTCCCTGAATATGACCTCCAAAACTCATGAAAATATTATCAAAATGTAGATCGAGAGTTGTAGATAACTTATGGAACAAGTTTGGGACCAAGCTCCCTGATAAAACCCTCCAACTCACTTCCCCCTAGAGGATCGGTTCACCCTCCTAAAGAATAAAATAGATATGCAAGTGGAAAACCTCCAACAACTGATGGAAAAGGGAGCTATGGGGATGAAAATCACTCCTGTAATGACTTTCCCTGAATATCTGACCTCTACAAAGAAAATTGAATACACCTCCTTCAACTAGTGTGCCCAACATACTAGAAAAGCTTGTCAAATGTGCCCTGATTGCACAAACCTCTCATGAAATGGATATGGACTGATTAGAATGGTGAGGGAGGAATATTTCACCTCCTTGACCAAGCTTAGACCAAGAATAGATGGATATTTCACCTCTATGCTGGTATCTAGGGCTTCTTGACTCAAAAACCCTCAAAATGTAAGTTGCATAGCTCAAGAGATCTCAATAGAAAAAAAAAACATGAATGAGGAGTGAGGAACCCTCCTCTCTCTTTTATACCTCCTAATCTAATTCTCAGTTGAGTTGTTTTTTTTATTTTTACTAAGGTTGTGATTTCATTTTCTCTTTAATTCACTTAACCTTTTATTTTCTTCATGAAAGTCACTTTAATAAAATAACATTAATTCCTTAAGTGACCTTTAGTGCCTCATACCCATTTTTACGAATTGGACTATAGTCTAGAGGGGTGACTAGACTACTTAGTCCTCCCTTGTTCTTGTCAATGGGAGGGGAACATTAAAGTCTCCCCTACTAGAAATTGCTTTCCCACAAGCAATCCTAAACCTATTTGTTGTATCACCTGTTGATTCTCCCAAGAGGCATCTTCTATAGGTAGATTCTTCCATTTGACCAAGTACTCTTTAATTCTCATGTTTCTTAGTTGTTTCGCCCTCGCCTCCAAAATCTCATATGGTATCGAGATCAAGTGCCCCTCTTCATCAATGGGTGGTATCTCTTCATTAGCCATGACATGATGTCCCAAGGCACTTTTTAGGCATGATACATGGAAAACATTGTTAATTCTTCTTCCTTGTGGGAGATCTAACTCATATGCCACTGCCCCAAATTTCCTTTACACCCTATATGGTCCATAGAACCAATATTTTATCTTTTATGAACCATTAATTTTAATGGATGACTGTTTGTATGGTTGTGTCCTCAAGTACACCAAGTGCCCTACCTCAAATGTGCACTCCACCCTGTGCTTATCAACATAAAACTTATGTTGGTTTTGAGCCCTTTTAAAATGGTCTTTGAGTTCCTTGAGGATGTATTGGATTTCCTGTATCCATTATTTAGCTATAGGTGTTATGCTATCTCCAAACACAATTTCAACCAATGTAAGGGGATCATAATTGTATAAATCTCTAAATGGATACATACCAATAAAAATGTGGTGAGTAGTGTTGTAGAAATATTCTTCTAGATAAATCCATTTTACCCATGGATTTTGTTGCCCCGATACAAAATTGTGGAGATACCCCTCCACCCACTTGTTCACAATCTCAATTTTCCCATCTATCTGTGGATGGTAGCTAGTGTTTGGATTTAACTCAGTACCTACTAGCCGAAGCAATTCCTACCAAAAGATGCTCATAAACATGTAGTCCATGTCACTCACGATAGTCTTGGGTATCGCATGTAGCCTGAAGAATTCTATGAAAAACAGATATGCCACTTGAGATGCACTAAATTCCATGGAGATGGAGAGTAAGTGAGAAAATTTAGTCAAATGGTCAACCACCACAAATATGTAATCCTTCCCTTGGGTCTTGGGAAGACCTATAATGAAATCCATAGATACACTCTCTCACTTGTGCTCAGGAATAGGGAGGGGTTGCAACAGGCCTGCAAGGTGTGTGTGCTCATCTTTGTTCTTTTGGAAAATGGTACATTCTTTGATATGGGGCATAACCTCTTCTTTTAATCCCTTCCAAGAAAACATTTCTCTAATATGTATATAGGTTTTAAGAAACCCTTGATTCCCTGCTAATGAAGAATCATGGAATGCTTGAAGCACTCTTTTTTTGAATGAGGACTCTAGAAATAAATAGATCCTTCCTTTGTAGTAAATAATGTCATCCATAATCCTATACCTATCATTTTGTATCTATCCATCCATCAACTCACATGAAAAATTGTTCTTTGAGTATTCTACCAAGAGATGAGACTTCTAATCAACATATATTTCTGACATGGAGTATGTTGAAGGCCTTCTGGATAAAGCATATGCTACAACATTATTCTTTCCCTTAACATATTCTATGTAAAATTTGTATTCTTGGATCTTTCTTACCCATTTTTTTTTCCTTTCGTTAAGATCCTTCTATGCAAGGAAGTATTTGAGACTATTATGGTATGTCCTAACCACAAATTTCGCTCCAACTATATATTTCCTAAATTTGTCTAGGGCGTGCATTATGGCTAGAATTGATTTATCATAGATGGTATATAGTATCTCATGACCCCTCAATTTATGTTTTTCATAGGAAATAGGATTCTTATTCTGCATTATCAGTGCTCCAACACCTTCCCCAGATGCATCACACTCTAATATAAAAGGTTGACAAAAATCAGGTAGAGATAACACATGACAAGTACTCATCACATTTTTCATTTTATCAAATGTTGATTGAGCTTCATCACTCGATTCAAATGCCCCTTTTTTGGTCAAATCAGTTAGGGGTACGCAAAGTTGGGAGAATCCCTTGAAAAACTTTTTGTAGTAACTGCAGATGCCGAGAAATATTTTGAGTTCTGTAAGTGTCTTGGGTGTGGGCCAATTAATGATGGCTTGAATATTCTCTTGATGAACCTGTACCCCCTTTTCTCCAATAATGTGTCCCAAGTAGAGAAACTTTGTCATTCCAATCTCACATTTCGACTCTTTGGCATATAGATATTGATCCTCCATGTTTCTCAAAATTTGGTCCACATTTTTTAGATGCTCTTCCTAAGTCTTGTTGTAAATCAACAAGTCATCAAAAAACAAAAGTAGATATTTCCTTATTTTCTTGTTAAACACATGATTCATGGAGGATTGAAAAGTAGTTGGCGCATTGGTTAGAACAAAAGGCATAATAAGGAAATCATAGAGTCAAAAGTGGCATCTGAAGTTTGTCTTGTGTATGTCTTTCTACCTCATCCTGATCTGATGGTATCCAAAGCACAAATCGATTTTTGTGAAATATACTACTTCATGCAGTTCATCAAACAGTTCATCTATCCTAGAAATTGAGTATATGTTCTTGATGGTTCTCTTATTCAATGCTATGTAATCTATGCACATGCACATAGTCCCATACCTCTTCTTGACCAACACAACTAATGATGTGAATGGGCTTGAGCTTGGTCTGATATGTCCCATAGATAGAAATTCTTTGATGGCACTTTCTATCTCGTCCTTGTGTTTCTTGGGGTGTATGTAAGGTATAGTGATGATTGGTTTGGCCCCTTCTTCCAATTTTATAATTTGTTCAAACCCCTTGTTTGGTGGTTGTCCTAGAGGAATAGGTTCAAAGACCCTTTTGTGCTTGTGAAGGATCATTTGTATCTCATGAGGGTATTGTTTGTTTGTCCCATAATTTGTGTCCATAATGAAGCATTCAATTCCATAGACTATCTCTTCATGCCTAAATATGGCATGCATTTTATTGAATGTCACCACTCTAGGTGAATCCCCTGTCATCCCCTTAAGTGTGACTCTCTTTCCTTCTTCTATGTTGAAGGACATCTCCATGTTTTTGTAATTGGTGGTTATTGGCCCCAAGGTGCTAAGCCACTGCACACCTAAGATGATATTAGTGTCTGGAATTTCCACTAGAAAAAAGTCCTATGTCAAGGTGTATCCACCCAAAGTCAAGCTCATATGTGGAATGTACCCATCACAAGACATAGTGCACCCTCCTGATACCTCAACCAAGAATCCCTCAAAATCAACTATGGGAATCTTTCTCCTCTCTACCATATCCATATCAATGAAGTTATGAGAAGCTCCTCCATCTATCAATATTCTTTCCTTTTGTCCCTGTACAAATCCCTTTATTTGAAAACTGTTAAATTTAGGCACCCCACTCATAGAAGCAATAGTGACCTTTTTGAGTCCTACATCAGGGGGTAAAGATGCCTCATTACCTTACGCATGCAAGGATTATTCTTCATCCTTGTGGTTTTCCTACATAGTATGGATAAATCCACCCTCTTCATATCTGTATCCTATTCATTGTTAGACACCACTTCTATATAGTGGATTTCCCCTTGCCTAAACACCTATGACCCGACTGCCAAGTCTCTTTGCAAGTGAAGCATATTTTATTACTTCAAAGATCTCTTCTTGTGGCTTCAACCAACTTCCCCTTGCCTTTTTCCATTGGCCTAGTGTCACGACCCCTAGGAATGATGGGAGGTTTGGGTGTAAATCTATTTTTAATAGCTACCCCAACTAGATCTCTAGTGTGCTCAATGGCATCTTGTAAGGTTACATGCTAAAATCATTAAACCATCCTCTCACTAATTCAGTCAATCCCTCTATATACATCATTAGTAATCTGGATCTTGACACATCCATAACCATAACCGATACTCTTTGAAACTCAATAAAGGATTCAATTAATCATGTTTGTTTAATCTGTGTAAGCTCCCTAAAATGATGATCTGGATCCTCTTTGTCAAACCTGTCAATTATCCTCTGAGTGAAATCATGATAAGAAGTGATGCACCCATGGCCTAAGGTGGTCATTCCATGAAACCACCATTCATGTTTTTCCCCATCAAGTACAATGTTGCAAACTTGATAGCCTTCCCTTCCTCCATAGGATTCAATTGGAGGTAAGCATCCATTTTTTGCACCCAAGTTGTGGCAGAGATGTGACCTGATCCATGAAAGGTAGGTAACCTCATTCTCCCTGCCTTATTCCCTAGTTCATTATGGCGCAGCCGCACTCTTCGGAGCACGTCCACTCTCACAGGATCTTCTTCTTCTCGACCCGAAGAACTCCAAGGTACTTCTAGTTCCCTATCGGGAAATTTGCACCCCACAGATTCTCTTCTCGCGACTCCCCTTTCTTCACTTATCGAGAAGTCGGAACTCGCGACTTCGCAAGTTTACTATCGATCATTGGGCTCTCGAACCCCCGAGACCTGATGGCCAGTCAATCACTGACTTTTCCCCGTCGGAACTCTCCTTATCGCAATCTCGCTACTTGCGATATCAAGCAACTTGTCTTACAGACTCCCGATGCACGATACGTCGAAACTCCGACGTACACGTGCGATTTGACTTTTCCACTTCCCGTCACTTCTATCGGGATATCGGACTTTGCGGGATTGCGAATCCGGACGTCGATGTCTCGGCGCTTCTCACTGCAAAACCCCGATGACTTATTTCACCTGCCTTCCACTCACTCCTATGGTCCCACACTAGTTACGTCACCGTCGGGATATCGCAGATCGCGATATCGCGGTTCTTGTTGCACCACTTTGGAGCTTCGACTTGCGAATCCTCGATACACGATACCATGTGTAGATCTGACGGCTCTTGTGGCCTGGATCAATGGTTACACTCCTCCTGAGCTTCAAACCCTTCGGACCTTCTCGTCGTAACCTCCTTGCAACTCCATGAGATCCAACGGCCCACAAAACTTCGTGAAATCTCCTCCAAAGATTTTGTCCATCCGTTCTCCCTTTGATGATTCTGCGAAATGAATAAGTGTCTCCTCCCAAGACTTTCTCGCCTATTCACCAACCTGCGATGCTTCTCTCCGACCTTCCACGGCAGCTTCCCTGCACCTGTCCCTCAATGAATTCGAAGGCTTATTCCTCCTGAGCTTTCCACAATTACTCAATCTCTTAGAAAGAGAAAACTCTTTGCACGCACTCCTTGCGGCAACCCTTCAACCTCGACTGAAGATTGAAGTCTCTCGACTCTGTGCACACCTGCAACAGTAGTCTTTCGATACTCTGCTCAGAATCGCAGCTCTGAGACTTATCTTGGCCTGCGCACTCCTTGCACGGCACTGTGCCTAACTGCACCTTCGAGGAAATGAGAACAAAAGCTATCTCTAATTGAACCCTTCTGTCAACGCACTCCTTGCAGACACTTCAACTGCACTCCTTGCGGGAATTCTCTGGCTCAATTAGAGAAACAATTGAAACTCATTCGCTCACCCTCTCAGACTTCAATTCAACCATGAAATCACATACACAGCATATAAAAGCAATTGTATGACAGGAAGAAACCATTCATGAGCATAACATCAATACACAGAGAATAGACACATAACCATGGATTTGAATCAAATCTTTCTTCTATTAATTCAATATCTTTACATGGGTGTTCTTTACACAGCTCTCTGCTTGCTCTTCTCTTCTTGCTCTTGTTCTTGATTGATGATACAATGATACAATGAGGGTGTCTATATCCATTTTCCCTCTTGGAATCTAAAGCTATCAAATCTACAATTAAATTCCTATCTACCAGCATTAACTAAATTAAATGCCGACTATCTACCTAAGGACAAGAGATATCCACTCAAGGTCCATTACAATACACAAAGAAGCTTCATCTTAAATGAGTCATTTAAGATCGCACAACAATTCCAAAGTATTTTCAAAAATTTGTGCTGGCTTGTCCAACTGTCCCTTGCTTCCGCATTGGCTCGCTTGATTTGTTGATGATGCTCCTGCATCATACTCCTCAGCTTGAAAATTTTCATGGGCTCCTATTCATGAGCTCCTGCACGATCTGTCCATGCTTTTGTATCTCTTCTTTTCTCTCCCAGCTGGCATCTTCCACTAGATGATTCTTCCACTTGACCAGATACTCGAAGTATTGCTTCCTCCTGGTCTTCTTACCCACTCTCTTGTCCAGTATGCACTCCATCTACGACTTCTCTGCAATTGGCAATTGTTTTGTCCACTGGATGACTGGTTCCTCAGTTCCAATCTCTGCTTCTCCAGCCTTGTATGGGTATAAGTCTATGATATTGAATATCGGAGATATTCCAATTCCATCCGGTAGCTCAATCTCATAAGCATTCTCTCCGAATTTTCTTAAGACCTTGCATGGCCCAATTTTCTTCATTCTCTGATACCACAACTGGCACAGCCACACTCCTCAGAGCACGTCCGCTCTCAGAGGATCTTCTTCTTCTCAGCCCAAAGAACTCCAAGGTCCTTCTATTTCCCTATTGGGAAATCTGCACCCCACAGATTCTCTTCTCGCGACTCCCCTTTCTTCACTTATCGGGAAGTCGAAACTCACGACTTCGCAAGTTTACTGTCGATCACTAGGCTCTCGAACCCCTGAGACCCGATGGCCATTCAATCGCTGACTTTTCCCCCTCGAAACTCTCCTTATCACAATCTCGCTACTCACGATATCAAGAAACTCGTCTTACGGACTCCCGATGTGCGATATGCCGAAACTCTGACGTACACGTGCGAGTTGAATTTTTCACTTCCCGTCACTTCTATCGGGATATCGGACTTCGCGAGATCACGAATCCGGACGCCAACGTCTCGGCGCTTCTCACTACGAAACCCCGATGACTTATGCCACCTATCCTCCACTCACTCTTGCGATCCCACACTGGTTACGTCATCGTCAGGATATCGCGGATCACGATATCACGGTTCTTGTTGCACCACTTTGGAGCTTCGACTTGCGAATCCTCGATACACGATACCACATGTAGAGCTGACGGCTCCTGTGGCCTGGATCAACGGTTACACTCCTCCTGAGCTTCAAACCCTTCAGACCTTCTCTTCATAACCTCCTTGCAACTCCGTGAGATCCAACGGCCCATAAAACTTTGCGAAATATCCTCCAAAGATTTCGTCCGTCCATTCTCCCTTTGATGATTCTGTGAAATGAAGAAGTGTCTCCTCTTGAGACTTTCTCGCCTATTCGCCAACCTACGATGCTTCTCTCCGACCTTCCATGGAAGCTTCCCTGCACCTGTCCTTCAGTGAATTCGAAGGCCTATTCCTCTTGAGCTTTCCATAGTTACTCAATCTCTTAGAAAGAGAAAACTCTTTGCATGCACTCCTTGTGGCAACCCTTCAACCTCGACTGAAGATTGAAGTCTCTCGACTCTGTGCACACCTGCAACAGCAGTCTTCCGATACTCTGCTCAGAATCGCAACTTTGAGACTTAGCTTGGCCTGCGCTCTCCTTGCATGGTACTGTGCCTAACTCCACCTTCGAGGAAATGAGAACAAAAGCTATCTCTAATTGAACCCTTCTGTCAACGCACTCCTTGCGGACACTTCAACTGCACTCCTTGCAGGAATTCTCTGGCTCAATTAAAGAAACAATTGAAACTCATTCGCTCACCCTCTCAGACTTCAATTCAACCATGAAATCACATACACAGCATATAAAAGCAATTTTATGACAGGAAGCAACCATTCATGAGCATAACATCAATACACAGAGAATAGACACATAACCATGGATTTGAATCAAAGCTTTCTTCTATTAATTCAATATCTGTACATGGGTGTTCTTTACACAGCTCTCTGCTTGCTCTTCTTTTCTTTCTCATGTTCTTGATTGATGATACAATGATACAATGAGGGTGTCTATATCCGTTTTCCCTCTTGGACTCTAAATCTATCAAATCTACAATTAAATTCCTATCTACCATCATTAACTAAATTAAATGCTGACTATCTACCTAAGGACGAGAGCTATCCACTCAAGGTTCATTCCAATATACAAAGAATCTTCATCTTAAATGAGTCATTTAAGATCGCGCAACAATTCCAAAGTATTTTCAAAAATTTGTGCTGGCTTGTCCAGTTGTCTCTTGCTTCCGCACTGGCTCGCTTGATTTGTTGATGATGCTCCTGCATCACATTATCACCTCTGAAGAGATCCTTGGATCTTCTTTTTATATTCAAGTGGAAATACTCTCCCATGGAAACATGTCTTATGAATCCCATGCTCATGTAATTTTACTCCCTTTCTTCAATATCCCACTCATCTCCTAAACTCTCTTGATCAAAGGAATTAGTATCCCTTCTTTTTGCATCTAGGAAGGTAGGCATGTATAGACTAGGAGTAAATCGGCTAGTTGTGTGAGATGGGAATGGTATACCATCACTTGTTATATGCTTCTCTGCATGAACTTTATGTATGGATTCATCCTAGTTTCCATTTCCCCCATGAGATCCACCAACATCATGAACTCCGCCAAATAAGGGTGGTTCTTCACGATGTTTTTTATCCATCAAATATTGAGAGAGAATACCTTGATGTTTACTCTGCTCCTCCATCAAGGCTATCATTATGTCCTTCCCTCTTTGAAAAATAGCAAAGGATAATTTGAGTTCTTCATGCCCCAAGGATAGATGGTTCTTCATTTCCTCAAGGTTGCGCTGCATAGTCACCTGGTTGTTTTGCAGTGCATCTTTCATTGTCTGAGCTACCTTATCGGCCAAAATTTTTGCCTCTTCAGATGTGCCATTTTTTGTTTCATGAGTTTCCCCCATATTGAATTCTGACTCTTCCCCTTCTAGAATACATGTTACTGGTTGTCCCCCATGACCTCTTCTCTTGGTAATATGTATTTTAGCACAAGTTGGCGAAGGAAATTCACTTTGATACCACTGTAATGTTCCCAAGCAGATTCTCTAGGGAACTTGTTGAATTTTTGACTTGTTTATTTGTTTTTTGCAGGGTTACTTATGGTTGTTGTGCTTTGAGTGTTTTATGTAAATTTTTTGTAGCAATTAAAAGACAAATAATAAGTATATAACAAGATATCAGGGTTACAAACAAATATACTTTAGTAAAGCTTCAGATTTTACCTTTATTTATTATAATAAGCTGGTAGATCTGTAGATATGGTACAATAGAATAAGATGGAGAAACCAAAGATGCATGCACCCTCCAAATACCAAAATATAGAGAAAATAGGGTCTCCAAGATCCCTCACAATGATTGAAGGCCAATAAAATATTAATTTCTTTCCCTGATGAGAAATAGTCTTCAGATCTTGACCTGGTGTGCCCCTCACTGGCTGGAAAATCTATAGATTCTGGCCTCCCTGAATATGAACTCCAAAAATCATGAAAATAATGTCAAAATGTAGATTGGGAGTTGTATATAACTTATGGAACAAGTTTGGGACCAAACTCCCTGATAAAACCCTCCAAATCACTTCCCCCTAGAGGACTAGTGCACCCTCCTAAAGAATAAAATAGATATGCAAGTGGAAAACCTCCAACAACTGATGGAAAATGGCACTATGGGAATGGAAATCACTCATGCAATGAATTTCCCTAAAGATATGACCTCCACAGAGAAAATAAAATACTTCTCCTTCAATTAGTGCACCCAATATGATAGAAATCATGTCAAATGTGCCCTGCTTGCACAAACATCTCATGAAATGGATCTGGACTGAGTAGAATGGTGAGGGAGGAATATTTCACCACCTTGACCAATCTTGGACCAGAAACATAGGGATCTTTCGCCTCCTTGTTGGTCTCTAGGGTTTATTGACTCAAAACCCTCAAAATGTAAGTTGCATAGTTCAAGACACATCAATAGAAGAAAAACATGAATGAGGAGTGAGGCACCCTCCTCTCTCTTTTATACCTCCTTATCTAATTCTTAGTTGAGCTGCTTTTTTATTTTTACTAAGGTTTTGATTTCATTTTCTCCTTAAGTCACTTAACCTTTTATTTTCTTCATGAAATTCACTTTAATAAAATAACATTGATTCCTTAAATGACCTTTAGTGCCTCATACCCATTTTTACCCAGTGGACTATAGTCTAGAGGGGTGACTAGACTACATAGTCATCTCTTGTTCTTGTCAATGGGAGGGGAACAATACAAATATGAACTATATGCAGTTTCAATCGTAGGGATTTTATCACTAATAAGTTCAACATGTTTATCCCTCTCATCCACTTTCTTATTTTCATCCACTTTGTGTTGGGATTCCTTTATATAAATTTTGTAGTTCTTACATGCAACTAAATGTAGTAATCTAACAACACTTTCATCTTCTAACTTCAATTGGGATTTAACTGTATATTTTAACCTTGTAAAATATTTAGTGCAAACATATTTTCAGTAAAATAACAAAAAAGATACAATGGAAAATACAAACATTACACAAATATTTTTCCCCTTGAAACCCAAACCGGGAAAACAAGCATATTCTATATTCATTCATAGTGATACATTGTTTACAATACAATATACAGATAGGATCCATTGGCATCCAAAACCCTAACCCAGTGACCTGGATTAGTCAACAACCCTAATTCCTTAACTAGAAATAGAAAACCATCGACAAAAAACCATGTGCCGAAAAACCGCCCAACAATGGACACAAAAATCGAGGCAACACAAAAAATGAGGCAAAAATGTGACACGTTTCCCGAGGAAAAGAATATAACACATACCCAACATTATCCCACTTGTTGTTTTCTTTGCATACATGGGCTTATAGGGTTACATAGTCAACAATCCAGGGCAACAATGCCCATGGATCCTCTACACCAAGAGAAATTCTTAATGCTCACAGATTTTGTTAATGAATCTACAACATTCTTCAAAATGTCCACCTTCATCAACAATACTTTCTTTTCTTCAACCATGTCTCTCACAAAGTGATATTGAATATCAATATTCTTTGTCTTTGAATGATAATTCAGGTTCTTTGCCAGAAAAATTGCACTATGACTGTCACAATCTATCCTTACATCTTGTTGTACCAACCCAATACATGAACACAATCTTTGTAACCATATTGCTTCCTTACTTGCATGAGTGGATGTCATGTATTCAGCTTTTGTAGCTGAAAGTGCCACTATAGCCTGTCTTTTTCTCATCCAACTTATTTCTCCTCCAAACAGGTTAAACACATACCCACTTGTAGATCTCCAATGATCCAGATCTCCATCCCAGTATGCATCCATAAAGACATGTATATCCATTACTCTGTCCAATCCTGGTCTTCCTTGGTAGAACAATCCATAGCTAGCAGTGCCACGCAAATACCTGAAAACCCTTTTTACTATTGTCCAATGCTCATTCCCTGGTTTTGACATATACCTGCTCAAAAATCCCACTACATGTGCAATGTCCAGTCTAGTATAGACCATTTCATACATCAAACTTCCAACTGCACTCGCGTATGGAACACGAGACATGTCCTCCTCCTCTTCATGTGTCTTGGGGCACTGATCCACAAATAATTTTACACCAATAGGAATAGGAACCTTGACCAGTTTACATTCTTGCATATTAAACCTCTGCAATATTGCCTCGACATATTTTCTCTGATTTAACCAAAG
The DNA here is from genome assembly GCA_032191745.1 of Picea mariana. Taxonomy (NCBI): domain Eukaryota; kingdom Viridiplantae; phylum Streptophyta; class Pinopsida; order Pinales; family Pinaceae; genus Picea; species Picea mariana. Next base: position 446,260 of record JASDQU010100492.1, on the reverse strand, counting down.
TTTCATCTTTTTCCGATCTTTTTTAATTTCCATGCCCAAAATGAAATTTGAAGCATCAAGATCCTTCATGTCAAATTTAGAGGACAACTAAGTTTTCACATCCTGGATAATCTCCTTGTTGTTTCCTATCATCAACATGTCATCCACATATAAGACCAAATAAATCAAATGATCACCAATTAATTTAAAATACGCACAATGATACTCTTTGCTTCTTGTGAAATCAAGTCCCAACATATAAGTATCAAATTTTTTATACCACATCCTTGGTGATTGTTTTAAACCATACAGGGACTTTTTCAACTTGCATACCAGCTCCTTCTTTCCCTTCACAGCAAATCCTTCTGGTTGCTTCATATAGATTTCTTCTTCCAGATCCCCATGTAGGAATTTTGACTTCACATCCATATGTTCTACTTCAAAATCAAATGCAGCAGCAACAGATAACTTAAATATTATAAAGGTTAACTTGGGAACAAGAGAAAAAATCTCACCAAAATCAATCAATTCCCTCAACCTGGGAATAACCCTTTGCTACTAACCGAGCTTTGTATTTCTCCACTTCTCCTTCTGCATTCAACTTATTTTTAAATACCCATTTTCTTCCAATGGGATTTCTTCCAGTCGGAAACTCCACTAGACCCCAAGCCTCGTTCTTATCCAAGGCTACCATTTCTTCATCCATGGCCTTTTTCCAGAGATTTCCATCATCTGAATCCATTTCCTCCCTGACAGTTCTAGGATCATCATCAATAATAGACAAAGAAAAATTTGAACAGAAATCAGATGGAGTATACCTTTTAGGTAGCCTTATTTATCAAACCGATCTCCTCAATACTAGAGTATGAGGATCTTCTTCTTCTTATTCATGTTCTTTTGTAGAGTTTAATTCATCATCCTTTAAATCAAACTCTATTTTCTCTGGTTCTTCCTTACTTGGTAGGACTTCATGTTTAAAAACATCCTTCATTTCTCTAAATACCACATCTTGACTATACACTACTTTCTTAGTTTATGGGTTCCAAAGATTATAACCTTTGAGACCATCTTTATATCCAATAAAGATACACTTTTCAGACTTCTTACCTAGCTTACTCATGTTTTCCTTTGGAACATGAACATGTGCATCACATCAAAATATCTTGAGATTTGTGAGAGAAGGTTTCTTACCAGTCCATACGTCTTGTGGAGTCCTGTCATCCAATGTTGATGAGAGTGATTTGTTGACCAGGTAACATGTAGTACCCACTACCTCTGCCCATAACTCTTGCCCTAACCCAACACCACTGAGAATGCACCTTGCTTTTTCCATCAGCATCATGTTCATTCTTTTTGCAATTCCATTCTATTGAGGTGTATATGGAGTAGTCTTCTACCTTGTTATACCTCACTTCTTATAGAATTATTCTAATTCATTACCTCGGAACTCTCTGCCATTATCTGTCCTCAACGCCTTAATTATTTTCTTTTTTTGATTCTCAACAAGAGCCTTAAACTCTTTAAACTTGTCAAAGACTTCATATTTCTTCCTGAGGAAATATATCCAATTATTCCTCTAGAAGTCATCTATAAATGAGACATAGTACATAGATTTTCCCAATGATGGGACTGATACAGGTCCAAAAACATCAATGTGAACTAGTTGTAAAATTCCTTCTACCCTCGATGCACCGGAGGGGAATCTTACCCAATTTTGCTTCCCATATACACAATGTTCACAGAAATAAAAAAAATCCAGAGAGAAGTTAGACATACCTTCAACCATAGCTTTACCGTGTAGTAGTCGAAGACCCTTCTCTCTGATATGCCCAAGTCTTTGATGCCACAACATAACCTTTTCTCCAAAGACTATAGGAGTTATTTCTTCTTCAACTCCAATATCAGGAATGATGGAACTATTACACCGATCACTAATAGTGCTTACTTTCTTCTTATACATAGTTCCAAACTGAACTCCCTTCAACAACACCATTGTTCCTCGAACCATCTTGTAGGTTTCCTTTTCAAATATTGTTTTTACCCCTGCATCATCCATTTTTCTTACAGAAATCAAATTTTTGGCCAATCCTAGGATGTGCAGAACACCAGGTAGTGTTCTAATCCTTCCATCTATGAGCCTCAACTTACCTTTTCCTCGACCTATGATTCTGGTTTTCTAGTAATCACCTAGGAAAACATCACCTCCATCATACCTTTCATATTCACAGAACCACTCCCTGTGGGGAGTCATATGAAACTATGCACCTAAGTCAACCAACCATGCCTCATGATCTGCATGTGTACTTGAAGAAGCCAAGTACACATCCCCTCCTTCTTCCTTGGAGGTATTTTCTTTTGTAGAAGGAGATTCTTCAGATCCCTTCTTTTTCTCAACTTTGGATCTACACTACTTCTTGTAGTTCCCTTCTTTTCCACATCTCCAACATACCTTTACAAACTTTATGGGATATTTAGATCTACCCTTAGACTTAGATATACCACTTGAGAACTTAGATGTATTTCTTTCCTACGAGCATCCTCTTGCAAATAATGTGTATGTGCTCTGTCCATCCATATTCTTTTGTCTCATATCCTCCAAAAACAAGGATGATACCACCTCAGCAAACTTCACGACAGTTGTATTACTACCTATGGCCACAACCAGACTATCCCACGAGTCGGGTAAAGAACACAGTAAACTGATACACTTATCTTCATCTGAAATTTTAATCTCAACAGATACTAATTGACTTACCACAGTATTGAAGGCGTTCAAATTCTCTGCCACTGAGTCTCCATATCTCATCCTCGGGTTATATATATTCCTTATTAGTAATAGTTTATTTACTAGGGAATTATACTGATAAAACTTCCCCAACTTATCCCATAAATTCTTGGTTGTAGCTTCCTCTGACACATTCAGTAATATTGAATCTAAGAGACACAGTTGGATTGTGCTCTTCGCCTTCCAATCCAAATTTTTCCAGTCATCTATTGAAGTTACTGTAGGTACAGTACCGGGATCTACCATGATCTATTGATCTCTGTCCACCAACATATCTTCCATCCTGAGCTTCCACAACTCAAAACTTTTCCCATTAAACTTCTCGATCTCCATTTTCGAATTTCTCGGCGTTTATTTTCACCTGAAAAATCAATACCACAGATCTCCCACTATAACAAGGCTTATCATAGTCCCGATCCAAACCCTTGACCACAAACGCGTCCCCCTGAAGCCAACAAAGATATGATACCAAATGTAGATTTTCACCTTGTACAATATTTACTGCAAACAGATTTTCAGTAAAAGAATAGAAAAGATACAATGGAAAATACAAACATTACAAAGAGATTTTTCCCTTGGAAACCCAAAATGGGAAAACCAATGTATTCTATATTCATTCATAGTGATACATTGTTTACAATGCAATATACATATAGGAGGCAATGACATCTAAAACCCTAACCCAATGACCTGGATTAGTCGACAACCCTAATTCCTTGATCGAAAATAGAAAACCATTGGCAAAAAACCATGTGCCAAAAAACCTCCCAACAATGGACACGAAAATCGAGGAAACATGAAAAATGAGGCAAAATGCAACACGTTTCTCAAGAAAAAAACAAAATTCTCAGGGGCGCTTCCCCCGAACCCCCGGCGCAATGCAGACACTACTACTCGTACAAAGAATATAACACATACCCAACATTAACATCTTTGTAGCTCATTTTTTTCGATTCATTTAACAACCTTAATATATCATCCTAGTATGTCATTACTACATTTTATGTGGGATGCTCAAACATGAACTAGATAAATCCATTAAATGCATAGATAAATCCAACCATTTCAAGTGGAAGGTTAAGTTCTCCTATTTCCCATAATTGTATAAGCTAGAATTTGAATGATCTAGAAGAAATGACCACCTATCAATGTTCATGTTTAAGGACAAAATATGGCTACATGGATAATATAGGTGAACTTGTGGCTAAGGAGAAGGACTTTAGATCTTGTAGCTAGGAGTATAGAAATAGATCTCAAGGTAAGCATCACTATTGTAATGTCTTATCAATAAATATAGTTCTACATTCTTTCCCCCTCCAAAATATCTTTTTATGGATCTTGTGTTTATTTTTAATGAGATTTTTTTTATCTAAGCTTGAGTTACTAGATTAGGGCTTGATCTATGCAACACTTAATTTATTATTTTATGAAATAATGAGAAATGTTTTTCTTATTTGATGATTGTGTAGGTAAGTCAATGAAGAAACATCATTTGGGTTGGATCTAGAGGACCATTTCACACATTGGACAACCATCATGATTAATGTATGTTTCCCCTTCCATCTCTCATTTACTTATGAAATTGCATGATTAACGCTACGAGAAAGAGGTATGTTTTCTATCCTCCTATCTATCATTGGATCATACCCATCCAATGAGGGTATTCTCTTATCATAGCTTAATTTCCCTGAAGCAGTAATATTTTTTTTAAATGTCTACAACTTGATTATTTGTTGTGAAAATGAGCACTTTGATAATGTGATCTTGAACAAACTTTCTGATGAAGTGAATATGTAGTTCAATCTATTTGTTGCATTTATGTTGAATTGGATCTTTGGAAATCTTGATGACACTCTAATTATCACCAGAGTGCGTGGTTGGATGTTGATGCTGGAATCCAAACTCTAAAAGGATATGTTGACGCCACATGGCTACTTGACTTGCATTAACTGTTGTTTGATACTTTGCTTCTATTGAAGAAATAGAAAGATCTTGTTTGTTCTTACAATCCCAAGTGACAAGTCTGAAACCAAGACTAAAAACATAACCTAGAATATACTTATGATCATTAGGGTCACCAACCCAATCAAAATTAGTGAAACCAACCAACAAAGGAGTCCCCCTGAACTATAATGTGTTCCAAATTGAACTATACTATGGATATAATAAAGTATCATTTTTTTCTTATTTCTAATGGCTCTCAAAAGGACTTTGCATATACTGAGAAAAAAAACCAACAGTAAAAGAAATATCATTATGGGTATGAGTTAAATACAAAACGATACCATTTATCTGATGGTACAAAGTGGGATCTACTTCGTGCATAGAATAGGTGGAAGTAAGTTTGACTCCAGACTAGAAGGGAGATAGGAATGGTTTACAATATTCCATGTGAAAGAAGAGAAGAAGGTCACATGCATACTTAGACCAGGTAAGGGAAATTCCTTCCTCGTTTTGAAATACTTGAAGGATGACAAAATAATAAAAATATCCTAAGTTTGTCATTTCAAATTTATTCTTAAGGATATATTTCACATGGTTTAAAAGTTTAGGTTCACTACCAGTGAGAATAAGGTCCTCAACATAAAGCAAAAGTATTATGATATGGTTACCTACTATGTTGGTATAGACATTGGGTTCAAAATGACATCTAGAAAATCTAGTGTCAAGAATAAAGCTATCCATTTTAGTATACCAAGTTCAAGGAGTTTTCTTGAGACCATATAAATATTTCTTAAGGAAAAAAACAAGACTAAATTCATTTTGAACATAGCGAGGAGGTTGTTGCATTTAAATTTATTCTTTAAAATCCCCATGCAATAAGGAAGATCTAACATCCATCTAATGGGCCTCCCATTTATGTGAGGCTATAAGGGATAGAGAAAGGGGTATGTAATTCATTTTGGCTATGGGGGGGAATGTTTCATTATATTCAATCCCTTCAACTTGAGAAAATATTTTGGAAACTAATTGGGCCTCATGTATGTCAACACTTCCATCTAATGCATACTTAATTATATACACCCATTTACATCTAACAAGTTTTTTTGGAAGAGGAACAACATCCCAAATATCATTCACCATTGATGAAGTATATTCTTCATTTATTGTTATGTCCCAATCCGGATGGCCAAAATATTATGCAAATGTTTTTGTATCATGGGTCTCTAAAACTTAAGTAAAAAATTAGGAGGCTCATTGAAACTGTGAACATCTATGGCATTGATATGTAGGATCACATGAAATATCACCAGCTACTTCTCATGTTGTATGGACCCATCTAGAAATAAATGGTGTTAGTGCAGGTTCATGTTCAATGGACCCAACTAGATGAAGATGCCATGGGAAGAGGTGGGTTTTAATCATCATTGTCATCATCTGAAGAAGAAACCACAACAGGATAACTAACATAAATGTTGGGAATAGAACATAGCAGAGGCACCAAATATGGCTCACAAGTTGAAGATGGCACAAACGCCAAATTAGTAGTGTGGGCTGAGAGACCTTCATCAACATTAATATCTCTCCTAATAATAATTTTACTAGAATAGGGTTCAATAATTCTATAACATTTTACATCTTCATAATATCCAACAAAAATTCACTTCTCACTTTTAGGATGTAATTCCTTCCCTTTCTCATAAGAAATGTGAGCCCATGTTTCACTACCAAACACATGAAAGTGACTTACATATGGTTTAATTTCACTCCATGTTTCTTATAGTGTTATATATTTGAAGTCATTTTAAAGTGATAGACTATGTAGTTGGCACAATTAATGGCTTCCACCCAAAAATGAGAACTTATCCCTTAGATTAAATCAAAAAATCTGTCATTTATTTTAATGTGTGATTCTTTCTCTTGGAAACACCATATTTGTGGTGTATATGGAATAGTATGTTGCATGTGAATTCCATGTGTAGTGTACTAAGTTGTAAATGTGTTATTATCATATTCACCTCCATTATTTTTTCTTAACATATGTAGTTGATGTCTAGATTGTTTTCCTCCAAGGGCCTTGTAGATCAAAAACATGTTAAAATTTACACTCTTAATTTTTAAGAAAAAAACCCAAGTGCATTTGGAGAAGTCAACAATGAAATTTAAGAAGTCTAAGTGGTCATCAAAAAACGAGCCTCCATGAGTTTATTGCAATTGATCATCGGGAAATGACCCTCGGTGCTCTTTAAATAGAGATCATGCACCAATCAAGTGTTAAGCTATGAATCAATATAACCATTAGTATCAAAGAGATTATGAATAGTTGGATCACTTTATTTCTAGAACATATTGTGATCATTGCATTAGATAACTACAAATGCATACTAAGGAAACAAACTATAGAAACAAACTTTATCTAAAGACATAATAGACCAAGTTGATCTTAACTAAATCCTAAGTTTCTAAGAGATATATCATCACCAACAAATATTTGTTTCATGTTACATTCATTGAGAGCATAAAAAATGGTTTTATCCTTAGTCATATGTTAAGATGCTCAAGAATCAATAAGTGACTCATCAGATGAAGAAGTAGATATTGGATCGAAGGAAAAACCAGAAGTAGAAAGTGCATGTCAATAAGAAGAGTTAGAAGAAGAAGAATAAATATTGATGGTGTGATTTTTCATTGCTTCTTCTAAGGCCTCCATATTCTTAAAAAATTTAGACTCCAATTGATCATCTCTCCCACAACAATTACAATGTCTCTTTGTATTCTTACTTTTTTTATTTAGTTCCTTTGCCAACTTTGGGATGAAGAGTTGGTTGAGAGGGTTTAGGACCCATTTTTTGTTTTTTGTGAGGATGTTGCTTCTTCAGATGCTTGGATTTATCCTTTTTTTATGCCACTAAGGATTTGTTATATGTAACTACAGTGCTAATCACTCTAGGATGAAAGATCTTATCTTGATATCTTATCAAATAATCACAAAAAACTTCAAGAGTAGGTGTTTTGTAGGTAGCCCCTGGAGCTCCTATAGTGGAATGAAATGAAGAGACAAAAAATGAATAGACACTACCAAGATTAGTGAGAATAACATATATACATTAGTCATCCTTCTTTGGTATGTTACATTCTTCGAGCAAAATTCTAAGTGTTTTGAACTTAGACAACTATCTTCAATTCAAGAGAAATCATTGGGATTTAAAGAAATCAATTGATTTTCAAGATGGTGGCCTTGAATTTCATTTTGTTTACCAAATACAATTTCCAACTTTATCCAAGCATCATCTAGATTATCAACTCCTTGAAGGTGAAACCAAAAATCACTAAAGATAGACACTCTGATTAATCCATATGCTTCATCATTTTTATTATCCCATTTTACTTTCTTTAAAGCATCAGTGTGGATAGTTTATTTTCACAAGGTAATATGGCAAAGTCCTTTACTCCATAGTACATATTACATACAATATTTCCATGAGAATAAGTTTGAACTAGTAAGTAAAGGATCACTTGGACTAGCCATGTTAAAATATACATGTAAGATGTCTCCAAAAGTAGAAAGTGATTATCTAGGTAGAAATCTCTTGAAAAAATAGACAATTTCAAAAAAAGGGCATTGAAAATGGACTTTGAATATCATAGTTATGTCATTTTTAAGAAAAGGTATAAAAAGTAACCAAAGTGCCATGTGGCAAGTAGAGGTTGACTGGCGTGGTGATGGGTGCACAATGAAATCATTGAGTTTAAAAAGAAAATCCTTTCATTTTCTAACTTTTCCTATAAGATTATTTTTACAAATAATTTACTTTTATAAAAAGTGATCCATTTTTATAAAATAAGTGAGAATCACTTTTATTACATTATAAATTAAAATTGCATGCAAAAAAAACTTTAAAAAATATTAAAGTTACTTTATAGTGATTCACTTTTATAATTTAAGTGAAATGCATTTTAGGATAAAGTTATGCGATCACTTAAAGGTGAATGAACTTTTTCAAAAGGTAACTTAATAAAAATGAAGGATTAAACTTAAGACCTCTTATTTAATAAACTTTTAACCAAGTGAGATAATGAATATGCAACAAATGTTATGAAGAAGAAGGTGGGTTTTTTTCTTTCTTTTCTTTTCTAATTTTTTTTTTTTACTCTTTTCCTAGAAGTATGTGATTTTTTACTAAAATCAATATAGAGTATGTAGTTATCAAAATATAAACATTAGGATCTGATTTACAACGAATAAAATTTTGAGAAAGTAAGAATCCATCTTAGCAGACCACACTATAGGAGCTTGTTTGAGGTTGTAGAGTGACTTTTTGAGTCGACAAACTAGAGACGAGTTTTATATGTACACCGTGGTTGCTCCATGTAGATCTCTTCTTCAAGATCACCATGAAGAAATGCATTATTCGTGTCCATTTGGTGAACCTCCCACCTTCTTTTTGCTACGATGGTGAGGGTTAACCATAAGGAATACATCTTTCCTATTAGAGAAAATGTCTCATCATAATCAATCCCATAAACTTGTTGAAATCCTTTCATCACCAATATTGCTTATTGTCAGCTCACAAGACCATTTGTTGCATTCTTTGTCCTATATACCCATTTGTGTCTAAAAAACTTCCTATCTGAAGGAAGTAGAACTAAGTCCCAAGCCTAGTTCTCGATGAGGGAGTTGTACTTCTCGTTCATACTTGCATCCCAGTTGGGATTCCCTTCATCCTCTACATATGTTTGAGGGTCTGAGGCTATAACCATGTAACAATGCATGGGCATTACTGGTTTTGTGGTTGTGAGTGCATGTGGAGCATGTTTATGTTTTTAACATCAGGCAGGCACTTCCGCACAAGTCTAAGTGTCTGTATGTGTGGAAGTAGTCCAAATGACCTTTTAGAAACTTTGGAAATTCACTTTAATTAAAGGAATTATTAAAGTGAATGTCTTTTTATAATTAATGTGAGTTTAATTTAATGAAATGCTAAAGTTATTAGCATTAGTGAATTAAATTAATCTTATCCATTCATCTCAAGTGAGGTGATATCTAATCTCAACCGTTAATCACTTTGGAGATTAGGGTTAGGGTTCAACTCAATATTATGAAAAGTAATCAAGGTGAAAGGAGAAGACATATCTTGGAAACATTTATTGGAGTCAGTGACTCATAGAGAGAGAGAGAGAGAGAGAGAGAGCAAAGAAGATTTTTTGCTCAATGAGATCTCAACAAGGGTGAAGGACTCTCATCTAGAGATCAACTCAATCCAAAGGAGAAGGAAGCAATAGCATAAAGATTTGATAAGAAGGACAGATCGGGGAAACATATCACCCACAGGAATAGTCATAGATCGGGTCGTATAGAGTCAGAGAAGTATCATGCACATGAGACAAGAGTCTAAGGAATATACATACACATCATACAGGTGTGAAAGGGCACGTACATACATGTCGCTCAAGTGCAGCAGGGCGTGTACATGTGTCGGACCAATAGTCGAGGGCACGTACATATACATAGTGCAATGGTCACAAGTGTGTACATACACATAGTGTAGTGGACACAAGCACGTACATATGAGTTGTATAGGTCATACAAGGCACATACATATCATACAAGACATGGATACAGGGCCATACAATAGGGGCATAGTTTTTGGGTTGCAGGAGTTTGCTTTATTTTTTTTTTCTATTCTCAATGGGAAGATTTCCTAGTTTTGGAGCCTTTTAAGATTGGATTCATTATCTAATGAAAAGTTGATTTAAAGGGAAAATTTTCTATGTGTTGTGTAAGTTTGGTTTCTATATTTTTCCTCCACTTTTTTATTTTCAACCAGTATATTTTATTGTGTGTTGTCATTTATTTTTCAACGACAAAAAACAAAAGGTAGTAAAGTATCTAGGTGTTGGGGATAGTGAGATTTTTCGACATAGTATCAGAGATTGCACTCTAATAGGGAGACAACTTCAGTTACATGACATTTTGTGCAGTAGTGAAATTCTTGTGTATGTTTAAAGAAATAAGCACATGACAGTTGCTTTTGTGCAGATCTAGAAATGAGAAAAATAGTCTCACTTTTGAAATTCGGTTGGATGGAGCATCAAACTTCCTATCCTGGAAGGAAAGGGTAACCTTGATTTTGAAGTAATGTGACCTTTGGGATATTGTGGAAAAGGTTGTTCCTGCATCGACAGGTGCAACTCAGTTGGTGGCTCGTGAGAAGGAAATTGAAGCCCAAAGAGTGATCATGGATGTTGTGAATGATTATTTGATCCCTCACATGGTAGAGAAGCAGTTGGATAGATAAATTTTCAAGGATCTAGTGGATTTGTTCCAAAGTGACAACTTGAACATGGATATGATATTAAGAAACAAGCTTAGATCCATCCAAATCTTAATATTTGACAATGTTGTTAAGTTATGAGCTATTATTAGGTTTCTTTTCAATTTACTAGATAACCATAACATAGGTAGGATCACTAAGAGAAACACAATGAAAAGATACGCAACATTTACCCTAGGAAACCCTCATGGGGGAGAAAACCCAGCAAAAAATTCCTTAATACATATAGCCAATACAATGCTAAGACAATAAACCAAAACACTAGAGAATATCCAACATTGAGAAATGCACCTCTCTCTTCCTTCTTATCCCAACTGCAGCTACCAAACTTGCTCACTTAATGAGTGAATGAGTGAGTGTTCAAATGAGGTGCTGAATTCCTTTATTTATACAAACTGGCAGGTGTTGGAAAGGTGTCTCTTCACTGAACAGGGCCGACTTGTCTTCTTAGTGGTTAAAACCACTTTAATTAGCCTGGGGGTCGACTTCTCAATTTGCATAATATATTTAGGGTTTGACCAATCCACAAAAGGGTATTTGGTCAATTACAATTCCTGACATGATCAATCCACAAAAGGGGATTGATCTAATGAATAATAACTCAATAATAAATAGAATACTCTTTGCAGTTACAATATTTCAACACTCCCCCTTAACAAGAAGGGTATTCTACAACATCATCAGGAGAGAGAGAGGGCAGCAACATCAACAACATCTGGAACATTGACTGGCATATCTATAAATCATCGAAATTTTTTCTCATCATCATCATTCATAGCATGGAGCTAGGGTAGCATCATCATCCTCATCAACATGAGGCTAAAGTAACATCATCATCTTCTTTAGCATGAGGCTAAAGTAATATCATCAACATCTTTATCATGAGGCTAAAGTAACATCATCATCTTCTTTAGCATGAGGCTAAAGTAATATCATCAACATATTTAGCATGACGCTAAAGTAACATCATCTTCTTTAGCATGAGGCTAAAGTAATATCATCAACATCTTTAGAATCAGGCTAAAGTAACATTATCATCTTCAGCATGAAAGTTGAAATAACATCATCATCATCATCTTCAGCAAGAAGATGAAGTGGCATCATCATCATCTGCATCAACATGGATTAGTATAACACTAATACATCATCATCATAAATAACAACACAAGGTTGATACAACATCAACAACAACAGTATCACAGCATGAGTGCTAGAGAATCATCAACATTAGCACTAGGATGGAAATATTCATCATGAAGATGGTATCTTAACAACATCAGCACGAAGCTAGAAATATTCATCACGAGGTTGGAATCAACAACATCAATACGAAACTGGAAATATTCAGCACTAGGATGGCATCAACAACATCAACACGTAGCTGGAAATATTCAACACTAGGCTGGCATCAACAACATCTTTTGGTACTCTGAAAGATCCAAAGGATCTTCTCAGGAATCAAACGATTCCCTAGGATAAAAATCCTAACTTAGCTACCACTACTGGCCAAAGCTAGCATATACATGCATAAGTACTCGGACATCTCGTCCTTTCGGACCTTCGAGATCTGTTCAGGGATGATCATTCCCCTAGGATATAAAATCCTAACTGAGCTACCCGCTATTGGTCAGGATACCATAGTATCATTAAAACTACTCCCCCTTTCAAGGGAGGTCCTTTAGGACTATACCAAACTTGTCTCAAAAGTATTTAAACTTTACACGAGACAAAGGCTTTGTCTACAACCTACTCATCTGTGTCATCATATTGGAGCTTTCTAGCTCCTCTTTGCATCATATCATGAATGAAGTGATACCGGATCTTTATGTTCTTTGAATCATCATGGAACACATCATATTTATACAACTTTAGTTATCACATAGGATCACAGTGGCTTCCATCTCTAGATCAAATAGATATGTCAACAACATCCGAAGACATATGGATTCACAACTGGCGGAACATGCATCAATGTATTCTGCTTCTATCGTGTTGGGAGAAATGATGGATTGCTTCCTACTCTGCCATGAGATCATGGTTGACCCCAGACTGAAACAGCATCCTGAAGTGTTGTTTCTGTCAGAGACACTTCTAGCTCAATCTGAATCAGTATATCTATACAATCTGAAGTCATGATCTCTAGTATAACAGAGACCAAAATCCAACGTACCCTTAAGTTATCTCATCATATGTTTTGCAGCAACAATGTGAACACGTTTGGGTTCTACCAAATACTGAATCAAGGAAAAACATATGTCTGGCCTGGTATTTGTTAGATACATCACCGAACAAATAATCTGTCTGTACATAGTAGCATCAACCAATTCTGACGAGGTATCTACCAGGAGCTTCAACATCATTTCCATGGGTGTGTACATGGATTTACATTTCAACATGTCAAACCTCTTCATTATTTTAATTGCATACTTCCCTTGGTTAAGGAAGATCTTCTCTGTGCTCTACCAAACTTCAAGACCTAAGAGATAATGCATTAGGTCTTCCATCAAACTCTATAGCGAGTTTCTTCTGCAATTTGTTATGAGATTTTCTTCATCTTTTCAAGAATACATCATTTACATATAATAGCAACAATATAACTATCTCATCATTCATAACCTTTAAGTAAAGGTTAGAATCAACTTTACTCTTGGTAAAGCCCAAGCTCTTCAGGAAACTGTCAATTATTCCATAACAAGCTCGAAGAGCTTGCTTCAACCTGTACAGGTCCTTCTTCAACTCACAGACTTGATTCTTTCTATCTTCAACTTCAAATCAAATTTTTCACATCACTTTGTACCAATCTGGTACACTTGCTTGGCTGCAACTCAATCTTCACAATCATGTGCTAGCTCTATGTGCTTTCTGCAAAGCACTATCTACCTCACTATCTGGGAGTATGTCCTCTACTCTCTCTGCAACTGTTCCTTTTGGAACTGGGACTTTTCACCTGCAACTACTCTGAAGTTGAGAATGGTTGCTCCATTCTCATTGTGACTAACTCCTCTACTCCATCGTGGAAACAAATTCATCTGAAAATAAGAGTGGCTCAATAACTTATACTGAATGTATCTCTTCTTCTTTCTTGGAGGTAACTCTATATTTTATGGTAGTCATGTCTCCATGACCCAACTAATGTACTGCACCAACTACCACTCACTTTTAAATATGGGGATTACTCCCCCTGCATCTTATACTATATATGAATCATTGTTGTTTTGGTTGTCTTCATGAATATTGGAACTATTTCTTCAATTATTGGAGTAAGTGTCTCGTCATAGTCTTCTCCCTCTTGTTGGGAGAATCCTCTGGACACACATCGGGCTTTGTACATCTGCAACATGCTTGATCTGTTTAGATCAATCTTGGAAGTCAATATTCACTTCTCTTCTAGTCTCACGAAAGAATCCATATCCTAGTCTTTCTGGCTAGCTTCCTTCTCTGTCACTGAAACAAGGGAATCTTTCGAGGATATTTCATATCTCCTAGAAGTTTTTGAAGCTACGATCTATTCTTATCATGGAATATATCTCCTAGTCCTACAAGTTGTCTCTTCATCTGATCCTTTCTAAGATCAGGCTTACTCTCAATTTCTTCTAAGTCTACAAGGACTTCATCATCTCTTATGGGGTATACCTGGTGTTGAATACGAAGTCTAAATATGAAAATATGAGTCAGACTTCAAGTGAATTCTGCTTCTTGTCAAGGTGGATTCATTATCCTTTGAACAAGTCTATTGTGAGTTCTTGTTCTAATGTTGGTTCATCTTTGGAGCCTTGTTCTCCTTACAATCAATATCCATATGAGAGACTCTGGATCTCAAAAGATAGCTTCTTCTTCATCTTCTTTGGTACATGAATGTATATGGTCATGTACATAGTCTGCTTCATGTCTCATCTAATCAGTTCCCTTCTGCAACCTTCACTATAGGTTCCTCAGGTTTATCACTTGTGACCTGAAAGAAGATCAAAAAAACAAGCAGCAAGAATAATACTCTTTTGATTATAGTAAATAAAACAATAGCACGAATAATCGTCACAGTAGCTCCTTTAGAGATTTCACTTGTGACCTCTCTGAAACAAAGATCAAAAGTAAGAAATACAATATTAAATGAGATCAGCACTCTTCTAGTGTTGTGATCAAACATTCATTCAAGGTAACCTAGAATTAACACAAGAAGTTTCTCCTAGAGAACTCCTAGAGAAGATGTTAGTTGTATTTGATAAATGAATACATTAAGCATTTATCTCAATATGCTCACATGCTACCAAGTATAATATTTTTCAAAGACTTCTACCTCAACTATAGTGTTTACTTGTAAAGGCGTAGTTATCGACTTGTCATGTGCAACTTTGAATCTTATCAACTTAATTAATCAAACCTAGAACCTGGAGCCTTGTCCTCAAGAAAGCGTGTGTTGCTTTTCTTCCAAGTCTCTTTCACTCAAGATGACGAGTGCTTTCTTCAACCTATCTTATGTACTAAGTCAATATGTTATATTGACAAAAAGTTGGGTTAGAGGATAAAGTCTATGATCTCAACTTTAATTAATCTAATACTTTGACTTAAATTTTGACCAAAGGTTAGTATGATGGTCATAGCTTCAACATGCAACTTAGATCAAAATAATGTCATAAAAAATAGATGCATATCAGAATAATCAAATCTAGGTTGCATTATTCCTCTGATTGTATTGGCTCTTGAGATCCTTTTGGATCTATGGCAAGAGATCCCTTCTCCTGCAAATACCCTTTAAAGCTTAACAGTTTAAACATATGTGAATACATACCTCTTATAGTATTTGTAGGTGCTGGCACCATCTAGTAGCAACAGTAATAATTGCCAACTCTTAAAAACTTCAAGGGTGACTGCAACTGGTACTACAGCTGATACTTCAACTGATACTACAACTGAAATTGATACTGCAATTGATTTTAAAACTACAACTGCAACTGCAACTTAGGGTTTTATGAGGAAACATTTATTTTTCAAACTTCAAATTTTGAAATTTTGATCCAGGGGCTAGATGTGCTGAGCTGAGGCGAGTAGGTTGGTGCAGACAGATTTCTGAAAATCCAAATTTTACCCCTTGAAACTGAGCTTGTGGAAATCTAGATTGGTACTTATGGTATTGGTTTTGGTTTCCTAGTTTTCTGGTACTTCTAGTTTTCTGGTTTTCTAGTACCAGTC
Source organism: Picea mariana (assembly GCA_032191745.1). NCBI lineage: Eukaryota > Viridiplantae > Streptophyta > Pinopsida > Pinales > Pinaceae > Picea > Picea mariana. Next base: position 430,033 of record JASDQU010100492.1, on the reverse strand, counting down.
AAAACTATGGTTTGAATTTCTAGAGTATCTGAGCACTAAAAAGGTGTGCTCAAGGTGCCAAATAGTTCCCTAGGCTAGGGTGCACTTTTCTAGATGGCTTTTAGGCTGATATTCCTCTTTAACAAAAATCCCTAATTTTCTTGTACGACAACAATGACATTTTTCTTTATCCAATGAAAGATGCTCTCTTCAACTTAGCTTTGATACCATGTTAAGTTTTAAGTTATTATTAGGTTTATTTTCAATTTACTAGATAGCCATAGCATAGGTAGGATCACTGAGAGAAACACAATCACAAGATACACAACATTTGTTGATTAAGGTTGGTTGTCATTGATGTCAACCCTTGAAGAAAGACCCATAGCACAAAGGTTTGGGTAATGGAAACAATAGTGTTTGATGTAAATATGAATCATTATTTTTTTTTCATGGTTGATAAGAAGTAAATATGGATGAACTCCAAAGTGGTCCCCTTATGGTGAAAGCCCTCACGGGAAGATGCTTTGTGGAGTAAGAGAACCCATGCTTAATTGTGGAATAATGAGATGAAGGAAAGTGAATT
>JASDQU010100492.1:380081-412473 GCA_032191745.1 Picea mariana | reverse complement strand
TAATCCAAAATTCTGAGGAAAGTGAAGAAAAGAAGGCTGAAATGCAAGGAAGGATAAATTCTTTTGATGGTGCTTTCTAAGGTATGTTATTTTCAGGTCATCTCACCATTTTTGCTATAACTTTTTTTCTATAATGATTCAGATCCTAAAATTGCTATGAACGTGAGAAAACACATCCAAGTATTTTTGGTTAAAAATTCAGCTTGTGGGTCGTTGTATTTTGGGAGTTACACTCTGTGGAAAATAGGGTTTGTGGCCAGTCCTAAAACTAGTCAAAATCAGGTGTTTCGGGTAAAAACGTCATAAATTCTTCATAACAGATCAAAATTCAGTGAGACCAATTGTGTTTGTTAGGGTACAGTCTTTAGTATTTTTTGTAACAATTTCATATCATTTCGTCAAATATTTTGTGTGGTGCACGCTCTACAAGGTCGCTCTCTAGAATAAGTCAGAATTCAACAAGGTATGTCATTTTTGCTATAAATCCTTTTCTGAGAGGTTCCAAGTAGTTCCACTAGGAGTAATTGCATAAAACACACTGAAAAACATTGTGTATCAGTTTTAGATCTTTATACATTACAGGTTCAAAGTTATGATTACTTCAAGTTAGGGTTGTTGACTAATCCAAAACTAGGCATGTGAGACTAAAGAAAAGTTTGATGAAAATGCTAGTCTCTTGTTTTTAAAGTTAAGGAAGGTTTGCATGAATGTGATCATATACACCAGGTCTATTACAGTGTTACAAATCAGATTTAGATGATGAAATTGATGAGGGATTTTGGTTGAGGTACATGTTGAGTACATGGTTGAAACAAGTAGTTGATGAGTTGGCACACATACATGAGGTGTATAGTTGATGATGTTGGTACATATTGATGAGTCATAGTTGATGAGTAGTTGACACATGATTGGTACATACTTGTCACATGGTTGATGCACTTGTTTATGGTACAAGTTGATTACAGGTTGGTGCATGGTTGATGCACTTATTTGTGGTACATGTTGATTACAGGTTGGTGCATGGTTGATGCACTTTTTTGTGGTACAGGTTGATTACAGGTTGATGCATGGTTCAAATTTATTGGTACAGGTTTACAGTGGTATATCTCACAGTGATAGTGTGACAGTGGTTCCATCATTCTACTTCTACTTTAGGGTGGTAGGACAAGGCAAGGACAGGTGGTTGTAGCCACCTTTCGGTTGTAGCCGGAGAACATTGGGGGTTGTAGCCTCCTTCTGGTTGTAGCCATAGATTTGGGGAGTTGGAGCTTCCCTCAGGTTGTAGCCTAAGAAACTAGGGGGTTGGAGCCTCCTTCCAATTACAGCTGGAAAACAAAGGAAGTTGGTGCTTCCAATGAATGTAATTCTTCAAGACATATAAGAAAAAGCATTCTGTGGTTTTCTCCCGATTTGGGTTTCCACGTAAAACACTGGTGTACTGTGTATGTGTGTGATTTTTTATTTATTACTTCTCATTATTGGATAATAATTCTACATTGATATGACATTTGAAGAAAATGATTATAATTACGTTATTACTAATTCACCCCCACTCTCAGTAATCCAACAACATTTATCCTGGGAAACCCTCATGGGGGAGAAAACCTAGCAAAAACTTCCTTAATATAGATAGTCAATACAATGCCAAGATAATAAAACAAAACACTAGAGAATATCCAACATTGAGCAATGTGCCTCTCTCTTCGTTCTTCTCCCAACTTCAGCTACCAAACTTGCGCACTTAATGAGTGAATGAGTGAGTGTTCAAATGAGGTGTTGGTTAGGTGTCTCTTGACTAGGCAGGGCCGATTTGTCTTCTTAGTGGTTAAAACCACTTTAATTAGCCTGGGGGTCAACTTCTCAATTTGCATAATATATTTAGGGTTTGACCAATCCACAAAGGGGGATTTGATCAATTACAATTCCCAACATGATCAATCCACAAAAGGGGATTGATCTAATGAATAATAACTCAATAATAAATAGAATACTCTTTGCATTTATAATATTTAAATAAATGTTACCAGCTACTTCATGAGGATCACCCAGACACACAATCAACTTGTGGCCATTAGGGAGAAATTGGACAAGGCAGAACTTGTATATGTGTCATTGAATGGATTCACCAAGTCATGGGAACCATTTGTCAAAAAAATATACACTCATGAGAGCTTACTATTTGGGAGAGCCTTTGCGATGATTGCATCTAGGAAGAGGCTCGGGAGGAGTCTAAATCCAACAGGAAGAGAGATAGAGAGGAGAACCTTGCCCTAGTTAGTCAAGCCAAGAAGGGAAAAAGAAAGGGTTCCAAGGGTAATAGTGAGGGAGAAACCTCACAACCGAGTAAGAAGAAATACTTGAGTAAGATCAAGTGTTTTGTGTGCCACAAGAGTGGTCATTATGCATTTTGTGTCTAGAGAAGAAGAAGGGGAAAGTTAAATCACAACAAGTAGTAGCATCAGTGAAAACTTGGTTGGATGAGTTTGTTGTGAAGTTTGAGAAGCAATTCACACTATTTCGATGCCTCTCTACCAACAGAGTCACAAGGAGTGTATGGTACTTGGATAGTGGTGTGTCACATCATATGACAAAAGCACGGGATCTATTCAACAGTCTGATGTGGAAGAAATCAGGGATCCATGTGGAGCACAATGATGATTCCAAGTATGGAATGAAGGGAGAGGGAACAAACTTGTTCCAGCTTGAGTTAGGTGGTTTGTTTGAGGCCCAATATGTGACATATGTACGAGGAATCAAGATGAATTTTCCCTTAGTCTCAGTTATGGAGGAAAAGGGTTTTGTCATCATGTTCAAGAAATTGCAAGTACTCATACATGCAGATAGAGTTATCCTAAACACAAGAGTGAGCATTGGGGTTAGAAAGAGAAATTTATACAGGTTGAGGGACAAGCCTTTCTAGGCCTTAGTACATGACAGTGATAACCTGTATGAGTTATGGCACAGGAGGATGGGACACCTTCACTACAGGGTATTATCGATTCTGAGGGAGATTCATCGGTCTCCCAGATTTTAGTGTTTAGCAACAAGGTGTGTGCAGAGGGTGTGCACTTGGAAAGAATGACAAGGTTTCTTTTCCAAGCATCGAGACTAGATATAAGGGGATAATGGATATTATACATTCATATGTGAGTGGACCAATGTGAGTAGCATCAATGCAGGGAGAACTATATTATATGATGTCCATTCAATACTTTTCCAATAAAACTTGGATCTTCTTTATGAAGACCAAGGATGAGGTCTTCAATCGGTTCCAGGAGTTCGAGGCCCAAGTCGAGAACTAGACAAGGAAGAGGATCAAGGTCTTGGGGTCAGATACTAGGGGAGAATAAACCTCCAATGACTTAAAGGATTTCTGCAAGTAGGAAGGGATAAAGAGGGATTTGATAGTCTCGTACAACCCTCAACAGAATGTGATTGCAAAGAAAAATAATCATTCCACCATCAGTTCTTCCAGAGCTATGATACATGAACAATATCTCCCTATGTTTCTTTGGGTAGAGACATGTAACACAACAATATATGTGCAGAACATGTGTCCTTACAGGGTATTGGGGGATAAGACTCATGAGGAAGCATTCACGTGAGTAAATCCATATATAATACATTTGAAGATATTTGGTTGTCCAATTTACATCCATGTGCCTGTGGAGAAGAGGAGGAAGTTGGAGCCTTTAGGAGAGAAGGGAATATTTTTTGGGTGCAACGAGACCTCAAAGGATTACATGATCTTCATATCTGCGCAAAGGAAGAAAATTGTGAGAAGAAATGTTAAGTTTGAGGATAAATTAACATCTATTAAGTCTCATGAGTAACCAGCAGTGGAAAAGGACGAGGAACAAGAGGCTTATAAGGGAGAACAACATTCATAGGATTCAAGCTTAGAGAGTCAACCTTCAGATGGGAAGGAGGAGTTATCCATTCAAGAGAGAAGGGAATATTTTTGGGGTACAATGAGACCTCAAAGGAATACAGGATCTTCATACGAGCAGAGAGGAAGACAGTTGTTAGAAGAAATGTTAAGTTTGAGGAGAAATTAACGTCTAGTAAGTCTCATGAGTTACCACAACTAGCAAAGGACGAGGAACATGAGGCTTCGAAGGGAGAACAATATTCAGAGGATTCAAGCTCATGGATTCAACCTTAAGGTGGGAAGGTTGATTTATCCCCTTCCAGTTCTGTTAAGAGACCCAGATGGTTTGAGCAAACATTGGAGTGCTAGGATATTTAGACACTTAAGAGTTAGTTAAGATCAAATTGGTCTAATGTTTCATTAGGTAAAAGTGTGTTTCTTAGTTATTTTATTTAGTATTCATTTGTAATTATGTAATCTAATGGTCACAATATGTTCTTGATATAGAGTGATCCAACAGTTCATATTCTCTTCGATCTTAAAAACTACATTAATCCATGGCTTAACACTCAATCGGTCCATGTTTTCTATTTAAAGAGCATGGAGAGTCATTTGTCGATGATCGATTGTCAGAAAATCTCTTGTAAATATATTTGTAATATTTTCTTTGCATTAATAAATTGCTCCAAGTGGCAATGTTGGTTGGGGTCATGGATGTTTCCCCACAAGGGTTTTACCACGTAAAAAACTCAGTGTCGATCTTTGATCTGGTTGTGTGAGTGGTTACTAAAGGTGTTCATTCTCGATTGTAATACCTATGATGTCAAACATGGTATTAGAGTGCATTTGAAAACCCGCTCTCATTGTAGATCAAGATATTGAAGTTGTGTTGTCGCATCTTTGGTTTCTTCCATTACATTTTTGGGCTGAGACAACTATTCCATTGTGTTTGGAGCGCTTCTTTCATATAGAAACACTTTTCATTTCACTCAAAAAGGTTTTTGTTTTCCCAAGATATGGAAATTTCAATCAAGTCTAGAGGTATAAAGCCTGAATACGCCCTTTTAAATTTTTTACAAAGATAATATTTCAGTTTTATTTTAATTTTTTGTTTTTATTTCTGGATTTCTACTCTTTTTTATCTGTGTATGTTCTTTTCTATGCGCTTTGTGTGATCTTAGCAAATTATAAATTGAGTGGAAAGGAATTTTTTGTTTGCATATGCTCTTGTCGTGCATTCTGTGTGATCTTAGTAAATCAAAATCAAAGAGAAAATTTGCATTTTCTGAGTAAGCTAACCAAGATCTAATCCTTGTTGTCGAGAAGAGATCTTTTTTTATGTGTAAATGTATGAAAATAAGTTTTTATTGAGTATGCACTCCAAGGTCGTCTTTCACAATAACAAAAACAACACCCCCAATCCTCCTTAAGACTATAATGTGTTTTTCACTAGCTCACTTGGTTGAAAGTTACTTTACTCTTAAGAGGTCTTGAGTTCAAACTTATTTTTTGTTACTTTTTTTTTTTAAAGTTCATGCATTCATTGTAAAGTGCATTTCACTTAATTATTAAATTGAATCAATATTAAATATCTTTAATATTTTATTTTAAGTTATTTTTTGCATGCAACTTTCATTTACAAAGTAACTTCATTGTAAAAGTCATTCTCGTTTATTCTATCAAAGTGGTCACTTAATAAGTAAATTATTTAAAACTGAGCTTATAGGCACAGTTAGGAAAAACATTACCACATGGACCAACTTCTACTTGCCACATGGATTTTTGGTTATTATTTACGTCTTTTTTCAAAAGGGCATAACTTTCACATCTGAAGTCTTTTTTCAGCCTTTAAATCCATATTATTTACATAGTTAATATCGATATCCCAATTATATTTTTCTTACCAATACCAACTATTGCTCATGGAAATCCCAAATGTAGGATGTGTTAAGAAGTAAAAGATTGTACCAGATTACCTTGGGAAAAGAAAAACAACCCACCAATGATGAAAATAAAGTCAAATGGGCTAATAAGAATGGCAAAGCACGTGGACTAATTGGAATTTCCATCTCTCTTGATTTAAGGTTTCACCTTCAAGGAATTTATGGCCCAGATAAATCTTAGGAAAAACTTGAAGTTGTGTTTACGTTGTATTTGGTAAACACAATATTATCGAGCCCACCAAATAGAAAGTCAGTTAATGGTTTTAAGTCCTAATGGTTTTCCTTGCATTGAAGACTATTTATCTAAGTTCAAAACACTTAGAATTTTATGTATATATTGCAAAATAGAATTGAAGGAAGACCGATGCATCTATATTATTCTTTCTAAAGTTGGTAGTGCACATTTTGTGTTCGTATCTACCTTTTATGCCACTAGAGAAGCTCTAGGGAGTGCTTAACAAAATCTCTTGCTTGAGTCTTTTTGTGATGCTTTGACTAGAGAGCAAGATAAATTTGTGCAACTTGGAGTGATCAACACTACAGGTACCTCCAACAAAACCTTAGTCACTCTACAGAAAAATAAATCCAATAATCTCAAGAAGTAACATACTCACCACAACAACAAGCAAAACAAGGGTCCCAAACCCTCTCAACCAACTTCTGCTCCTAATGGTGACAAAGGATAAAAATCTAAATGTAAGAAAACTGAGAGACATTGCAACTTTTGTGGGAAGATGGTCATGTGGAGTCCAAATGTTTTAAGAAGATGGAAGCTAAGCAACGATAAAGAAGCAAAACATTAGTACCGATTCTTCTTCTTCTAACTCTTCTTCTAACTCTTCTTCTCATGAACATGCATTTTTTGCTTCTGGTTTCTCCTTCAAAGCAGCTTCTACTTATTCATATCATGAGTGGTTTATTGATTTTGGATCATCTTGTCATATGGATAAGAATAAATCCATCTTTTCTTATCTAAATGAATGTAACACCAATAAAATATTTTTTGGTGATGATAGATCTAATATTTTTTGGTGATGATAGATCTCTTAGTATTGTAGGGTCTGGAACAATTCAAGTAGATAATGGTCATTTCAATGATGTATCATGTGTTCCAAGTCTTTCCTACAACCTTCTATCAGTGTATCAAATCACTCATTCAGGTGAAGGTAAAGCCATAGAGTTTTCACCTCACCAAGTTATAATCAAGGATCTAAAATATCTCAAGCATGTTCTTGCAACTGGAATTGCAGATGATATTACCAGGTTGTACAAGTTTTATAACTTTGGGTCATCATCTTTTCCATCATTTTTTGTTGCTCATAGCGATGACTTGAGCGAACTTTGGCATGAGCATTTTGCTCATCTAAATTATCGCTCATTGCAGCAACTATGTAATCAACAAATGTTGACTGGTCTTCCCCGTGTTTCTTAAAAAGGTGGTGTTTGTGTCGGTTTTGTTCTCAACAAACATCATCGGGACAGTTTTGACAAGCGTGCCTCTTGGTTCACCTCGACCCCTTTGCAACTTGTTCACAGTGACTTGTGTGGTCCGCTTTGTTCTCCTTCTTTTTCTTGATGCAAATATTTCTGAACTTTCATAGATGACTTCTCCAAACACACTTGAGTTTATTTCTTAAAACTTTAGAGCGAAGTGTTTTAAAATTTTTTGGCCTACAAGGCCCTTGTAGAAAACAATCTGGACATCGACTTTAAAGGTTAAGAAAAGATAATGAAGACGAATCTGACAACAACAATTTTACAAGTTATTGCACTGCATAGGGAATTCAAATGCAACATAGTATTTCATATACACAACAACAAAATGGTTTTGTTGAGAGAAAGAATCACAGATTAAAAGAAATGGCTAATTTTATGATCCATTCTAAGGGATGAAGTCTTAATTATTGGGCAGAAGCCATTAACTATGCAAATTACATAGTAAAGCACACTTCCAAAAAGGCTCTAAACAATATAACACCGGAAGAAGCATGGAATAAAATTAAGCTAGATGTAAGTCACTTTCGTGTATTTGGTAGTGTAGCATGGGCTCACATTCCTGATGAAAAAAGGAAAGCTTTACAGCCTAAGAGTCAGAAGTGTATTTTTGTTGGATATTCTGAAGATGTGAAAGGCTACAAACTTCTTCAACCTAATTCTAATGAAATTATTATTAGAAGAGATGTTAAATTTGATGAAAATCTCTTGGCCTGTGAGCCTAATTTGTTGTTTGTGTCTTCTTCGGCCTATGAGTCATTTTCAATGTTTGTGCCATTTTTTGTTCTTATTCATGTTTCTTCTTCAGATGATGACAGTGAGGATGAAGATCCACCTCTTTCAGCTCACCTTCCTCCAGATGAGTCGATTGAACATCAAGGATAATTTTAAGGATGGAAATTTATTTTAAAATCTAGAAATCTTTGTGAATCTTACTAGTCCTTGATATGCCAACTATAAATGTTTGACGATATTTTTCTAAAAATATTCAAATTTGTAAGGATTTTATATAGTTTGTATAAATTTTTGGCGATTTTTAAGGTAAAAGAATTTTATCCTATAGAATTTGAGTGAATCATTTTTAGAATGGCGAATATCTTTTTGGGAAAAAAACATGGAAAATATCCCATGAGTGAAATTTATCCCCTAAATTTTACTTCTTGAACATGAACCTGCATCAACACCACAATTTTCTATATGGGTTTATTCAACTCGAGAAGCAGTTAGTGATCTTGACGGTGATCCTTCAGAACAACAACAGACACATTCACAATTCCATCAAGCCTCTTCTCTTTTGGCTCAAGTTTCAAAGACTCATGATCCAAAAACATTTGTAGAAGCTTTAGGTCATCCAAATTGAGACACAACAATGAATGGAGAGTCTCGCTCTTTAATGGAAAATGATACTTGGAATCTTGTACCTCTTTCGAAAGGAAGAAAACTTGTTAGATGTAAATGGGTGTACAGAACTAAATATGCATCAGATGAAAGTGTTGAAAGACACAACACCCAATTAGTTGCAAAGGGTTCTCTCAAGTTGAAGGCATTGACTATAATGAAACATTTTCCCCCGTAGCCAAAATGAATTCCATCGGCCTTGTTCTTCCCCTTGTTGCCTCACATAAATGGGAGGCCCATCAGATGGATGTTAAATATGTCTTCTTGCATGGGGATTTGCAAGAAGAAATCTACATGGAACAACCCCCTGACTATGTCCAGAACGACTCTAGTCTTGTTTGTATCCTTAAAAAATATATTTATGGTTTTAAGCAATCTCATTGATCTTGGTATGCTAAAATGGACAAATTTCTTCTTGACACCGAATTTTCTAGATGCCACTCTAACCCTAATATCTATACCAAGAAAGTAGGAATCCAAGTCATAATATTGTTATTTATGTTGATGATTTTATCCTCACTAGTAGTGACCCTAAACTTTTAAACCATGTGAAAACCATCCTTAAGAAGATATTTGAAATGACCGGTTTAGGTTATTTGCACTATTTCTTTGGCCTCCAATTTTTGCAAACCAAGGAAGGAATTTATTTGTCCCATTCTAAGTATGTGTGTGACCTTCGTCGCTTTCACATGGAAGACTCGAAACCAACCCTTTCTCCCTTCCAATATGGAGTCAAATTTGTTGACACTTGTACTTCTCCTAAAGTTGATGCCACTTTGTACCGTTAGTTAGTTGGTAGCCACTTATATTTTACTCATACCCATCCTGATATTTCCTTTGTTGTTGGTCTTGTTGCATGGTATATGCAAACACCCCATGAAATCCATTGGAAAGCAGCTAAAATGATACTTCAGTAGAAATTTCATTCATTGTGGCTGCTTCAATATTCTGTACTTGCAAATGATTATTTGTGCACTTTCTACCTAGCACATATAGGCTCTGATACCATGTGAAGTTGTAGTGAAGTGATACCATGTGAATTTGTAGTGAAGCATAGAGAATCTAGATAGCAACAATGAACACAAAACTTGCAAAGTTGAGAGAAGAGAAGAATTGGAGAGAATGAATGAAAGAATTGTATTCCACATAATGAGAGAATGAAAAATTACAACTGCTATACTGTACATGGTTGAAGAAATGTGTCATAGTAGTGATCTAGAGAGATGTGGACACACACTAACAAAAACGGGAGTGAACTACCACCTAGTCCTAGTTAATTGACCATGCAGTCATCAATTAACTGGCTCACACAAATGGAGTGGATAAAATCTCATGCATGCACATGTGGTGTGCCCTCCTACTCATGCATGTCAATTGTGCCCTCCTAATGATGATCCCAAGGTGAGAATGCAATACTTGGTGATAATATCAAGATTATCATGCGAGACTTGACTCCACTAGTCTAATTGAATTACAAATGAGTAAGGATTGAAGAGGATATGGTGCCCTCATTTAAGAGAGAATATTCTCATTTAGGAGAGAATATCTCAAACCAAGGGGGGGCTCAACATAGACTAATAAACTTAGGAAAATAAATACTAGGTGGGTGTGTAATATTTCCAATAGTTGTTAATATCAAGGATACTATGAATCGTCAAACCATTCTGTCTAGAAACATATCATGACCGCCAGATTAGATAACTAAAAATGCATACTAAGGAAACACACTTTACCTAAAGACACATTAGATCGATTGATCTTAACTAACTTCTAAGTGTCTAAATATTATAACAGGGAATACAAGGCCTTGGTCAAACTCAAAAAAATCAGGGCACGAAAGATATCTACTGTGAACACCTTTAACCTCTCTACAGACAACATCCCGACTGTAAACAATCTTCTTAGTTACTTGGTTCCAAAGTTTATATCCTTTTATACCATCTTTATAACTAATAAAGATGCAATTTTCAACTTTATTATCCATCTTACTCCTATTTTTCTTTGGAACATGTACATAAGCATCACAACCAAAACTCTAAGATGTTCAAGAGAGGGTTTTTTACTAGCTCATGACTCAAGTAGAGTTTTGTCCACCAACGTTGATGAGGGTGATCTATTTATTAGGTAACATATAGCACCCATTGCCTCTGCCTGGAATTCTTGTCATGACCCGACACCACTGAGCATGCTCCTTGTTTTTTTCATCGACATCATATTCATCCTTTTTACAACCCCATTATGTTGAAGTGTGTATGGAGTAGTCTTCTATCTTGCTATACGACACTTCTTACGAAATTCCTCAAATTCATTCCCTGAAAACTCTCCACCATTATTTATCATCAACACCTTTATTTTCTTCTCTGTTTGATTCTCCACAAGAGTTTTAAACTCTTTAAATTTACCAAAGACATCATCTTTATTTCGTAGGAAATAAATCCATGTAATCCTCGAGGAATCATCAATAAATGAACTATAGTATACATATTTACCTAGTGATGGAACAAACATAGGTCCAAACACATCATGATGTACTAACTCTAAGATTCTCTTTTCTCTTGTAGCATCATATGAGAATTTTACTCGATTTTGTTTACCATATATGTAATGTTCAAATAAATCAAAATCTAGTGTGCAATCATACATACCTCCAGCCATACCTTTATCGTGTAATGCTTGAAAGCCCTTCTCTCCAATGTCACAACTTTTTATGCCACATCATTGTCTTTTCTCTATAGATGGTAGGAGTTTTATCTTCTTCATTTTCACCCTCAAGAACAACATAACTGTTACACCCATTACTAATAGTACTTCCCAATAGCTTGTACAAATTTGCATTCCAAAATCCCCTCATCAACACCATTGTTCCTTGAACCATGTTGCAAGTTTTCTTTTCAAACATTGTAAGTACACGTACATCACTCATCTTACTTACAAATATCAAGTTTCTAGCCAACTATGAAAGGTGCAAAACCCAGGAGGTGCTCTAATCCTTCCATCCTTGAGAAACAATTCGACTTTTCCTTGTTCTATGATTTTGGATGTCGAGTCATCCCCTAGGAAAATGTCACTTACATTATACTTTTCATATTCACAAAACAACTCCCCATGGGGTCATATGAAAAGAAACAACTGAATCAATCAACCATACATCATGATATGCATGTGTTTTTGAAAAATGAAAATACACATCCCCTTCTTCCTCTAAAGAGGTCTTCCCTTTTGTGGAAAGAACATTATCAAATCCCTTCCCTCGCACAACACTTTTAGATCTACAATCCTTCTTGGAATGTCCAATTTTACCACCTTTCCAACATTTCATTAAGTATTTTCTTAGAGATTTAGATCTCACTCAAGTACTTATTTTTATTTCTATCCAAATAACATCCCTTTACAAATAAGCCATTTGTGCTCTAACTATCCATAGTTTTCCTCCGCATTTTTTCCAATAATAAGGATGAGACCACATAATCGTACTATAATATGGTTGCATTACTTCCAATAGCTACAACCAAACTATCCCATGAATCTGGAAAAAAAATGAAGTAAATTAATGCACTTATATTCATCAAAAAATTTAATATCGACAAACAAAAATTGACTTACCATATTATTGAAGGAATTCAGATGCTCTGTCATCAAGTCTCCACCATTCATTCTCAAGAGGTATAGTTTCTTCCAAAGGAAAAATTTGTTTACCATGGACTTAAATTGATAAAAAAATTCTAACACTAAGGCAATTTTGAGATGTAAAATGGGTCTCCTAATAGATATAATAAAAAATTATGAATTAGTCATTTTTGGAGGAAAGTATCACTACAATCTATGTAACTATGATTAAGTTAAGTTAAAGAAGTGTCTAAAAATAAAACAACACATAGTTCGTAACATTGATTATATTTACAAAGTCAAACTAATATATAAATACATGAAAACCATGTATAAACCATTTATTCAAATATTAATTTAACTAATGTAAGGAGTATGTGTTTTGCATATTCTGTATATTAATTAAATTAATATATGAATATAATTTAACTAATACATAGAACACATTGAACTAATATACAGATATCCATATATTACTTTAACTAATATATGGAGTGGTTCTCCATATTTAATATAACATAAATTAATATATAGATATTCATATATTAATTTAATTAATAAATTTTATATATTAGTTTAAGTAATGTATGAAATGTGTGGTTACATATACTTCATATATTACTTAAATTAATATAAAAATAAATTAATTAAACTAATATTTATAGATAATTAAACTATAAATTAATATATAGATATTTATATATTAATTTAAGTAATGTATAAAATGTGTGGTTACACATACTTCATATATTCCTTAAACTAATATATAAAATAAATTAATAACAAAACTGATATTTATGGAGTACTAATATATTAGTTTAACTAATATAGAGAATGTGACTATACCAAGAACTCTATTTATTAGTTAAAATAATATAAAATAATATATGTGAGTTATTACATTAATTTATGTTTATTAATTTATGTTTATTATGTTGGTCAATAATAATTTTTTAAATTTAATTTACAATATAAATTGTGAATAATGTTCTATGTATTTATTTTTTTAAATTTTAAATTTTGCATTGCTATTTTATTTTTTAAATATTCAAAAGTATTTTATGAATATATATTCATATTATATTCAAAAGTAATTTGAGTATTTTTTTTATTATTAGTATTTATTTGCAACATTTCCAAGGTTAACTATGGATCACTATCCACCATTTAAAATGTGACAAATAAACATATTTGACTCGAGCAATACCAACTCAATCATTAGGGATAATATCATTTTCTAAAATGTGAATTGTTCTTGTAAAGATGATTTTGATAGTACATTTTTATTTTGATACTCATTTTTTATCTCAAAATTCTGTTAATGTTTATCCCATAATGCCTTGGTTGTAGTTTCTCCTGAGACATTCTGTAACATTGAATCTAAAAGACACAATCAGATTGTTCATTTTGTCTTCCTATCCAACTTCTTCCTATCTTCCATCGACATACCTATGGGTGCATTTCTAGGATCGACGACAACACATTGTGTTTTGTCTACCAAAAGATCCTCCATCTTCAGCTTCAAAGCTCAAAGTTTTGCCCATTAAATTTTTCGATCTCATTTTAGAAATACTTTCCATCCTCTTTAACCATAAGAATCACCAACCCAAGATCATTGAACCCTAAGCAATAACATCCTCCTAAAGCCAATAATTGCTCTAATATCAAATATACATTTTAAACCTTTACAATACAATGTATATGATTCTATGGCATCAAAAACCCTAATCCATCAACCTAGATTAGATTGCTTAACCAAAAATATAATACAATGGACCAAAAACTCTTGATAAAAAAATCACCCAAAAAGCAACCCAATTTTTTGGGGGGAGGCTTTGACCCCCATGGCATAACATACAACCCATGGAGCTAGTCATGAAAAGAATATAACATATACCCAAAACAAACATAAGTTAATTAACATGAAAAATGGTAGGCTTCATATAATTTCTTCAAACATTAGTAAAAGACACTCAACACTTGAGAAAGGTTGGACCAAAGATACGGTCTCTTGGTTAAACCATTGGGGGTAGTGGAGGACACCATCTAAGATATAAATATTGTTATAAGCACTATCATAACTAAATTAAAAAAAAAAATGCTGAGGACACTGAAAATAAGAGGAAGTTGAATTATTACAAAAATATCATTAACTCAAGTTAGAAGATCAAAATTATATTTTCATCTTTGTCAACTCAAGAATATATATATATATATATATATATATATATATATATATATATATATATATATATTACAAAAATAATAACATATTCCCATGAGCTTTGTAGCGAAACAAAACCTAAAACTCCTTGGCATATAAAAAACTATAAAATATTTAAGATGAATAACAAGGTAGAAGATGAAAAACATGATCATAGGACCTTGATCATAGGACCTGTTAGCACATAGGATGTATAGGGGTCAAATTTTCTAAGCTTCTAGGCTTGAGTCATAAGGTTTTTTATTTTAGATGTTTTGAGTCAGCCCTTATGTCAATAAATTACATTTTTATTGTTTCATGACTCAATAAAACTGACCATAGTCCATGTGAAAGTCTTGGTGTCATGATAGTGGTCATCATCATTAGAGAAAAAGGGGAAAGTGTTGGTCACACCTTTGGTTTTAAAGATTATCATTATCAAGTGTTGTGTCTCAAAAGGGTGTACAAAGGGTTTTCATGTCGTATCTAACCGTTTGGGGTCAAGTCGTATGTCAAATCATTTGCTAGAAACTCTCCTGAAAGTTTGCAGCGGATCAAGAAAGGTACATTATGCACTAATCACATACCATTATGCTTTGGAAACATGGCAATTGGTATCTTATTGTTTTCAGTGCCATTTATTTATCATTTTCTTCATGTTTGTTTAAAGAAGCAAGTTTATTATTTCGAACAAAGCGCACATCAAACTGGTTTGAATTATGGCACTACAAATTTCCTATAGCAAATGAAGATGGATTAAAGGCTTCCAAAAACTGTCAATTTAGTTCATGGGACAACAGCTGAACTTCATATATACCAGGTTCCCTATTAATGATCAAATGCAATGTCTAAAGGTTTATCATAATTGGACTCTAGTTGTTGTAATTTTTTTGCGCGCGGAAAACTGTTCCAAAGCATTTGCGCTACAAACTGTTCCATAGCAATTGCACTGCAAACTTCTTTCACTTGGTCAAAACCTACAGTATTTGTATCTTAAACCTTTGTAGATCCAAGCTTCTTGTTTTATACCAATAAGATCAATTGCAGCCATGACCCTATCCATTGCATTTATTGTTAGTGCTACAAATCGTATTCATTGAAGGTGTTGCGAACCCTCTGTTTTCTCACTTGAAAAAACCCTCGCTGACTTTGTTTTCACTCAGTTCTAAGATATCATCTTTTTCGAAATCATTTTCTTGTTCTAGACTTGTGGATTTGCAAACCTCTTTGATTGAACCCTAGTCTAAGATTCATTCGCTGCAAACTTCATTGTGCACTGCAAACTAAAAAATTGTGCTACGAATCCTCTACTTTACACATATTTCCACAGACTTTTGCCTGATTAAAGTCTCATCTAGTTTAGGATTATTGTTCTCTCCTCTCATCTACTAGTTGCAATCTTTTCATTCTTGCACTGTTGTTGTGCATGAATACTTTATTCAATAAACGTTAAATTGTGCAAAATCAAATCAAAAGCCCTAAATTTTCTTGTTTTCATCATACATCTGGTAACAACTGATTCAAAAGGGAAAAGGGTTTTAAAACAACTATCATGGACAGTCAGTAAGGTAAGAAGGTTCACAAAGGGGGAGAAATTCTCAAGGTTGAGCCCCATGACCTGCAGCTAATAAATTCTAAACCATTTTTCAAAGAAGCATTTCAGAGAGTAGGTTGCTTGGGTTTTTGTGAGAAAATGCAAAGAGGACATCCCGAAGTTGCTAAACAATTTGCACTCAATTTCAGTTGGAAAAACACTAATGTGGGTGCATTGGAGTTTGAAGTTTAAGAGCAATCTATTTCTGCAACCACAAAGATACATGTTCATGGTAAAAAATGGTTTAAGGCCATTTCCTTGAATTCTACATTTTCCAAGGAGTTCCTAAAAGTTGAATATCAAGGAGGCAACCTATCCAAGGGAGTGCTAAGAAGTTACATGCTAGAGTATTTTGACAAAATGTTCAGAGTTATTCAAAGGTATTTCACTTGTGAAGGAAGGTTCAATAAGGTCTATCAATACTATATCAGAGTGTTACTACACTTCACTGGGAAAGAGTCCATGAATCCACCATTTTATTTGTTCAGGAGTATTGGGAAGATGTCAGATAGAGTCCAAGCTAAATCTAAGCAGGTGGATACTAGTGTTTTTCATTTTGGTTTAATCAAAATGCTAGTATTGGAAGAGTTGAAGAAGACCAATATTGATTGGGATGTTTTCCTAACAACATCGGGCTTTTAGCCAGATGTTGCTCACACATCACAGTCAAATAGACAAACACCTACTCCTGCGAAGAAGACTGTGCACTCAGAGTCAAGTAAAAAGAGGAAGATGACAAAAAGGGATAAGTACATTCAGTTTACTGATAAGTCAGTTGAAGGTCCTTCACAACCTCCTAATGAAGACACTTCTCTTGTGGCAGAGCCTACACCTATGGGGACACCCTTTGGTAAAACAAAGAGTCTGAAGGGAAAGAAGCTTGTGTTTTCTTCACATGTTGTTGTAGAAGTTAGCAAGCCTAAAAGACTTGTCACTAGATCATCAACAAAGAAGCATGCCTCTGTAGAATAAGGTACATCCAAGGCATCAGCTCAACCAACAAACAAAACTAAGCCTCTAAAGAAACAAATAGAAATCATTGAGATCAAGTCTCTTGCTGATGAGAAGGATCCCACTTTTAAAAGGCTTAGGAAACAATTGAAAGCGACAAAAGCTGAAAATGAACAATTGAAGAAAGAAAATCCGCATGCCAAGATCTAGCTTAAGAAAGTCATAGAGATGGGTGAATAAACTATCAGGAAGGGACAACATTGGGTTAAAATATACATATCTCTACATAGGCAGATGAAGAATGTGTACAGGCTTAATGGAGCCCGTCAAGCTGAAAACAAGAAGCTGATGGAGGAAGTGCATTAATTGAGGGAACAGAATGGAAAAAAAAACCTAGTCATGTTGGCACGAGTGGCTACAAGGAGATGAGACACCATTTCTGCATCAACATAAAAAAATTCTCTGATGTATTTTGTTTTGCAAGCTCATAACCCTGAGCAATGATTTTTGTCTTAGGTTGATATTATCATATTCATATGACTTTTGTAAAGGTTACTTTATGTTTAGAAGGTTGTAGAAGTTTTTAAAAAGGTTTCCCAGGTTTTTGTACAACTTTTGACATTAGAAACCAGTTTTGAATGTAAAATCACAGCTACAGGAAAGTTCGCAACGCGTGTTGTTAAAGGCGTTGTGAACTGGCTATTTTGGAACAGCTTCTAGAACAGACGTTGAAAACCTGATAGTCACGTGGATTTTGAGCTGATGAAGATTGTCAGCTATCGGATTAGGTTCAGATAAGCTCCTCAAGAATCAGTTGGACATCAGGGGCCACCTGCCTCAAGGATCTAAATTCACTTAAGTCACATGCAACGAGTTGTCAGCAGTTGCATTCAATGTTGCCTACAGTTTCCTAAAATATAGCATTTTTGTTAGATTTTTGTTGTGCACCTAGTGCCACGCCTCTCTAAGGCACAAGATCCTATGTAGGAGCTAGGTGGCAGATTCTAGAGAAATTTTTGGATGTATTTGCTATTTAATATGTAATGTAACTATATTAGAGGGTTCGAATGGTTGTAGAGTGATACTCTTATCTTTATTTTCAACTATAACAAAGTTTACAAACTGTATGTATCAGATTTAAGAATATTGAATAGTTTATGATCAATTTCTTCTTCCACTGTCACATCTGTGTTTCAATCTCACTTTCACGCTAGTTGTTGATGAAGGGTTCATCCTAGTGCTTGTTCCTTATGACGATGAATGATTTATTGTTTGTAATTGATGCAAGTATTATCAAAGTGCTCTCTTGTTGATTAGAAGATTCCTATTTGATGAGATTTCTACTATATGTGTTTCAAGATTGCCTAATGTAATCTGATGCATGTATTTCATATTTTCTGCTAAGTCTTTCATCTTTCCATTTGATATTCTAAATGTTGATCTTAGACTATTCAAGCCTTGCTTCCTGGTATGATTTTATGGAGGTTTTGTGTTGATATTTTAAACTGAGTGTCTCACCCATTTGCTACACATTGAAAACATTATTATCTTTAACAAACCTACAAGTTTCTAATGGGTATTAGGCTCACACCTAAAATACTCTAGATGGGACTTCTAGTACTAAGAGGGCCTACACAGACACTGAATCTAATTTTGAAAATATTTGTAATAAAATCAAACTTTAAACTGGGTGTCTCACCCATTTGCTACTCATAAAAATCAAAGGGAACTCGAAAATATCATTTCCAAGTTATCCAATCATACAAACCACTGGATAAATCAAACAAATTAATTTAAGTTTATAGATTCGATAAACCAAAGTTGGTCACATTGAACAATAATCTTCATCCTCATCATAATAACACATTCTAATATGACACTTTTTAACACAATTTTTTTGTGTGTATTTTTATTAGTCCATATATCTAGAAAATGTTTATTATCACTTAAATAATGAAAAATGACACTTGGGGAATATTTAATAAAATATTTAAGCTAGAACATCAGATTATGTTATGAAAGACATTAACACAAAACTCTTGCACACTTTTTTGATCACATCATGGGCCAACAAGAGACTAGATATTATGTATTATTGACACAATATAAGTAACATAGTTTTGTTCATGTTTAAATTTGATGACACTCAGATTTTTAAAAACCACAAAATTAGGAGATGCATAATTCAAAATTTTCAAAATATATAAATTATATCCATATACTATGATTCATAAATTAAATTTTGTGTATTTTTATTAGTCCATATATCTAGAAAATGTTTGTCATCACTTAAATAATGAAAAATGACACTTGAAACACATTTAATAAAATATTTGAGCTAGAACATCAAATTATGTTATGAAGAACAAATTAACATATAACTCTTGCACTATTGACCACATCATGGTCCAACAAGAGACTAGATATTATGTATAGGCACAATATAACCTAACTAACATAGTTTTGTTCATGTTTAAATTTGATGTTAACCACAAACTTGCTATCCAGAAAAATACATAATTCAAAATTTTCAAAATATATAAATTTTATCCATAAACTATGATTCATAAATTAAATTTTTGTTTATTCACTTTATAAATTATAACACATGAATTTCATTACCATTTAAAAAATGGAATTTACTTGTTGAGCGTGATCAAATTCAAATTTAATCTAATGTATTCGTTGAACATAAATCCATTCATTCAGTTTTTAATCTTTTCCTTTAAATTCAATGAACGAAGTGACTAGTAATATGCTAAGTCCTACATTGATTTGAATATAATAACAATAAAAATTCGAATGATTCTTACATTTAAAAAGATATAATCACAGCACTGCAGAATATTCAAAATTATTTTGTTATGAAGAACAAATTAACATAAAACTCTTGCACTATTGACCACGTCATGGTCCAACAAGAGACTAGATATTATCTATTGGCACAATATAACCTAAGCAACATAGTTTTGTTCATGTTTAAATTTGATGTTAACCACAAACTTGCTATCCAGAAAAATACATAATTCAAAATTTTCAAAAAATATAAATTTTATCCCTAAACTATGATTCATAAATTAAATTTTAAAATTGGAATTTATTTGTTGAGCGTGATCAAATTCAAATTTAATCTAATTTATTCATTGAACATAAATCCAGTCATTCAGTTTTTAAACTTTTCCTTTAAATTCAATGAACGAAGTGACTAGTAATATGCTAAGTCTAAAATTGATTTGAATATAATAACAATAAAAATTCAAATGATTCTTACATTTAAGAAGATATAATCACAGCACTGCAGAATATTCAAAATTATTCTGGTATGAAGAACAAATTAACATAAAACTCTTGCACTATTGACCACATCATGGACCAACAAGAGACTAGATATTATGTATTGGCACAATATAACCTAAATAACATAGTTTTGCTAATGTTTAAATTTGATGTTAACCACAAACTTGCTATCCAGAAAAATACATAATTCAAATTTTCAAAAATATATAAATTTTATCCCTAAACTATGATTCATAAATCAAAATTTTTGTTTATTCACTTCATAACACATGAATTTCATTACCATTTTAAAATTGGAATTTATTTGTTGAGCGTGATCAAATTCAAATTTAATCTAACAAATTAACATAAAACTCTTGCACTATTGACCACATCATGGTCCAACAAGAGACTAGATAATATGTATTGGCACAATATAACCTAAATAACATAGTTTTGCTCATGTTTAAATTTGATGTTAACCACAAACTTGCTATCCAGAAAAATACATAATTCAAATTTTCAAAAATATATAAATTTTATCCCTAAACTATGATTCATAAATCAAAATTTTTGTTTATTCACTTTATAACACATGAATTTCATTACCATTTTAAAATTGGATTTTATTTGTTGAGCGTGATCAAATTCAAATTTAATCTAATTTATTCGTTGAACATAAATCTATCCATTCATTCAGTTTTTAATCTTTTCCTTTAAATTCAATGAACGATGAACGAAGTGACTAGTAATATGCTTAAGTCCTACATTGATTTGAATATAATAACAATAAAAATTCAAATGATTCTTACATTTAAGAAGATATAATCTCAAACGATGGCATCACAGCACTGCAGAATATTCAAAATTAAGCGTATTTGGGCTATATAGTTGGATATCACCCTAATCCTCCTCTCTTCCTTCTCTTTAGAGAGAGCTCTTTGTCGTTTAAAGGATACATTTTCAAAAGCTCATCAGACCTTATACACGAACACATGTCATCCGCACAAACAGTGGAAGATTATAAAATAACAGATACAGCAGTATTACATTTTTGGCATGTATGGTGGAAGAGTCGTAGTCTAACATCTAAACTTTGCCATATTAACAAAAAAACGCAACAGTAAAATCTTGCCACGTACCAGTTGCCTCAAAACAGAGTCATCCAATAAGAAACAAAGTTTTAGACATCAAAATTTCAGCTTCAACATAAAACAGAAAATATCATACTTGTAAATTCTTGACACAAATATTTGTGTTTGTATCTAAATGGAGACTACTACTGCCGATATTTAGAATTCAACAAGAAATGAAAAAGCCGATTTCAGTGCTAAATTTCAAACCGAAAAACATCTAGATTGAAATTCCTTCGGACCTCATTTGTTAGATAACAATCTTGAAACAAACACTTACAAGAGGTTTTGTTCTATATTCATGCTAAGATAGAATATCTCACATATGAAAGGTCTAAACCTAGAGTAACTCTAGGACCCCGTCCTATTTGGAAATCCAGTCCCCAAGATGTGGATTTTCATCAATTTAAGGAAACTTTTCATGCCTACTCAAATCCATTTTAACAAATTGTGGAAAGAATAATCATTTATTCAATCGAAAAATATAATCTATTGGACATTAAGGTGAGTAAATCTGGGTATTCGTAGAGAATATACTAGGTTATATCTTTACATACCATTCTATCCAAAACTGCCATTACCCCATATCTATAAGAATGTATGAATCATTAATGATGCACGCATGGTGCTTCTATCATTATCCTTTACAAAATAGCATGAAAGAAATAAAAAACTCAATCCGTTCTGTTGTGTTGCATATAGTATTACTCATTTGGGTTCACCCCTATTAGGTTTTATATTTTGATTTTGTCTTTGTTTCTTGTCTCCGTAGAGTATCTACACTCCCTTTCATTTCTATTATTAGTTGCACTTTAAAGTCCCGTTGACCTGCTTTGATTCCTAGAAGACATTAATATAATTTCATTTAATTTAAGCAGTACTAGATACAAACTACAACCCTTTCAAGCTTTAACATACATGATGAGAAAAATGCAGTTCAGTCAAGAGGCACTACAGATTTTGCACTTAAGATTTTCTGAGTAAGCAAAGAGTATAAAATTGAAGAGGATAATAGAGACGAGCATGTGGATAATTCTCAGTTTCCTGCTAGACATTCACATTCGGCTGTTTTGATTATTGTGTATGTGAGACCATAGGAGAACCGTTTCTAACAACCATATGATGCAGATACCTGGGCATATGTATGACTGCAAATGTTGAATGCCAAAGAGAAAAAACAAACCTGGTAATGATTGTATTTGTCTACTTTTTCTTGCATTTGCAATTTAGACTCAATCACTCGAGGCACTGACCAATCTTCAGCCTTTGCCAACAGATGATAAATTGGGTAGTCTAAAAAGTATGAAGAAGACCATAAAGATACAGCAAAATCCATTGTAGGTGTACCCAACACCATGTCAAATCCAGTATATACAAATGAGACAAAATCTTTAGAACAAGTTAAGCCTCAATATTACAATATCACCCTCCAAAGAACCAAGAAGATAAAGAATTCATACTAACTTGTCAAAGCATTAAAATGTAAGCAATCAATCAACACTCGGCCAGGTGAGTACAAATTCAAATGGAAATCAGTTGAGAAAATGCAATATACAAAGGTTAAATTGCAACTGGAAGGCATGCACTGCAATAAAATCTTAAACAAAATATCATGCAGTTTCTAAAAACATTATAGGAGACAGATAGACAAGCAGAACAACATCCTATGATAAGCAAATAAGAATGGTTAAAAGTTATGACACAAATGGTCTCAAATAGTACCTTACTTTGAGTCACATAGACCAAAAAGTCTATGTGCAAATTAAAAAATAAACATGGCTGGTTATGGCCATTACTCTCTTTCACACAACTACAGCATTGGTCACATTGGACTTTGCTCAGTGCTTAGTTAAAACTATGCATGGCATTAATGTGAGGAAGCCAGAAATCCATTCTCCAGATATTATTGGTGAATGAATCTCTAACAAAGTCCAAGCATCATTTACAACACATCCAAGATTAAATGCCTCTGCTTCTGCCTCAAGAACATAGAAGATAAATATAGAGCTATTGAAAATCAAACCTGCATTCTGCATATATTGGATATGGAAATGGCAGCATGCTCTAAGCTTAGTGTGACCAGGTTAAGCTTTTGAATTATCATATAGCCAATACTAACATCATGCTTGCAGTATTTCATCTTGAGGTTTTGGACCAGCACGCTCTTCATAAACCCATAAGTCTTTGAATTCCCGTCGCAGCAATGCCAAAATTAGGATAAGACCTATAATATTCCAGTGAAAAATATTAGGCAATAAACAAAAGAAGTCCATAGGAACAAGCTGCAAATTGCAAATTTTACATACCCAGTGTACATGGAACAAGATAAAGCAGTGCTGGTTGGCCGTGCCCATCCATTAGGTGCAAGGCAACATAAGTGAGGAAGAGACCTGCAAACATAAGTTTAAAAAATGCATTTAAGTTTCTTATCAGATAATCATAATGTCAATTAAACCTTCAAAATGAAAATAATCCACATTCAGATCCAAAATTCCTCAAAATTCAAAGCAACTTTATCAAAAATAGTCTTTCAAGGCTAGAGGAAATTAATATAATTAAATTTCACCGAATTGGTAGTATTGAAGTGTGCATTATTGTCACAAATTGGAAGAGGGAGGTCTGTGCCTTTGAAAATTTTCTGCTAAGGCCCATTTATGGGGAAATCAAATCTATGGCTGCTTCTTTTTCTCACATATCCTTTCAACATGCTTACAGGGAAAGGAATGTGCTGGCTGATGGTATTTCTAAAGAGAGTATTTCTGTGAATTTTGCTTGGTGGCACATATGCAAGCTGGACGATGATAATTCTCAGATTATGATCATCCTTTTTTCTGAATAGTCTTTCTGATTTCAGGTTGAAGTGACCTTTTGTAGATATCAGGTTTTATCTTATGTCATTTTGCTGGATATGGAGATGCGTTTTATTCCCGAGATCTGTTTGAGATTCTGGGCAGCTATATTTGGACTCTGTTAGTGATTTTTGTAATGATCCTGTTGTAAGATTTTACTGAGAAATGTAGTGCTATCTGGGAATGATTTATGGTACCTTTCAGGACAGTTGGGTGACAAAAGTGAATTATGATTGATAGGGTTGAGATTAAATTTTTGGGACTTCATTGAAGTTTCTTCTCAGGATGCTCTGTAGCAGATGAAGAATGTAATTTTGTTTATTATAATAAAATTAAGAGCTTTTTTCCAAAGAAAAAATTCATTGTGTGCCTCTTTCGGGAATATTATATTTCCATCTAAGTCACCTGACACGGGGACACTGAACACGAAGGGCACGGAAATACAAGCATCTGACAAGGGCACAGCGACCCCTGGAAACAGGACACGGAGGACACATTATATATATATATATATATATATATATATNTACAAAAATAAAATAATTAATAAAACTGTAAACATTTACATGATGATACAAATTCAATCATACAACTAGTATTAACTTAGTAACTGTTAATGTTTATGCCATTATTATAGTTCTTTGCATTTCAATAGATAACAGCAACATAAAGACAAGATCACTGAGAAATACACAATCACAAGAGACACAGCATTTATCCTAGGAAACCCTCTAGGGGAAGAAAACCCAGCAAAACTTCCTTATTATAGATAGCCAATACAACGCCAAGAGATAACTCAAGCTAATACAGAAGATCCTCTCCAAAAGATGCGCCACTCTCTCTCTTTCTTCTCCAACTGTAATTCCGAAACTTGTCTCTCAAAATGAGCAAGTGAGTTGTGTATCTAAGTGAGGCGCTAGCCTCTTTATTTATACAAAACTGGCAAGTGTGAAGTGTCTCTTCACTGGCAGGGCCGACTTCTCAAACTGGGTGGTTATAACCACCTTTAATATATTCTGGGGCCTCTTTAATATCTGCTGGGGCCGACTTCTTATTCTGCCTATTATAATTATCATCTGACCAATCCGCAAAAGGGGATTTGGTCCTATTACAATAGCCAACATGATCAATCCACAATGGGGATTGATCCAATGAATAATATATCAGATAATAATAAGAATACACTTTGCAGTTACATTATTTCAACACTCCCCCTTAACAAGAAGGGTATTCTTCAACAGCATCAAGCGAGAGAGAGGTCTACATCATCAACGGCATCAGGAGTGCAGCATCATTAATATCATCTTGGAGCACTGACTAGCATATCTATAAATCATCGGAAGTTTTCTTCATTGGCAGGCATCGTCATTCTCAAAGGAATGCAATCATCATCTGCATCAATATGGATTAGTATAAAACTAATACATCATCATCATCACAGCACAAGGCTGGCTCATCATCATCATACTAGAATGGCTTTATGTCACAGCTATCAAGCCGGAAGCACAGTTCTAGTCTCGTCTCATAGTCTTGCTTTATGTCACAGCAATAAAGCTGGAAGCAAGATACTTGTCCTGCTTTACGTCACAACCATAAGGTCGGAAGCAGGATGGTAGACTGGCTTTACATCACAGCTATCCAGCCAGAAGCACAGTGCTAGCCTGATCTCATCATCTTGCTTTACGTCACAACCATAAGGTCGGAAGCAAGGTATACGTCCTGCTTTACGTCACAACCATCATGTCGGAAGCAAGA
Source organism: Picea mariana (assembly GCA_032191745.1). Taxonomy (NCBI): domain Eukaryota; kingdom Viridiplantae; phylum Streptophyta; class Pinopsida; order Pinales; family Pinaceae; genus Picea; species Picea mariana. The sequence continues at coordinate 386,400 of JASDQU010100492.1, read as the reverse complement.
TACTAGACTGGCTTTACGTCACAGCTATCTAGTCGGAAGCTCAGTACTAGTCTCATCACATCTTCTTGCTTTACGTCACAACCATAAAGTCAGAAGCAAGGAACACGTCCTGCTTTACATCACAACCATCAGGTCGGAAGCAGGGTACTAGACTTGCTTTACGTCACAGTTGTACAGCCAGAAGCATAGTACTAGTCATATCACATCATCTTGCTTTACGTCACAACCATAGGGTCGGAAGCAAGGTATACGTCCTGCTTTACGTCACAACCATAAGGTCGGAAGCAGGGAATATCTCATCACAGCAACTACTCCCCCTTTCGAGGAAGGTCATTTCGGACTATGCCAAGCTTATCTCGGAAGTACTCAAACTTTACACGAGATAGGGGCTTGGTCAACACATCAGCAACCTGTTCATCCGTGCTAATGTACTGGAGCTTTATGGCTCCTCTCTGCACCATGTCACGGATGTAATGATATCAAATCTCTATGTGCTTCGACTTATCATGAAATACAGGATTCTCTGTCATCTTTATGCAGCTTTGCTTGTCACATAGGATCGAGGTTGCTTCCATCTCTAGGTCAAATAGACCGGTCTTTCATTTCAAATTCTGGACTCTGCCATACCTCAAGACCTAAGAAATAATGCATTAGGCCAAGGTCTTTCATTTCAAATTCTGAGGCAAGTCTCTTCTTACATTCGGTGATGAGATTTTCTTCTCCAGTTAAGAATAAGTCATCCACATATAGCCATAATATCATTGGCTCATCGTTCATAACCTTGAAGTGGAGGTTAGAATCTGCTTTACTCTTGGTAAAGCCTAAGCTCGTCAAGAAACTATCTATACAGCCATACCAAGCTCTGGGAGCTTGCTTCAATCCGTATAAGGCTTTCTTCAATTTACAGACATGAGACTTCATGTCTTCAACTTCAAATCCTTGAGGTTGCTCTATATACACTTCCTCTTCGATGACACCATTTAGAAAGGCTGTCTTTACGTCCATCTGGTGTAACTTCCACTTCATCTTAGCTGCAAGGGCTATGATGGTTCTGATCGAAGTGTATCTAGCTACAGGACCGAATATCTCTTCATAGTCAATGCCTTCTTTCTGAGAAAAGCCACGAGCGACAAATCTTGCTTTATACTTCTTAATACTTCCATCAGCAGCATGTTTTATTTTGAAGAGCCATTTGGAGGATACCACATCTTTACTCTTCGGTCTGGGGACTATTTCCCATACATCATTCTTGATTATGGATTGGTATTCCTCTGTCATGGCATCTACCCATTCTTTTATCTGAAAGGCTTCTTCAAAGCTGGTAGGCTCCTTCTCTAGGAGGTCACACATCAACACTGTATAACTGGAAAATGGCTTTGGTCTTTTCACCTGTCTCGTGGTTCCTTCGGGAACACCATACTTCTCTCCCTCTTGAATAAGCTCTCTAGCCCAAGCTGCATTCCTTTTATGGAGGATCGTCATCTAAGGAGGTTCTTGAACTTCTATCATGTCATGATTTTCTGGAATTTCCTCATCAGGGGAAATTACGTCTTCCCTCACTGGTTTTGCGGCTCTGGGAACCTCCCTCTCTGCAATTTTGGAGATTACAGGTTCCTCTTCATATACTTCTTCAAGCTGGCATCTTCTTGATTTCTTAAGCATTGCATCTTCATCAAAGGTCACATCCCTGCTGATCTCAATGTGGCGGTTACCTGGTATATAAATTCTAAAGGCCTTGGAGACCTCACAGTATCCCACAAATATTCCCTTCTTTCCTGAAGGTTCCAGCTTGTTTCTCTTCTCTTTCGGTATATGAATAAATATTGGGCAACCAAATATTTTGAGATGGCTTACCTCTGGCTTCTTTTCGATGAACATCTCTTCCGGGGTCTTGAACCCAAGTGCACTATGGGATAATCGGTTTTGCACATAAACAACCGCCATTGCTGCTTCTGCTCATAAGCACATAGGAAGATGTTGATCATGGATCATAGTCTTCACAGCTTCCATTATCGTTATGTTCTTTCGTTCAACTACACCGTTTTGTTGGGGATTGTAGGGAGTAGTGAGTTCCCTCTTGATCCCAACATCTCTGCAGAAGTTCGTGAACTCTTTTGAGGTGTATTCTCCTCCATTATCTGACCTGAGTATCTTAATCTTTCTTTTAGAAAGATTCTCTATCAAGGCTTTGAATTCCTTGAACTTGCTGAACACTTCATCTTTAGATTTCAAGAGATACACCCAGGTCTTACGAGAATAATCATCAATGAATGATACATAGTATACATACCCGCTAATGGAGGACGATGGCATTGGGCCACATACATATGAATGAATGAGCCCTAGGACTCCTTCTGCTTTGTTGTCTCTCTTCGGAAACGGGTTCTGGATGTTCTTCCCTTGTGCACATCCATTGCATACGCCTTCATGGTCGACCTTAAGTTCTGGTAAACCTGTGACCGCTTTGCATATGTATGGTAGCACCTTGTAGTTGATGTGAGCTAATCTTCTATGCCAAAGTTCACATGAGTTTTCAATGGCGTGGGCCATGGCAGTTTCTGAGTGACCCTTTAGTCTATACAAGCCACTTTCTTCACTTCCAATGATGATTGCTTCATTTATGGTTTCTCTTTTAGCCCACATAAGAACTTCTCCATCTATAAAGGCAACTTTGTAGCCTTTCTTTTCTAACGCTGAAATGGAGAGTAGGTTATTTTTCAAACCCGGTACATATAGTACATCCTTCACTTTTAATGAATTCCCTGAATTCAGTTTGTAGTTTGATTCTCCCACTCCCTTGATGGGATATTGGTAATTATCTCCAAGTGTCACTTTCTGAGAAAACTTCTTTTCTGAAACACAAGAGAGAATGTTTTTCTAACCTGTCATGTGCTTGGAAGCATCACTATCAATGAGCCACATGTCCTTTCCATGTGTTATCGATCCTGAAAGGGCCGAGATTAAGACATAGTCTTTGATCTGTTCCCTTATCATCTTTGCAGGTGGCTCTTCATCTTCGACTGCATGGGCATGGTGCCTCTTATGTTTCCTCTTGTATTGTTCTCGTCTGGCTGGACAGAATTTCGCAATGTGTCCCATCTTGTCACAATGATAGCATTGTACAGATGAGTAGTCTCTTTCCCTTCGTTGTCCTCTCTTCTGAAATCTCCTTGGATGAGTTTCTTTATTATTGAATCTGTTTGGCGGTTGAGGCTCTTTATGAGTCTCCTTGTGGAAGTAGGGTTTCTTCCTTCCTCTTTTGGTGTGAGTAGCTAGGGCTTGATCATCATCTCTTGCTAGTAGCGCTTCACGGTTAGCTACTCTTGTTTCTTCTTGGATGCATTCTTCCCATAGACTATCAAACTTTAGTTTCTCCGTTCTGGCACATATTATTTGGATGAATGCATCCCAAGGTCTTGTGAGACCATTTAGGGCCGTCATTATGAGCTTGTCTTCGTCTATGGTGTCTCCAATCGCTTCTAACTGTTGTTTGAATTCTGAAATTCTAGAGAAATATTCTTGGATCGTTTCTCCTTTCTGCATCTTCGTATTCTTTAGTTGAGTTCTTAGATTCATCTTTTGGTTTATGTTCTTTCCTTCGTACAGTCTGCTTAGGGCATCAAACATTTCTTTCGGAGTGTTCTTTGATGACACATAAGGAATCAGGTGGTCTTTGATTGAATCTGCAATGATTCCTTGGGCCCTGATTGTGTCCTTTTGATGCTTTGCTTTCTCTGCGACATCTTCGGGTTCCAACACTTCTTCTTTGATGAATCTTGCTAGGTCATTATCTGCAAGGATCAGGTCGATCCTATACTTCCAGGCACGGAAGTTTTCCACGCCTTTCAGTTTGTCAACAAGCTTCCTGCTTGCAGACATCTTTTACCTAGAGCTAGGAAAATGACCAAAAAATGAAAGTGCTCAAAATCAAATTTTGAACTTACCGGGAGATGCGCTTGGCTGAGGCGAGTAGCCTGGTGTGCTTGGATCTGAGAAAATCCAACTTTTACCCTTCCAAACTTGATCTACAGATTTCTGGACTGGTGTTTCTAGTTTTCTAGTACCTCTGGTACTTCTAGTTCACTGGTTTTCTGGTACTTCTGGTACTTTTGTGAAACTAGGGTTTCACTTTCCGGGAGATCCACCCACTGAAAAGGTGCGTTGATGATGCCAAAGTAATCCTTGAGGGAGGGCGCACTTTTCTAGATGGTTTTGGGGCTGAAAAACTTCACCATCAAAAAACCCTAATTTGCATGTACGGCAACAATGACGTTTTTCTCTTGCGAAAGATGCTCTCTTCATCTTGGCTCTGATACCATGTTAATGTTTATGCCATTATTATAGTTCTTTGCATTTCAATAGATAACAGCAACATAAAGACAAGATTACTGAGAAATACACAATCACAAGAGACACGGCATTTATCCTGGGAAACCCTCTAGGGGAAGAAAACCCAGCAAAACTTCCTTATTATAGATAGGCAATACAATGCCAAGAGATAACTCAAGCTAATACAGAAGATCCTCTCCAAAAGATGCGCCACTCTCTCTCTTTCTTCTCCAATTGTAATTCCGAAACTTGACTCTCAAAATGAGCAAGTGAGTTGTGTATCTAAGTGAGGCGCTGGCCTCTTTATTTATACAAGACTGGCACGTGTGAAGTGTCTCTTCAATGGTAGGGCCGACTTTTCAAACTGGGTGGTTATAACCACCTTTAATATATTTTGGGGCCTCTTTAATATCTATTGGGGCCGACTTCTTATTCTGCCTATTATAATTATCATTTGACCAATCCGCAAAAGGGGATTTGGTCCTATTACAATAGCCGACATGATCAATCCACAATGGGGATTGATCCAATGAATAATATATCAGATAATAATAAGAATACACTTTGCAGTTACATTATTTCAACAGTAACTACTAAGTTACTAACTTACTAACATAAATGATGATTAATATTAAAATCATAATGACAAACATTTAAGTTTGCTTAATTTAACACTACACAAGTTTCCAAGATGTGAATTTTGAGAGAACTTGTGTTTGTATTCCAGAAATTTTAAAGAGGTTGATTGCGACAAGCTTGAATGATGAATGCAGATCAAATTAGCATTTATTATCATAATGATGAACACAACTATGCATGATTCAATAGGTCATAGTGCAATACTTAGGATTAGCTAATCGTTTAATCATTCAAATTTACGCATCTGCATACTTAGATCCTCATGTTCCGTAATCATGTGATTAGATTAGAAGGTTGCCAACATCCAAAGATCAATAACAAATTTCCAGCATGGTTCATCACATCACATGGAGTTCATGACAAACATATTAAACCATTTGGCAATGCTATTTCCATCATGACCAAGTTATTAATATTTAAGGACAGCAAGTGATAGATGAGTTTTCTATTCATCATTCCAATTTGTTTAAGTATACACCCATGTGTAATTTTATGATGCTTTGGAGCGTTGAGTGAATGTCAAATCATCAAACCAAATTTTAGATCAGAATTCACATGACCATGTGGCTTAAATTATGCCAAATGCTTGAGAATGGGCAAGTTACAATTATGTTTGGAGATCACTTAGCATGCTCAGATTGACATATCCAATGCTGTTCCCTTAATTAAATGACAATGCTGCGGTTTAATAATGGAATTCAACAGCAGGCCTTGCTATTGGAAAATTAGGTCACAAACCATAAGCAATAATGTCCAAATGTGTATTAGCAGATTTGTTACTGACTCCCATTCATAATATAAGTGTTAAAACCATGCCAAAACATGTTCAGAATTCCACAGGAGATAATTGCCAGCACAATGATGAATTCGTTTATGAATTATGAGACCAGAAACATTATTGTTTAGAGTTATAACACAACAGTAGTGCAGAAATGTTTGTATATGTAAACCATAGAAGTGTTAAAATGTCTTTTTGGTGGGACACATTCATGACATGGTTTTTGGAAGTGTTGGACACGATGCAACTTTGTGTCTGACACGATGCAACTTCGTGTCCGACACGAATTAGGGCGAATCATGTCCGACACGCCCGACATGCGGCACGGAGGGGGTTTAGGACATGTCAGGTGACTTAGATTGCCATGTATCTGTTAATTCCCTGGGTTGCATTTCATACCAAATTTATCACAACCAGAGCCTGCCAAGGGTCAAACAGGGACCAGATAGGAACCAGAACTGCCTGGAAAGCAGAGTCGAAGAGCTGATCTACTAAAAATACAAAAATATATACAAATATATATATATATATATATATATATATATATATATATATATATATATATATATATAT
>JASDQU010100492.1:359208-379845 GCA_032191745.1 Picea mariana | reverse complement strand
TATATATATATATATATATATATATATATATATATATATATATATATATATATATATATATATTAATGTTGCAAATATCGCAAAAATATCACCAATATCGTGATATATGTAGCAAGATTTTCTAGGTGTGGATACTATCAAATAAAAATATCAAGATTGATTTGCATACCCAATAATATTGTCATCTTTTTGAACACCCAATAATAATGCGATTTTTTTTTAAATAACCCTTTTAAGATCCGCTTTTTAGTTTTTTTAACCTCATTTGGAAAAAAAGTGAGAAACTCCTCCCTTTCGAGAGCAGAGGAGTTTCTCACCATCTGTCATCAAGCTGAGGGGAAATAAAGTGTTCTCATTTCCACTAGCCAGAGCTATTGTGGAATGGGGTTTGATTCCAATATACCGTTTCCATACTCTCATACAAGTATAAAAATTTATGCTTTCATTTTGTTTGCTTTTCAAGATTTACTTCAGGAATTTCAATGTCCATTAGATTTGCCTCTTCTTGTCAATTTTTAATGGGAGATTCAACACTTATCTAGGTGTGATTTTTTATTCGCAGCATTCTTTTCTGTTGATTTAAATTTCTTTTTCTTCCCTAGGCTTAATCAGATCTCTATGGAAATGCCAAAAGCATTGGACCTGTTATCCCCGATTTCATGGGATAACTAGGAGATCATGTCTCGAGGCCCACAGGTCCTAGACATGGAGTACCGAGAGCAGGATTGACCTGAGCATGGCCCTGGAGGGCCCATGCTTCTCCTCCTTCATCAGACCTTCGGCCTAGACTTGCATCAAAGAAGACTCTTGCTCCATGAGGTAATTGGTCCAGGTATCATGGTATGTGTCATGTTTGATCATTATAACTTTCAGATATATGCATCAGGTTCCTTACATTTCTAACAACTGCTTGGATCTTACACTAACCCACTTGACCATGGTTTGGGGGATTAACGGGGTGCCCTAGCAAGCTTGTATCCATAGGTTTTGGTTAGCCACCAGGGGGGATTTGAAGAGCCATCGTCCGCTCCCACCATAACATCATTTTACATCTTGTCTCCTATCCATCTATCCCACTCCCCTAGTCTGGACATTAGGATGACCTATTTGTGGGGTTACACTTTATCCTGTGGGAAGAAGGGGCTAAAGGCCCAGGAGGTAAAAGCAGCTGGTAAAAGATAAAAGCCATAGGAAATAAAACCTAGAGATGCCTCGCCCAGGGATCCACGAGAAGGCAATAAAAAAGCCTCTCGATAAGAAAAAAGAGGGACCCGAAGAAAAACAATAAAACAAGACCTAGCCAAGAGGATGGGGGGTCTCATCACGAGCCGACCCATTATGTTCATAGGTATCTAGCAAAATGACATTGCCATTATCTGGTCACCACGCCAAGGCAGTGACCCTTGGTTGCATGGCCAAGGGAAAGGGGGTCTCATCACGAGCCAGCCTTATCATTTCTGCGAAAATACTCGTGGGTAACACTATCAGCTTTGGTCACCACGCCAAGACAGTGTCCTCTCATTAGACCTTGAAGTAAAAAGAAAGAAAAAGCAATAAATAAAAGAAAGAATAAAGGCAATAAAGGGCTTGGAAAGAATTGTATCCATGACAGGTACAGCTCGCCTCCTACAAAGGCACCCACGGATAATATCCACCCCTGGTTTTCACTATCTCTGGGCATCCTTAGACCACACCACCTCGTATTACATGGCTTGGATGATATCCTTTGGGAACTTTCCTTTTCTTATGGATGCTGGCCCAATAGGTTACCTTGTCTTTTTCTTCAGCTTTGTATGGTAGGTCAATGTAATGTCTTTGAGCTATTAGATGATATGCTAGGGGTCTTATGCATGCATTTGATAAAATTAATGATGAAATATGATTGACATTGCTATGATCCCGAGGACTAATGAGCCCATGGAGGGCAAAGTTTTTGATGTGCAGGACCATACCTGACGGACAGGTACCAGATGGACCAGTACACATGGGGAGATGATCAGTTCGGACCTCCATGGGGCTGAAGAGCCCATCAGATGGTTGTTGGGATCTCATCAAGGACAGAGACAGGACAGTAATTGATCGAGCATTTGCACAAGAGAAGAAGAAGGACGTTTTCATCCAGGACGCCTTGGCTGAGCCCAACCCTAGGGGGTTGACCCACTACAGGTGGAACGCGTCCCTCTGTTGACCAGGACGACCTCCAGAGAGCCTTGACGTCACCTCCAGTGTGTGGCATCTTTACAGAGCAATTTGGCACGTGTGGCAGAGTTTGGAGGCCCAGAGAGGGCCAACGTTTGCCTTCTAGTGCTGAGTTTTGCCCTAAAAAGGGCCAACATCTCCCTCATAGGGGCTAGACGTCCTGCTTACTGCTCATTTAGGCTTTTATTTAGCAGATAAATGTAAAAACAGTATGATTTTTAGTAGTCAGCCTTGTCGGCTGTTTTAATGACCTAATTTTTAAATTAAGGGTCATTGGATGATATAAATTGAGGATGTTTTCCCTCATTTTGAACATAACACAACTCACTCATCAAGTGAGATCTGATTTTTAGCGCCCTATTGGGGTTTTTGGCTGAAATAGTGAGGCGCAACTTTTGAAGGAAGAGTTTTCTTGGCATTTATGGTGTTTCTTTGGAAGGAAGGTGTTACAACTAGGGTTTGCTTGGATATTTCTTCATGAAATGTAAGTGTTTTTCCTGCAAAACTTCTCTTTGAATGGTTGTAGTTTAAATATCTTGCATATTACTTATATATTGCTGAATCAAAACCCTAGGGGACAACCACACAAGTAGGTTGTTGTCTCATGTCCCCTGACAAAGACCTTAAACCATTGAATAAGAAAATAGAGCCTAGCGTTAGCTACACTTGTTTTCTTCATGCTAGCCGTATCTTTTTGAAGCCAAGAAGAGTGAGACGTCCTTAGCCTAGGCTTACTACACTAGGGCCGTACCAATCTAGGGTTTGTTGATAGACCTTGTTTTAGCAACGTCTCCCTCATCAAAACCTCTTGTCTTGGTTAATTTTTCCTTATTGTGCTAGCCGTTTGCCGGGAAAGAGGAGAGAACACAAGGCCTTGCCTTTGCAACACCAAGTGAATCTCTCTCTCTTAGGGTTTCTACTTTCAGGGCCCTGCTTTAGCAACACCTTGAAAACCTACCCTCTAGTCCTTAGAAAACGTTTGCCCTTCAACTATTGCGTCCATCACTTGTTGACTCCATTAACCCTTAGGCACTGATCCTTAGACTCTAGCGTTGAAGTGATAGTGACTAAACAAACTTTCAAAACCTTATAAACTTGAAACCCTAACTAACAACTAACCCTAAAAAGCTGACGTCACCCCTAGGATATTTCATCTTGACGCAGCAATCTATTATATGTGAGCAACTGAATGATGTTTAATGCATTGATTTGATTCAAGGATTGATTATATTTATTGGATGCTATATTGTTCTAGTATTTATTGACAAGTAACATTATATTGCCATTGTCATTATTACAAACATTGACTTCGTCAATATTTACTGCTGCATTTGCTCACATATTGAACTTAGATAGTCACTGATTTATGAAGTATTAACCATTATTGCACGTACTAGTTTTATTGTTGTTTTGTCTCGAAAGCAGGTGCCTTCTCCTTGGTTATACTTTATTGGACTATCTCTTTGGGCGGTAATCTGTGAAAGGGGAAACTAGCCTTAATCCTTTGAGCCTTTCCTTTTCAAACCCCAGGTTGCCAGGGACGTCTCCCTTGGGCCTAGCCTCCCTAAATAGAAGGACCTCCCCATTGTGGTGACATTGGGTGGGGTAGGTCCCTGTTACGCCAGTTTGGCCTTCTACTTTATAGCCTTTGCTCCTAGCTACAAACTGTGCGATAACAGGACCCACTATGGGAATATGGTGAACCACTTGATCCACATAATCAGCAAAAATTGAGTTGCAAGTTGTGTGGAAAGGAAATGAAGACAGAACTAGCCACTTAAAATACCACCTTGCCAAAATTCCAAGGCATGAAGTTGAAATTTGCCCTGCATTTACCCTGGAAATCATTCATATTGCTGCTCAATCAATTATTGATGTCGGTAAGAAGAAAGACAAGACAGAATCGTTGAGGCTCAAAATTGCAGCCGTAGGAGTTGCAAGAAGCTCGGGAACCACATGCTTCTTAGGAGTGGGATGAACCCAAGGAAGTGAAAGCCAATCCTCCACCACACCATCCACAATCCTCTCGACAAGCTCATCTTTCTTTGTTTTGGGGTCCATTGCTAGTGCACAACCTTCTATTAGGTCATTGGTTAAAATAAGGGAGAAGAAGGAAGCCGACAAGATTGTGGCCAAATGTTTTATATGGAGTGACATTCCTTTCCACATTCCCAAGAACAACCCTTTCTAGCAGTCAATGTTTGAAGCTATTGCCATTGTTGCTATGATGTTTAAGACTACCCCTACCTATGATGTTTAAGATGACCCCTACCTATGATGTTTAAGACAGCCTCTCATTCAAGGAAAAAAGTCTGAATGTACTCACAAATTGGATGAGCTTAAGGAATCATGGGAGATCACTGAATGCATCATGATGTCAAATGGTTGGAAAGATGGGAAGCGAATGATCATTCTAAATTTCTTGGTTAATTGTCCCAAGGGGGCAATGTTTATCAAATCTATCGATGCATCTACATATGTTAAAAATGCACAGTTATTATGTGAGTTGTTGGATCGATTCATCCAGGAGATAGGTCCATGGCATGTTGTCCAAGTCATAATGGACAGGTGCTGCTAATTATGTGGCTACTCACAAGTTGATTATGTACAGGCATCAGACCTTGTATTGGACTCCTTGAGCCATCCATTGCATTGATTTGATTTTAAAGGACATGGGAAAAATCTCTTGGATCAAGGATATCATTGAATCAACTAGGAGCATCACCGAATTTCTATAAAATCATGCATATGCTATTAGCCTCATGACTCATGAGACAATTCATAGGGAATAAAGAGCTAGTGTGTCCCGCAATCATGCTTTTTTGCACTATCTTCATTTCTCTTCAATCTCTCCTCACTTTTATGTTGGAGGTGAATAGCATGTTTAGTTCAAATGAGTGGGATGCTAGTGCATACAACAATAAATCCGATGGGTAAGCCATAGCCAGACTAATGTACCATGGGAATGTTTGGACAAGAGTGCAAGAGATGTGTGCCACTAGCAAACCTTTGGAAAAGGTTCTTCACTTGGTTGATGGTGACATACACGCAATGGGCTCCTTTTATAAGGTCATGGATAGGACCAAGGGAGTTGGCCATAGGTACTAGTACTACAAAGGCGAGGGGAGGGGGGGAGCGATTCAACAAACCATTAGAAATATAACAATGGATTGATGAGCAATGTAACAATACTCTTCGTCATCCCATTCATGCAGCAAGGCTTTACTTCAACCCTACATTCTCTTACTCATGTGGTTTTAAATTTGATGCCAAGGTTATGGATGGATTCCTCCAATGTGTTCAAAGGATGGTGTTGACTCCCGTTGAACACTTGTAAATTTCAAAACAAATGGAGATACATAGGCTAGCCACTGGAACATTTGTCTATGGCATGGCTGTCCAAGATAGGACCACTACAATGCCAAGGAAGCCCCTGTTTCAAATTTCAATGTATTTCCTTTCTATAAACTTGCTACTTGATAGAAATATGATCTTTGCTTTTTTTTTGTTTATTTGTCGTAGATGTTTGAGGCAATTATGGAAAAACACTCGAGTGCTTAGTCAAACTTGTAGTGCTTTAAGGTGCGAGCACAACTGAAGTGTGTTTGAAAAATACACACCAAGAAGCGCAATGAGTTAGAAATGTTCAAATGAAAATTTTATTTAATATAATTTCTTTATTTATGGCCCCCATCACACTCTAATTATAATATATCCCTCGATAAGAGTTACAACGAAGGAGTTGCACAAGCAAGAGTTGTCACGATTGTGTGAACAAGAGAGAGCAAGTCATCGTGCGATTGTACAAATGGGTGAGAGGGCCATGGCATCGGGGAGCAAGTAGAATATTCTAGTGGTATTACAGATACAGAGGAAAGAGGAAGATCACCAACAAAAGATAGAGAAAATGATGCCTAGGTGTATGCAAAAAGGAATCGATCTATGGATCAGTGTCCTTTAGAATTTCAACCTCTAGAATGTGGGGATATGAAAGGCTCTATTAGGGCCATAGTTCGTTCACTAAATTTCAAACTTGAAGGCGTTGTAGATCTGGATCCAAAGATGGAGAGGAGTGGCTACCATTGCCATCGACTAGGTTGCAAGAATTGGATAAGTCAAAAGAAGATCTAGTTGTCAATTTGAATGCAAGATGTAGAGACTCAAATGACAGATGCGACTCATGAAGGGCACACTAATGAATCCTCAAAGGAACTTCTCCTTCAAAATAAGGATCACATCCAGTTCTTAGAAAACATGGGTAGTGCCAAGTATACTTAAGTTCTTGCCGAAATCATCCAAAAATTAATGGAGTCCTTTCGCTTGAAAATGGTTCAATGTCATCTAAGAAGGAGCCTTCTCCTTCTCATTCACGGTCTATTGATGATTTAGGTAGACCAAAATCTAAGGCTATCCCTGACTACTCATCCTGAGGTGATGGAGATTTTAATTTTTTCCTAGTTGGATATAAGGAGTAATTTAAATGATGGCCAAACCTAAAGTGTTGTGGTTTGATTTTCTTTTTCTTATGACATATGCCAAATGAGGAAGTTGTTAACAAATGATGCCTTTTGAACTAGGAAGCTAAGGGAATTTCACTGAACTATTACTGGGTGTTGGGATCCAAATATGTTTTCCTTCTATTTAATTTTGATGGCATGGCCCAACATGTTTTGTAGTATGGTACTTGGAACATTACAAGTTCGCTAGCTTATGTGCAATCTTGGCAAGCAGATTTTAACCCTAAGGATCAAGGGTAGGATCACTATCCTCTCTGGTTGGAGTTCCATACACTTCCCACAGACCTATGATAAATTGTACATATGTTTTCTAATAGTTTTAGTAAGGTGCTCATCCTATAGGGATGACATAATTATTTTCGAGCCAACCCTAGGGTTTGTGTTGAAGTGGATCTCAAAAAAATCTCCCTCCATTCATCTCTATTATGACTTTAGATGGTGTTCATCAGTGGAGAGTCAAGTACCTTAATCTTCCAAATGCTTGCTTTGCCTATCAGGTACAATATCACCTCATCCATGATTGCCCCCATCGAGATTCAAAAGGATAATCTAAATGGCTCTGAGGGTATAGGTGGTGTTGCCTTGACACCACACATAGTTACAAAGTCAATTTGTCAATGGGTTCAGGGAAAGCAACCAAGGATGTTTGGCCCTCGACCAAGGATTGCAGTCCCTCAACTAAACCATCTCAAAGTGCAAGTGATAAACCTGTTGGCACCATGGTTCAAGAGACTTATCGAGGCACTGGAGGTCCTGTTTTGCAACCAATTCATGATGCCATCCCTAGTGGACGTGATGTTAGTAGCTGGAGTCAAATCATTGCCCCCTTGTCTTCTACAGGGGCGAGTTATCAAATTCAGAGTATGGATGTTGATGGTGGTTGCCAAGTAAGTCCAAAAAACAAAAGAAAGCCTCGTCTCCCATTTTTTGGACAAGCTTGACAAAGTAGTGAGCTCTACACCTCGGGTGAAGTCCTTCAAGGAAATTGTAGTCCTTTCTCCTCATAGGGGGGGCTCTTCTTTGGGGAATGTAGTATTGAGCAACTGGTTCAATGCCCTTGACAACCCTCTTTACCTTGAATTAATCTCTCCCCTCTTTCTTGGAATGTAAGAGGGATGGTGATCCCAAGGCATAAGCAGTTTGTCCACAGAGTGTTACATAGGACTAGGTCAGATTTGTTCCTTTTGCAGGAGGTCAGATCTAAAAGATTTGAGCTTCGTAATTGTATGAGATATTGTTGGAATGGTCCCTTCTTGACTACAAATCATGCACAAGGTGGTGAAAGGGCGGTCTTTGCTATCTCCCCTTACTTGCAGAATTTTGTTGTGGCTCATGGATGTGATCCTGCCAATCAGTGAGTTTGGACTACCCATTTCATTTAGGGTCAACAATCGGGGTTCTGTTTTGTTTATTCCTGAATCTTAGTTCAGAAAGGAATCATCGTTGGAATCGGATGGATTCCTCTTTGCTAGATGCAGATTGGATTATTGGTGGTGACTTTAATATGGTTGAGTGGATGGTAACTAGAGGGGTGTAGTTGGTACGGTGGTTAGTAGTGTGGAAAACCAAGCTTGGATGAGGTGTATGGAAATTATTTGACACCAACTAGGGTAAAAAAGGGATGGATTATGGGAGTTGGTTGACCTGGTCCAACTTTAGATAGGGGAAGCACATAGTTCGAGCAAGACTGGATAATGTGTATGGCTATAGTAATGACATCTCATCTTGTGGACATTTGTGCTTGGTGGATGTATTGATAGAGGTTACCAGTTTGAACCATTTGCTCATTCAAACTATTATTTTTTTGGGCCATGCAGCGGACACAAAGCCTCTTCCTTATTTAAGCTTAATGTTTTGCACTTGGAGTCTCTTGACTTCCATGCTCTTGTCCATCATGTTTAGAACCTCATACTCGCCCTATTGGGGATAGAAGTTGGATTCATATGTGGGGCGTTGCTATTTGTGGGACTATCAAATTTATGAGGGTAAGGGAGAATGATGGCTCGTAGATGCCAACGAGTGTTGTAGGAGGCTAAACAAAGGCTGGAGGAGGTTCGTATCTTCCTAGAGAATCTTCATAACAGTACTCTCTAGGAAGATGTGACTCATTCAAAGTTGGTGGTGCATAAAAAGGAGGAGTACAGTGCCATAGGGTCCAGGATTTGCTAACAATTGCAGAAAATTCAAGAGGGGTAATGACGGGTCCAAAGTCTTCTTTTACTTCTTAAAGAAGAAAGTGGTAGCCAACAGGTTTCTTAGCCCACACAAACCCGATGGTTCTCTTGAAGAGGATCCTGTTGAGACTAGAGGTATGTTTGGACTTCATTTACAAAACATTTTTTCTCCTTATGCTTTGTTGTATTTGGTTGATGTTGCCAAGAACCCCTACTACCAGTGAGTCCCACATAAAGTCTTTGTTGGAGACCGTGATAGGCTAGACAATGATTTTAAAAGGGATGATCTCTTTGTTTCCCTTTGTTCAATGCAGAATTGGAAATCCCCTAGAATAGAAAAGCTACCTTGTGAGTTTTACAAGGTGATGTGGGACACGATAGGGGATGATTTATGCTACTTGGTGTCTAAGGGTTTTTCCACAGGTTGCTTGACTAAATCACTTAACTAGGGGTTGATTAAGATGATCCTCAAGAATGCTACCAAAGACTCTATAGGGGGTAGCGACCTATCACCTTGCTAATTGTAGCTTACAAGATCCTGGCCAAGGTTGTAGCTCTTCGAGTTCATGATGTTGACAAGAAGATTGTTCAAAAGGACCATATAAGTTTTGTGTAGAGGCAATTTATCTTAGTTACAATGATCTCAACTTGGGAGGCTATGGAGTAGGTTAGGGAGACTAACCAACGGACCCTATTCTTGAAGATTGACTTTGACAAAACCTACGATCAGATTGATTGGTCCTTCATCACTAAGATGTTGACTTGCATGGGATTTGGTCCAAGATGTATTGCGACAGTGAAAAGTCTTTTCTCTAGTGTCTCAACTTTTGTTTCAGTGAATAACTCCCTATCTCCCCATAGTTTTCTTCATTGGTCCATTATGTAGGGATATTCTTTGGTTCCTTACCTTTATGTGTTAATCAGAAATTCCTTGGGTTACCCACTAAAAGCTACTTGGATATAGCACCACATACAGGGTATTTCTTGTTGAAATATTGTAACTTCGAATAATATTCTAATTATAATTGAGTTATTATCGTATAGATCAAATGCCCTTTTGCGGATTGATCATGTCAGGTCTTGTATAAGACCAAATCCCCTATTGTGGATTGGTCAAACCATATTTATATGGTGGCATTTGCGAAGTCGGCCCTACTTGGTGAAGAGACATAACCCTAGCGCCTCCTCAACTAGTATTTATAAGTGAGGAGGGCGCCTCATTTGTTCACTCACTCAGTCACTTAATAAGTGCGCATCTTTTGGAGGTAGTTGTAATTACAAGGAGAGAGGTGCATGCTCAATCTTGGATATTCTCTAGTGTTTTGGTCTTAGTCTTGGCATTGTATTGGCAATCTATTATTGAGGAAGTTTTGTTGGGTTTTCTCCCCCATAAGGGTTTCCCAAGATAAAATGTTGTGTACTTTGTGATTGTGTTTCTTTCAATGATCCTACTTATGCTATTGTTCTCTAGTAAATTGAAAAGAACCTAATAGAAGCTCTAAATTTAACCTGGTATCAGAGCTTGATTGAATAGAGTACCTTTCACTGGGTATCTAAAAACGTCATTGTTGTCGTACAAGGAAATTAGGGATTTTTATTGGAGAAGAATTTCTTACTAAAAACCATCTAGGGAAGTGCGCCCTACCCTAGCGCATCCTTTCGCAGCTTGAGCGCACCCTTTTAATGACCAGAGCCTCCGGAAAGTCAAACCCTAGTTTTGACTGATACCAGAAAACTAGGAAACGAGAACCAGTACTAGAAGTACCAATCTAGATTTGCGCAGGTCAAGTTTCAAGGGGTAAAACTTGAAATTTTTTAAAGCAGACAGCTCCAGCCTACTCCCCTCAGCCCAGCGCATCTAGTCCATGGCTCAAAATTCCAAAATTTGAAGTTTGAAAAATTAGGGTTTCCTCATAAAACCCTAAGTTGCAGTTGCAGTTGCAGTATCAGTTGCAGCTGCAGTATCAGTTGCAGCACCTTTAAAGTTTTAAAGGTTTGTTATTTATTGCCACTGCTGCCAGATGGTGCCACTACCTGCCAATACTTTTAGAGGTATGTACTTACATATGTTTAAACTATTAGTTTTAAAGAGTATTTGCAAGAGAAGGGATCTTTTGTCATAGATCCAAAAGGATCTCAGATCCAACACATTCAGAGGAATAATGCACCCCAGGTTTGATTATTTTGAAATGCATCTATTTGAACATCTAGGTTGTATGTTGAAGTTATGACCATCATACTAACCACTCATCAAAATTAAAGTCAAGGTATTAGATTAATTAAAGCTGAGATTATAGAGTTTATTCTCTAATTTAGATTTCTATCAAGAAAGCATATTATCTCAATACAAAGGACAGGTTGAAGAGAATACTTGTCATCTTGAAAGAAGGAGTCTAGGAAGAAAAGCAACAACACTCATTCTCGAGGACAAGACTCCAGGTTCCAGGTTTGATTGATTAAGTTGATAAGATTCAAACTTGCACATGTCAAGTTTGATAACTACCTCATTACAAGTAAACACAAAAGTTGAGATAAGCAATCTTTAAAAGGTTTTATACCTGGTAGCATGTGAACATTATTGAGATGAATGCTTATTGTAATCACTCACCAGATACAACTAACATCTCCTCTAGGAGAAACTTCTTGTTTTGGTTCCAGGTTACCATGGAGGAATGATTGATCACAACACTAGAAGAGTGTTGCTCTCATTTCATATTGTATTTCTTACTTTTGACCCTTGTTTCAAGAAGGTCACAAGTGATAGCTCTAAAGGAGCTACTGTGACGATTATTCTTGCTATTGTTTTATTATTATCAAAAGAGTATTATTCTTGTCTGTTGTTGTTCTTGTTCCGGGCAGGTCACAAGTGATAACCCCGAGGAGGCTATAGTGACAATTGCAGGAGGCAACATATTAGATGAGACATGGAGCAGAATATCCAAAGAAGATGAAGAAGAAGCTAATTTTGAGATACAGAGAATCTCATATGGAGATTGATTGTAAGGAGCAGAAGGCTCCAAAGATGACCGAACATCAAGTAGACTTGATCAATGGATAATGAAGCCACCTTGACAAGAAGCAGAATTCGTTTGAAGTTTGACTCGGCTTTTCATACTAACACTTGGTATTCAACACCAAGTATATCCTGTAGAGACTATGAAGTCTTTGTAGACTCAAAAGAAATCAAGAATAGAGTGAGCCTGATCTCAGAGAGGATTATATGTGAAAATGAGACATCTTCCAGGACTCACAGACAGATGCCAAGAGTTGAGAAGACTAGATCGTAGCTTCAGAGACCTCTAGGAGACATGAAATCTCCTAGAAAGATTCCCTTGTTTCAGTGACAGAGAAGGAAGCCAGTCAGAAGGACTAGGATATGGGTTTTTCCGTGAGACTAGAAGGGAAGTCAGTGTTGACTTCCAAGATTGATCTAACAGATCAAGCATGTTGTAGATAATAGTATAAAGATGTACAAAGACTGAATTGTGTCCAGAGGATTCTCCCAGCAAGAGGGAGAAGACTATGACGAGACACTTAATCCAGTAATCGAAGAAATAGTTCCAGTATTCGTGAAGACAACCTGAACAACCATGATTCCAATATAGTATGAGATTCAAGGGGAGCAGTCCCTGTATTTGAGATTGAGTTACCTCCATGAAAGAGGAAAAGCTACCTTCAGTATCAGTTATTGAGCCACTCTCAGATGAAGTTGTTGCCATGATAGAATAGAGGATTTACTCTCAGAGTTCAATAGCTACAGTGAAAATAGAGCAAGTCATTCTCAGTTTCAAAAATAGAAGCTGCAGGTGCAAAGTCTCGGTTCCAGAAGGAACAATTGTAGAGAGTGTAGAGGACATACTCTCAGATAGTAAGACAGATAGTGCTTTGCAGAGCTAGCACATGATTGTGCAGATTAAGTTGCAGTTGAGCAAGTGTACCAGGTTGGTACAATGTGATGTGAAAATTTGGTTTGAAGTTGAAAATAGAAAGACTCATGTCTACAGGTTGAAGAAATCTCTGTACGGGTTGAAGCAAGCTCCTAGAGCTTGGTGTAATGTTCCTGACACGGCTAGTCAAGGAAATACTACTAATCTCATGTGACCAAAAATCTAATCTGATACACTGGGGGTTTCTGGATGCGTTTTAGATGTGTATGTGTATAATTAATCGTTTACAGCATATATATAGATAGTAAATGAGACAAAATACTATAAATCATATATTATGATATCTTTGGAGTACAATGCCGAATGCGGCTGAAATAAAATATATCACTCGGCTAGATCAAATGACAAAAGGATCTTAGTCGAAATACAATAAGCAAACTAAAAAAATAATACCCAATAATAGAAGACTACTGCGGGATCAATGGAAGAGGTGTAAGATCTATTGCAAGCTACGACAACTCATACAGCAACTACTGCAAGCCTGGAAAGTTCGCCTTGGTGGCCAGACCTCTCAGATCTGCCTGGAAATTGTCCCAAACAGTGCACCCTGTTGTCTCTCTCAGTCCTGGTGACTGTCTGGTCCTCTGCTGGTATGTCTAGACCCCGGATGGATTCCCTTGGGAAAATGCGCCCCCTCTGCTACTAGAAAATTGCGTCCTAGTGATTCTACCGTCGGAATCGACTGATATGTGTCTCAAAGTAATTGCCCTGGCCTACTGTGAAATGGGTCAAAAGGATTTCCCTGGATCAGATCTGATGATCGCTCGGGAACCCCAAATGTGTCCTCCCCAAGTGTCGCAACCTCAACGGCTGGAAAATGTGCCCCAGATGATTTCTCCATCGGAATCTGACAAGAAACCGGGTAAAAGATGTGCCATGCCTTTCTCTCAACTGGGTCGGAAGGGAATCTCTGGATTCTCCATGTATGGGACAAGTCAACTCAATACCTCCTAAGAAGTTGTGCCCTCACCCTGAATAAGTGCGCCCCTGCTGCTGAACCTGTGAAACTGCTGCTGAAGACTAATAGAAGACGTGCATGATCTCCCCAGTGACTAGGGTGTGTCTCTCAACTCCAAAATCAGCCACAGGTGTATTCCTCCTAGAATCCACTGAGTTATCTCTCATGAGATGCGCCTCTCTCCTCAATGACAAGTCAAAATCTGCATAATCTTGGATTAGGTCACTTTACCTTCTCTTATAGTTGCTCGAAACCCTAATTCGTTGTTGACTCTATTTTTAGCTCGTCTTCTCTATTTTTAGCTCAAGTTGGATTAAAAGTTCTTTTAGCCACTTTTAGCTCAATGTCACTTTCAAATTATAACACCCTCGACTTGAGTGACCTCTAGTAACCCTATTTACCCCTTTATGGCCCTGGCTATAGTCTAACGGGGTTGTTTAAACCATTAAGCCTCTTCTCTGGAGCTCCTATTTGGAAAGGGACATTACAGTCCTCCCTTCCTGAAATTGCTTTTCCTCAAGCAATACCAATCCAGGGTGCTGCAACACCTGCTCGCTCTCCCAAGTAGCATCCTCTACTGGAAGCCCTCTCCATCTGATCAAACACTCTCTGATGACCCTGCTCCTTAGTTTCTGCTCTCGAAACTCTAGTACATCCTCCAGAACCAACTCCAATTGTCCCTCCTCATCCAATGGGGGAAGCTCCTCTGATGTGCTGATGAATTGTCCCACCGCCTTCTTGAGGCAAGACACGTGGAACACATTATGAATCTTGCTCCCCTCTGGAAGCTCTAGCTCATAAGCAACCTCCCCTACCCGACGCATGATCCTGTAAGGTCCATAAAATCTGGGCTTGAGCTTCTCGGCCCCACTCTTCTTCAGAGATGACTGTCTGTAAGGTTGGAATCTCAAGAAAACCAAATCCCCAACCTCAAAGTTGCACTCTATCCTGTTCCTATTCACACTCATCTTCTGTCGATTATGTGTTGTCTGCAGGTTCTCTTTTAGCAATTTGAGAATCTCCTGACTCTCTATGATCCAACCCTTGGCCTTTGGAGCTCTGCTCTCCCCGAAAACCAAGTGTATCAAAGTGGGAGCATCATACCCGTACAATGCTCGGAAGGGTGTCATACCAATGGACATGTGGAAAGTGGTGTTGTAACAATGCTCTCCTAAATGTAGCCACCTGGCCCATGTTCTGTAATGTCCACCCACATAGTTCCTCAAATACCCTTCAACCCCCTTGTTGACGATATCGGTCTGCCCATCTGTCTAAGGGTGATAGTTGGTGATGGGTGTCAACTCTGTCCCCACAAATCTAAACAACTCCCTCCAGAAAGTCCCAATAAACCAACTTTCCCTGTCACTGATGATGTTCCTCGACAACCCATGAAGTCTAAAGACCTCTCTGAAGAATAACTCGGCTACCTGAACTGTGTTGTACTATGTCGGTATGGCATAGAAGTGAGAAAACTTGGTCAATCTTTCGACCACTAAATACATGCAGTCCTTACCCTGGACCTTGGGTAGGCCTATGATGAAGTCCATCGATATGCTCTCCCATTTCTTCTCCGAAATGGGAAGTGGTTGAAGTAGCCTTGTTGGAGCGTATGCTCTGACTTGTTCTGCTGACAAGTCACACACTCACTAATGTACCTCATAGCGTCCTATTTGAGGCCCTTCCATGAGAACCTCTCCCTGATCTCCCTGTAGGTTTTGAAAAACCCCTGATGGCCTGCTAGTGGTGAATCATGAACTATTGTGAGGATCTTCTTCTTGAGCCTTGAATCTGGTACTAAGTAGACTCTGTCCTTGTAGAATATGACATCGTCAATGACCTTGTACCTATCATCCTGAATCTGTCCATCCAGAACCTCACAAGCGAACTTGTTCTTGGAATATTCAACTAACGAGTGGGATTTCCAATCTATTGAAATCTCCATCAAAGAACATGTTGCAGGTCTCCTAGATAGCGCATCGGCCACAATGTTCTTCTTCCCCTTGACATACTCTATGTCGAAGTCGAATGCATGTACCTCTGTCACCATTTCTGTTGTTTCTCACTGAGGTCCTTTTGCTCAAGGAAATACTTCAAGCTATTGTGATCTGTTTTGACCACGAATTTGCTTCCCACCAAATATTGTCTAAATTTGGTAGGGCATGCATGATTGCCAGCATTTCCTTGTCATAAATGGAGTACAACCTCTCGGGCTGACTGAGCTTCCTGCTCTCGAATATAATGGGGTATCCTCCCTGCATCAAAACTACCCCGATACCATCGTCAGATGCATCAAACTCTAATACAAATGGGAAAGTGAAGTATGGTAATGCTGACATTGGATAGGTGCCCATGACTTCCTTCATGTGATCAAAGGCTTTCTGTGACTCATCGGTCCAGATGAAGACCCCATGTCGGGTGAGATCTGTAAGTCGTGCTCCAAGCTAAGAAAAACCCCTGACAAATCCCCTATAATAGCTGCATAGCCCAAAGAAGCTCCTCAACTCTATCATGTTCCTGGGTGTTGGCCAATCCAGAATGGCCCTGATCTTCTCCTGGTGCACCTGTACCCCATGTGCACTGATGATCTGGCCCAAGTAAAGCAGTTATGTCATACCGAACTCACACTTGGACTCTTTGGCGTATAGTCACTGCGTCTCCATAATACTCAGTACCTCATCCAAGTGCATCATATGCTCCTGCCATGTCTTGTTGTACACCAAGATGTCGTTGAAGAAAACCAAGACCGATTTCCTACATTGATCCCTGAATATGTGGTTCATGCAAGACTGGAATGTCGTCGGTGCGTTGGTTAGCCCAAATGGCATAACCAGAAACTCGAAATGACCAAAGTGGCATCTGAATATCGTCTTCTATATGTCTTGCTCTCTGATGTTGATCTGATGATATCCAGAGCGAAGATCAATCTTTCAGAAGAAAATTGCTCCATGCAGCTCATCCATCAACTCATCTATGCGAGGGATAGGATATTGGTTCTTGATGGTCTTCTTGTTCAAGGCCCGGTAATCAATGCACATCCTCATGGTACCATCCATCTTCAGAACTAAGACAACTGAAGAAGCGAATGATTGTTGCTCGATCTGATGTGTCCCATCACTAGCAATTCCTTAATTTCTTTCTCTATCTCATCCTTGAACCTCCTCGGATGACGACAGGGTGGTGTGATCATAGGTTTGGCACCCTCCTCCAACTCAATGGTGTGCTCAAACCCCCTGTCCGGTGGCCTCCCTGGTGGAATCGAACCAAAACCCTGTTGATGTCATCCCAACAAGTTCTTGATCTCCGTCTGATACTGTTGTCGACCCTCTGAATCCTTTTGCGTAGTGATCAAGCACTCTGCAGCATATGCTACCTCCCCATGCTTGAAGATCCTCTCCATCCTCTTGGCCAAAACTGTTCGAGGTGCCCCTGTCGACATGCCCCTCAAAACGATCCTCTTCTCGTCACTGTCCCTAAACCCTATCTCCAAGGTTTGGTAGTTAGTGGTGATTTTGCCCAATGTGATCAACCACTGGACTCCCAATACCACATCTGTGTCAGATAGGTCAGCTACATACAATGCGTCTCTCACTGTGTAGTTACCTAACTTTATCTCTAAGTCCAGGACTCTGTCAAGACACTCCACTGTATGGCCATCTGCTACTGCAACATCAAATCCCTCAAACTCCTCTGTCTGAAGTGCCTACCTTGACACCAATGAAGCATCAATGAAGTTGTGGGTGGCCCCACCATCGATTAGGGCGATTTCTTGTTGTCCCTGAATAGTCCCTCTGATCCGGAGGGTGTCATACCTGGGAACACCAGAAAGGGTCGCTATGACTCCTCCCTTTGCTGGTTTCCATGTGTTAGCCTACTCGGGAGGCTATGGCGCTACCTGTGGGTGGGTCCCTACCGATGTCTGTGGTCTCCATGGAGGTTGATCCTCTGCCTATGATGGTGTTGATGATTGCAGCTATATGAGACATTCT
The DNA here is from genome assembly GCA_032191745.1 of Picea mariana. NCBI lineage: Eukaryota > Viridiplantae > Streptophyta > Pinopsida > Pinales > Pinaceae > Picea > Picea mariana. The sequence goes on along the minus strand of JASDQU010100492.1, from coordinate 362,064 downwards.
CCAGGACACAAACCTGAGAGAGAGCCCCTGAGAGGGGTATGTGGTTCCTATCTGACACAGAGCTGGAACGTAGAGATGACCTCCTCCTTATAGAGAGTTGAGAAGAACTCCAGATGATTCTCCTGTGTAACGTAGTGAGAAAGGAGATCTGCAAGGTTGGACGTGCCTGTGGTTGAGCACAAGGTGAACGTGTGAATTCCCAAAGAGTTGGATGCATCATCATGAGACAGAGATGAAGATGATGTATTAGCCTCCTCTGAGCAGAGTGTTGATGATGAACTCCAAATGACTCTCCTGTGTAATGCAGTGAGAAAGAAGATTTGTTGAGTGGACGTGCCTGTGGACGAGCATAGGTGAACATGATCCTAGTGGCTGAGCACTAGTGAGAGTGGTTCTCCTGTGTAATGTAGTGAGATAGAGATATGGACATCCCTATGGATGTGCCCCTAGTGGCTGAGCACTAGTAGGTGTATTAGATCCCTTGCTATATTGTTCAAGAGTCAAACCTACTTGTAACCCTAATTGTAATGTAAAGGGTACAGGTTGGCCCCACCTTAATGAAATTGATAATTAATGTAAAAGATAATTAATCTGGTTAATATTAATTATATTATAAGATAGAGAGGTCGGCCCTGTTGTGCCAATAGACACTTCTGTTGACAGGTCAAGTCTAATATAAGTGAACGTAAATTCCCCATTGAGGAATCATATATTTTGTGTGTTTGGAAATTTCAGCAAGTACATCTTCTTGGGAAAAGTGCGCACCTCTCTTGGGCGCTAGTCTTCTAGGGTTTGCAAGCACCCTCTTGTGTGCTAGGTTTTCTTGGTGGTGAAGGTCTTTCTCTTGAAGAATATAGCAAAGAATTGGCTCGGTTTTATTCCCTTGTTGAGAAGCGCTTCCCAGGATACTTCTTGCGTACTTGTGCATGGTGTTTCTTCTTGTGATCTTGGTTGCTGCAGCAAAATTGTTTATGGTTTAAGTTAAATGCTAAAATGGAATGAGCTTCATGCTTAACCTTGTCTATTGAAAAATCAACATGGTATCAAAGCATAGGTCTTGAAGAACCCCTGCACAAGTATCTAAAAAGGTGAACCATCCTCCTGCAGTTCCGTACGACCTCTAGGGTTTCTGCAGAAATACATACGGCCCTCACTTAATCAACTCTTTCAGCACTTTGCAAGTGGACGTTGAAGCTAAAACTTGGACAAAGTTGTACGGCCTTCCTCAACACATCTCCAAAGACCTTCAAAGTAAAATTCCGAGGTTTTTGAGTTTCTTGCCCTAGGGTTTCTAGGGTGCCAAAATTTCCTGTTGAATCTTGATCTAGGGTTTCTACAACTTCTTGAAGAAACATTTCAACTCAACAAGCTTTCCAATGACACCCTCAAAGTTGATTGTTGACAGTCATAAACCCAACAAAATCTAAGGTTACCAGTCCAACCTAATCATTAGGCTTTCCAAATCTAGTTGGCGAGAGTTTAAGAAGAAATCCGAACAAATGAAGAACATAACTTTAGTAGACGATAGGCTTGATGGAGCAAGCAACTACAACTCCTGGAAATCAAGGCTTCAGGTCACCCTTGAAGAAGATGACCTTTTGGATGTGGTAATTAAAACTTTACCAGATACAGCTACCGATGAAGAGAAGAATATAAGAAAGGAAGAAGATGTCAAAGAAAGAAAAATAATCATCTACTCGGTAAGAGATCATCTCTTACCTCGTATTGCCAACCTGAAGACAGCTTATGAAATGTATGAAGCATTAAAAGAAATGTTTGACAGTGACAACACCCTCAGAGCTCTTACCTTGAAGAGCCAACTTCAAAGTACTAAGATGACGAAAGGTGACACAGTTGCTATCTTCTTTATGAAGATATCAGAGATTAAAGAACAACTAGAAGCCATTGGAGAAATCATGTCCGATAGAGAACTTGTCTTATCCACTCTCAACAACCTTCCAAAACATTGGGAGCCTTTTCTTCAAAGTATCAGTGGAAGAGAAAGTCTACCAACTTTTGATCGTCTATGGACATATTGTACTCAAGAAGAACTTAGACTTAGAAATAGAGTGGAAGACTCCCCAGAAGAAAATCATGCTCTTGCACTTCATACAAAGAAAGGAGGAAGATTCAAAAGAAACTTCAGACAAACATTCAGAGATGAGAAGTCTTCATCAAACCCAGGTCATAATCAGAGAAGTGATGTTTCAAAAATTCAATGCTTCAGATGTGACAAATATGGGCACTGTTATCCACCAGGTTGCACAAGCTGGATTTCCTGAAGAGCCGCCAAAGAATGAGCNAGCAGTGCTCATACATGCAGAATTCAGTGATTCAGCAGGCCCTGAAAAGGCCCCTTTTCCCGTATTTCCACTATTGTAATAAGTGTTCTAAGTATGAGAGAATGTAAAAGGCTATTGGCCACCCTTCATCTGGGAGTGGGCACATACTCCGGAGTGTTTTTTTTTACTTGTTAATTATTTTTTCTTCTTACCTTAGTGAGAGGATTAAATAATTTCTGAGTTTTTTCACTCGAAAAAAAGACTTGCTCCAAAGCCGAAGTATGTGTTGACAAGCAGGTCTTGGCATGAAAAATCCAATGTCTAGTGTAAGAATGTATATAAGCTCATAATAGAACATAGTGTCCAGGTTATTTGGAAATTACGGCTAAGTCTGATAGGTTTTTTTTTAAGTTTTAGCGAATTAATTAAATTCCCGCAAAATTGGAATTTGTTAATTCTGAGTCAATAAGTGTAAAAATATGGCATCAGATGTTGTCAGATGCCATATTTACAGTCGTTTTCGGGTCCAGAGCATGATGTAAACCCCTATTTCCCATCTTTCGAGGCTAAAAAG
>JASDQU010100492.1:298782-352111 GCA_032191745.1 Picea mariana | reverse complement strand
CTAGGGCATTTTCTAGTTGTTTTTCTCCTAGATTTGAAGCTAGTTAAATGCGTTGTTTTGAGTTCAAAATCAAGCTAAATAACTGTCTTATGCTTGCTGTTGTATGACAGCAAACAGAAGCAGTTAGAAGAGCCTAGTTTAGTCCATGCAAAGTGCCCAAAAAAGCCCAAAAAAAATCCTTTTTTTGCCTTAGAAAAATTTCTGAAAATCTTGAAAAAATTTATTTGTTCAAAAGTTCTTTTTTTGTCGTTTCTCATCTTCTCTGTTTGTTGTTTTTTTGCAGCAAAAACAGATCCAAGAGGAGTTCATGCTCATTTTGGGTGGATTTCAAGGTTTCCAGGGACCCTGGGGGGTTTTAGCTTCATTTTTTTTTTTGAGGTTGTCCTTTCCCCTCAGGGAGTTGGGTGTTGTGGTTAGTTTTCTTTGCGTAGAGTTGTGCATGCTCTAATCTAACAATCAACTACACAAAACACACTACAAACACTCTAACCTGTTGCATGTTAAATCAATGCTTAGATCTTTATGCAATCCGACTTAATAAAATCCTTGATCTACACTGCATACGACTCCATTTAAGGCACTGGTTAAAGCATACTATCTATCTTTGTCTTACGCAAGCAATTTTATTCATTCAGTAATCTATCTTTCGTATGAGCAAGTACCTTTTGAGTATGATGATGATAAATGCTAATTGATCAAGTTTCATTTCAAATGAATAAACTCCTAGAATAAGTGTCTTTTTCTTTCTTAGATTTTAAAAGCCTTAGATTCGTTTTATAGGGACTACCCCCCTTGTCTTCGCTAGGAGTTGGCCTAGACGGAGGAGTCGAGGATCAGGTGACAGCACCTTGACTCGAGACTTGCCCCCAAGGACACACCAAGTGGATTAAAGGTTTCTTCCACGATAACCCAGGTGTGTATTAGGACGGCAACAGGCACTATGCAAGAAAATGTCCAACCAGGAAAAAGGGAAGACAATATGCTTCTACCGCTAACATTGATCCAGATCCACCTTAAAAGAATGAAGATAAGAGAGAGGAGAAGTACTTCCTCTAAAAACAAACTCAGAACTAAACATGACTACAAACCCAGGTAAATCATTTGATCTCTAATTTTATAGTTGATTGCATTCTTAATGAATGAAGGGTATTATCCCTAGTATGGGAGCCCTCAAGACTTGGACCATTATCCCTGGTACGGGAGTCCAAACCTTATTTGATTGATTATTATGCTGGTCAAGAAGACATAAAAGATCTAACAAGCAATAAAAGAAGATTCCCTTCCTTCAAACTTCAGAGAGAGTTACTTGACTCAGAGGGAGTCAAAACAAAATAAAAGGAAGAAAGAGATAATACCTTCAATAGTTCAAAGGAAGACAAACAATATTCCATCAAATCCAGCTACTCCAGTTGATATGACCAAAGATATTACAGTAGGGCATAAAAGGCATGCCTAGGGTCAACAAAACTCTGCTAGAAGACAGAGAAAACATACAAGTCCCTCAAAGGACACCTTTTGAAAGCAAAAGATCTTTTTTTTTAAAGCTATCCTTCAGTCATGAGCCACTTCATTGATTCTAAACCTCCTTGTCTTGAAGAAACAACAAGAGAACATGTATGGCAAGATACCATAACAGAAGAATACCAGTATATCTTAAAGAATGATGTATAAGATATTGTTCAGAGACCAGAATGGAAGTCTATGGTGACTTCCAAGTGTATCTATAAAATCAAGCATGCAGCTAATGGAAGTGTCAAGAGATACAAGGCAAGATCTATAGCCAGAGAATTCTCACAAATAAAGGGAGTTGTCTATGATGAGACACTTGATCCAGTAAGCCCAATACACTTCCATCCGTACTACCATCCATGAGTTGGAAACTATATCAGATGGATGGATTCTTGATGAGTTTGGGTCTCATCACAAGGGGACCACTTTCCAAGGTACCCAAATCTGAACAATCCCTCTTACCGAGGAAAGTGTCATTCACCTCTCCAATCTCGTCCTTGCAGTGGAAATGGTTGTCTGCTGGAAAATACTCGGTGAGTATGGATGTACCCTGATCATCACAAGTGGTCTCTGACTCTGATCTGCTCGACCAAAGACTCTGATCTTGGCATCTCACCAAAGATCTCAACCTTGGCATCTCACCAAGGATCTCTACCTCTTGGCATCTCACCAAGAGTCTCTGGATCTTGGTATCTCACCAAGATCCTCACCTTGGTCTCTCACCAAGTGACTTCCACCTGAAGTGGAATCTGAAGCTAATCTGCTCGTCTCCATAGCCAAGTGAGGATCAAGCCTCTCTGGTGCCCTACTCCCACTCATCAATCTTTGATGCTCTGAAGCCTCTGCACCAACTATCTATCTGCTCGACAACTCTGAAACTAAAGTTGTCCCGGGTGGACCAGTCACCACTGAATATGGTGTCCTCGAAAACTGAGTCTGCATCCCATGAGATACAACACTCTCAATCTATGGGACCTCCTCAACTCTGTCTGCACACCAACCGTTGGATGGTGTATCAATTAACAAACAATAACTGACAAAAACACACTCCCTCTCAAACTGAGCCGAGAAATCCTCCTCTTCTGTTGTCGTTGCAGTACCACCCTGCTTCTTCTTCTTCTTGGGACACTGTCCTGCATAGTGCGCCATCTTGCCACAAGCAAAGCATCTCACTTTGCTCATGTCCTTCTACTGCTCACCCTGTCCTCTCGACTACTGCTCCTTGGTCCCAACTTTGGGCCCCTGCTTGCTCTTCTTCTTGCCCTTAGTCACAAAGGCAAGATCAACCTCATTCTCAAACCTGCCACTGCTAAGGCTGCCATCTGATGCTAAGACTGATACACTCTAACCAAGTAAAACTGAGCAACTCTGAACAACAGAAATTAGCCTCTAACACACCAATCACAAGTGTGAAAATGAAGCTCCTCAACCTGTGTAAATTTTCCCAACAGGCACTAAATCAGAGGCACTTTCAAATCTGATTTTTGCTCAATGTTTTAGACTGTAAACTTGCTGTCCAAAAACAGCCAACAGATCTGATCTTTACCCCACAAAAAGGGCCCCCTGTTTGCTTCACAAATCAGCCCTCTCTGTTGTCTTTCAGCATTGATACCATGAAGATTTTCGAGGCACCAAAGGAAGCCAACAGAGGTCTGTCTTTGACCTGTTGTTGGGCACTATTTTCAAGGTGTTTCAAGCTGTTTTGTCTCACTGTTTCTGGACAGTTAACTTGTTGTCCAAAACAGTGAACGCATGACTTTCTCACAGGCTGCTACATGATTGTTTTAGGACAGTCACACAGTCTGATAATTCTCCCCTGGAAAAATTACCTTTAGTCATGTGATTTGATGCCCATTTGAGACCTCTCTTGCATGGGTTAAATGTATGGTTTAGGCTGCCATAAATATTAGCACATGCATATAACTCAAAACATCAAATACCCTCTTAGGATCTTTAACAACCTACCACTGAAATGCTAAGCAAACATAACAAATGAACACATAAGTTTTTGGTCAACATGACCCTCAAAAAAAACCCATGGGGAAAACCAATTTGGAGTTGAATTTTATTATGAATATCTGAAAGCAAAAACAGTACAGCAAATACATGCACAAAGGAACCTGATTCACTTGCCAACTCCTCACAAGTTTGGCATAGGTTTCTTCCTTGAAGTGCACCCCCCTTCTTGGGATTTGTGCCCTTCACATTTGTTGCCTGCTAGCTTGGGTAATGGTGCCTCTTATGAGCTGCCCTTGAAGCCTTTGTTGAAGTAATAGATGAGTGTGCCCCCTTTTCTCTTTGGTGTGCCCTACCTCCTCTTCAACACTTGTGCCCTACTTTGTGTGCAATGGCTATAGCATTCATTTAAGTGTATTTTCTTATGTGTTTGGCCCATATTTCTTCATGTGATATATAAGGAAAACACATGCAATGATAACCAAATAAATCAGAAACTAATAGCTATTAAACACCACAAGATAGTACCTCAAATCTTTGCTTTATTTAATATGCACTTGGTTGTCCAACACACAATAATTTCCAGACTGGAATTTACATACAAAACCCAGCCAAAAAATGACAAAGAGTTCCCCAATAGAATTCCTCTAACAACTACTCCAAAAATATGTAATTTCTTCAACAAAGGATGGCCCCAATGACAAGATATGTGCCCTGCTTGGTCTGAATTCGCCCTGGCTGAAGATGAGGCTCGATCCACCAATGAAATGGCCAATCTCCTCATAAATAATTCACCCAAGATGTATATAACTCGATCCCAACAAGTAGAAACTGATACAACCTCAAAATATGAAGATTTTCACTGCCAAATGCGCCCCTCCAAGCAATATTTCGCCATGCTTCACAAATGAATGACTGAAATGGATCTGAACCGAATAGAATGGTGAGGGAGGTATCTTTCACCTCCTTGACCAAGCTTGGATCAGGAAAGGTGGGATCTTTCACCACCAATCTGATCTCTAGGGTTTGTTCAGTCAAAACCCTCAAAACCCCCAAATATCATGGGCTCTCTAGCAAGAAGCCAAACATCAAAATGATAATCAACATAATGAGAGAATAAAGACCCCTATCTCTCTTTTATCCCCCCCTGTTCACCTTTTCCCTCCAAGTGACCTTTACTTTATCTTTATTATTCTTTAATTAAATTACTTTATTAATTAATTTGTCTTTTTTCCTCTAAAAAGTGATTTATTCGTCCCTATGGCTTCTTCGACCACTGAAAGTCACTTCTCATCATCTAATCTTGAAGTGTTTTTCCTCCCGATTTCGATGAGCTATTACACTAAGAGGTTTCTCCAAGTATTATGCCCAAAATGACCTTCTTAGTGAAATTAATTCAAATATGACCCATAATAACTCAAAATTACGGAAATCGTCGAAATGCAATGGAACCAAAGCCAAGCTGTGAGGAATGGATCCTGATGATGAAATATGATGAATGATGCAAGTCGGGCCCAATAAAACCCATCAATAACTCCTGAACTCGCTGTCACCCCCATCTTGCTACTCTGGTAGGCATAACACTCTGTAATATAATAATGTCCAAAAATGGGGACATTACAATCTCCCTCTGAGTTGGTACTTGGTGGGGTCATCTGCCTCACCACTGGTGGAGCCACATGCTCCTCATAACTAGAAGGTTTGGATTCAATGATGTGACTCCATGTAACTCAAGAATCTCTGAGGTAGTTTGCTCTCCCTAAAAGTATCATGGGAAGTTGCATGCCATACTGCATCTTACAAGGTATCACGAAACCATATTGCCCTCTTCCTCGTCACTGCAACATCTCCAGGTATATCCATTGACCCAGCGGTCTCTACTGACTCTTCCTGGTGATCTGAAGAGTGAACCAATATAGTAGAGGGATCTATATGGTCATCTTCGGAGCCTTTCACTCTTCACAATCAATATCCATGTGAAACACTATGTATCCCACAAAAGTGTCCTTCTTTCCAGAAGGTTCTAACATCATCCTCTTCACCTTTGGTACATGGATGTATATTTTCCTATACACAACTCTATGTCTGGATAGTCTGCTCCATGTGTCAAAGTAGAGACCAACTAATATGTTGCCTCCTGCAACCGTCACTATAGCTCCCTCTCAGAGCTATCACCTGTGACTTGCCTGGAACAAGACCAATAACAAGGGAAAATAGCAAACAAGAACAATACTCTTATCATTAGGATATAAAAACAAGGGTAAAAAATAGGAATAGGAACAATCGTCACTATAGCTTTTTCTTAGAGCTATCGCCTGTGACCTGCTCAGGACAAGAGTCGAAACAAAAATACAAGAACAAGAATAAGAAACAAGAACACTTTTCTAGTGTTGTGACCAATCACAGTAATCTGCCCTGAACAAGAACATAAGTAAGAACAAGAACAACACTTCTCCGGTGCTGTTACCGATCATTCCTCTACTGTAACCTGCCCAGAACAAAACAAGAACATCTCAATGGTAACCTCCATGGAATTTACAAGGTAACCTACCTGGGACAAAAACAACAACCATGAACAGCTCCTAGAGGAGATAAATTCATCTTGCAAACAAGTGCATCATTAGCATAGTAGAAAAAATTGCTGATTAATCGGTAAAAATCGCCAAAATCGCAATTTTTCCATTGCTCTGATTTTTGAAAACCAAAAATTATGATTTTTTGAGGTTGGAAAAATTGTGATTTTTTTAAAAAATCGGAAAAATCGCTAGGTACGCTCAGGCCGTGGGATAAAAAGCTTGATTCGGTTTTTTTTGGCTCATTGTGTTTTGCATTTTGTGTGGAGCAGCAAGGGAAGAGGTTTGTGGAGGCCATCAAGCATATTTGAGGTGTGCAAAGGCAAGGTAGTCAATTCATCCACAAATTTTTAAGATTTTTGTGGTGGAGCAAGGTTCAAACTTCAACCGGTTGGATCTTGAAAATTTTCATCCACAACCTCCGAGCACATGTATGTACGCCCTTCCCAATTTGTATGCTAATTGTTTCTGTTATCCCCATTTTGTGGATAACTACGGAGATGATGTCTCGAGGCCCTCAGGTTGCAAATATGGACTGTCGAGAGACTACATGACCAGCAGTACCCTTTGCACAGATGGAAAACCCACTCACCACCACAGATGGTCATAAGTTTACAGATGGCATACACCACACCAGTTGGCTTCCGGAAGGCGGTGGGCCTTGCTCCATGAAGTACTAGTCAGTATTATGGTGAGCATTATTTCAATATCTAAGCCATTTGATTATGTTGTATCTTAGATTGCTCTAGATTTCATGATATGTCTTTGGACATTATGCCTTTTTCCCTGCTTCACCTTGGTGGTTGGCATTGTGCCCTAGTAAGTGGTCTTCTTTGGGAATGGGTTTGCTACTGGGAAATCCCTTAATGAGCCATCGTACCATTCTCGACCATTCTTACCATTTTCCATCATTATTCCCCTACATTTCCTTTTTTCTTGGGATTTTACGGTGTATTGACCCAAGAAGGGGTTGTCCCTCATTCTATGGGAAGAAGGGGCTAAAGGCCCAGAGGGGTTGGGGTTGGTGTTGGGTAAAAGATAAAAGCCATATATGAACCTTCCAGATGCTTCACCCAGGGATCACCCAAGAAAGCAATAAAATGTTTATCATTGAATAAAAGGGGACCCATAATATAATAAAGAAATGCTTGAAAGGTAGATTAAAGGATAGGAGGTCTCATCACAAGCCGACCTATCACGTCCATGAATATCTAGTGGCATGACATTGTCATCATCCGGTCACCAAACTAGGGCAGTGACTCTCAGTTGCATGGCTAAGAGAAAGGGGGTCTCATCACAAGCCAGCCTTCTCATCTCCATTAGGTGTTTGTGGGTGCCATTGCCACCACCTGGTCACCACGCCAAGGCAATGACCTTCAATCTCTCCTTATGCTATTATGAAAGAAAATATAACAAAAGAAAGATAAAAGGCAAATGATGGGCTTGGAAAAAGTGCATTGTGGACGAAGGTACCACACACCCTCTACAAAGTCACCCATGAATGAGACATTACGACCCCTAGTATGTCATGAGCCCTATGCACATTGAGTCTTGACCCCATCCACCTCATACACCTTACATGGCTTAGAGAGGGACCTCTTGGAGGCTCTCCTTGACCTCGAGCTATATCTACCCAATAGGACACCTCGTCAACCCTCCCATACTTAAGCTTGACAAGTCGCATAGTGTCTTTGAGTTGTTAATTGTTTGATATAGTAATCTTTGATGCACATGCTTAGATGGCTTATTTATTGATTGGATCCACTTATCATGATGTTATGACTTGAGATCCTTGGAGGGCGTGTTCATTTGTCTTTGCAGGACCTAGCTAGAGGACAGTTTTGGGAGAACAAGCCTAGCTTGGGCTTCCATGGGGCTACAAGCCCACAAGTTGAATGTTAGGGGCCCGCATGCCAGATGAGAGAGAGATGATTTGGACGGCCTTGTTGATGACTTGGACGACCTAGCCCACACATTGCTTGCCAAACGATTTGCCTAGGAGCGGCAAAACATCCCACTTTTGAGCATGACGTCATGATATTGGGGGCTAGGGTTTGGTGGTGAGGTGCCACTCTTTTGCACTTCAACGTTTTGAGAAGAAGAGGGTCTTCACCATGATGAGATCACCTAGATGCTTGACACATGGCCTTGGGAGGCCTTTCCATTCTTCTCCAACACCAACGACCTCCTCAAAGTGGCAAAACGTCCCCTAAAGTGGTGATGTCATCCTAGATTAGGGTTTAATTTGTGCAAAAGATGAAATTTTAAGTGAATTGTTTAATATTATTGTGTTAAGGGGGCAATATTAGGGTTGTTGACCCCTAATCTTGTGTTTTACTCCTTATTTTGTGGACAACCTATGTAAGCTAATTTTTGTATAAATAGAGATCATAAGATCTCATTTTGAACATAACTCTCTTCTTGTGAGAGGCTTTAGTCTGAAATTTTCGACCTCCTTAGCTCTTTTAGCTCTTGTGCACTTGTTTTATGGCTATTTTTATGAATGATTGATGGAGGAAGGCCTAGCGCTAGCTTCTGATGATGCTTTCTAGCTCTTGTGGTGAATTGTCTTAGCATTTCTCTTGATCTTGGTATGGTTTTTACTCTCTTGCTATCATTTTTATTCAAGGCAAGTAGTGTTATGCTTGGAGCTAGGTGGGAAGTATAAGGGCATACACCCCCACCATAGTCTTCATCATTTTTTCTTGCTTCATCTCATTGATTAAGGGTTTGCTAAGATAAGTATAAGGGCATACACCCTCTTATCTTAAACCCTAGCTTAGAGAAACTTGCCTTGGGAAGTAAAAGGGCTTACACCCCCAAGAAGGTAGCTTCTCTAAGCTCCTTGTGACTCCATTAACCCGATAGTAAAGGCACTAGTCATTAATTTGTTGCATTGGAGATATAAAATATTGCATTGGGAAACGTAAATTTTGATCATTTTTACTTCTTGCAAAGTGGATTGTTTTCCTTGTGCCTTGGGCACCTCATAGCCACTAGGGTGTCCCCATCTAGGGGCTACTTATTGCTTCTATTACAAAATTGCATCTTCAGCCATTAGGGCTACAGAAACCCTAACTTACTTTCTTAAATAACTCTTTATTCAACAATTGGTTTTTGCTCAAAGTTTGCACATTTACTCTACTTGTCCTAGTGCACTTTTTGGCAACTTTTGAGAGGATTCCAGTGGTTGATTTTCTTTCTGTTATAAGGCTGATATAATTTGCTGCAGACAAGTGTTTACAACAGCCTTATTTTTTGTGCTAGAATTTTGGCTTTTTATCTGGAGTTTAGCTAGTCTTTCTCTTGTATTTTCTACATGATATATAGCACTTGTTGAGCTGCTTCTAGTATCATTTATTTGCTGATATATATTGTTATCTACTGCTGCAAATTAGGGACAACAAGCTTAACTTGCTGATCCAACTAACATATACTGTTGCAAAGTGTCTTTTCTTGTGTCTCAGGTAGGTACACTCATCCAGAAAAGCACTATATTTGTGGGGCAGTCATTACTTAACTTGCAAGGCCTCTCTCCCACCCTTTCTTTCCATCTAGACTTGACCTCTAGGGGCTTATTTTCGACTTCCCTCCATTTCCGTCTCAATCCCCCTAAGGTCACCAAGATCGCCTCCCTAGAGTGACCTAGTCACCCTTAAAGTGCAGGGCCTACATCGAGGTGACATTGGGTGTAGGATTCCCATAGTTGCAGCACTTGTTCCTTGGTTGGGTCAGGCTTTGCCCAACCTACAACTCGCGTTATAACAATTTCCATACACTTGCATGTTTTCTTCTTTGTTTGCTTAGATTTAGTTTTTTTTTATTTTGTCATCTTGCCAATAATTTATAGAACAAGCCCAAAGGGGTTGGATCCAATGGTGGAAAGCGAGGAGTTTTTCACAGTTGGGCAAGGTTCAATTCCCATGAGGGCCTAACCTGAAGCCATGGGGGCACCTTGAGGTAGTGGTCGAATGTGTGGTTGCACCCAGAGATATTATATTAAATGATATCGTGACCCGTGCACACATAAGTGGATCAAAGCCCACCCCCATGTCCTTCAATTTAAAGCCCAAAGGGGTTGGATCCAATGGGGGAAAGTGAGGAGTTTTTCACAGTTAGGCAAGGTTCAATTCTCGTGAGGGCCTAACCTGAAGCCATGGGGGCACCTTGAGGTAGTGGTCGAACGTGTGGTTGCACCCAGAGATATTATATTAAATGATATTGTGACCCGTGCACACATAAGTGGATCAAAGCCCACCCCCGTGTCCTTCAATTTTTTACGTCCCCGAGCTGTAGGACAATCGGTGATGGGGTGTGCTGTCAAGGCACTCCGTGATGTTAAAGTCACTAGTTCGAAACCTGCGGGGACAAAAAATCCAGCCATGTTAAGGGTTGGTGTGGCTCAGGTCGGGTGCAATCCCCGGGTGACTTTGACGGCTTAGATGCCCTTGAGTCGCGGTTTCTTAGCCACAGGTTAGTCCCACATTTCACGAACAAACTAACCAAAAAAAAAAAAATTATAGAACAAACAGAATGTAAGGGGTTTTTAAGAAAATTTCAATGGGGTATTTAGCTCGTTTTTTTAGTTTTTTAGCCACCTTGTTGATGCCATTTTTCATGGCTAACATTCTTCTTTGAATGGCTGATTTTTTAGATTAATATGCTGCAATCTATTTTTCAAGTGGGGTTTAATGTTTTGTTTTGTGTTTTTTTTCCCTAGGTCCATTCCCATAGCACTCAGCAAACATACCTAGGGCCTTGGATCCACTATGGGAGTATGGTGAACCTCAAGATGGAACAAACCGAAATTCTTTATTGCAAATTATGTAAGGCACATATGACAGGAGGAGTATACAGGTTGAAATACCATCTGGCCAAAATCTCGGGGCATGATGTTGGGCCTTGTTCAAATGTGAGCCGAGAGATTATGAGAGTTGCCCATGATTCAATTAATACAAAGGAAGGAAAGAAGGAAGAGGCAGCTGCAAAGAAAGTTGAAGTTGCAGCTTTTAAGACATATCAAAGTTCAGGGATATCTGCCAGTGCCACTGAGGGTAGTGGGAGGGGCTCCACATCCGCAAATTCCACTGTTGGGAGGATCCCATCTTTCTTTGTTCCAAGAACTGGAGTTGGAGCACAACCATCAATTAAATCAATGGTTAAAAAAAGGGAGCAACAAGAAGCAAGTAGGTTAATGGGGAGGTGTCTTTTTTGGAGTGACTTACCTCTCACCATCACCAGAAACAACCCATTTTGGCAGTCGATGTGTGATGCCATTGGAGTTGTTGGCCCGAGGTTTAAAGCCCCTTCATATGAGGAGTTGCGGGGGCCTATTATTCAAGCAAAGAAGAAGGACATCAATGCCAGGTTGGCGGAGTTCAACGAATCATGGGAAAGCTCCGGGTGCACAATCATAGCTGATGGATGGACAGATGGGAAGGGTAGGACCCTTCTCAATTCCTTGGTACATTGTCCTAAAGATTCCATGTTCATAAAATCAGTGGATGCATCTGCACATGTGAAAGATGCATCATTATTATGTGAGTTGTTGCAAATCGTGAGATTGGTGCACACCATGTGGTGCAAATCGTGACAGATAATGCAGCTAACTATGTGGTTGTTGGTAGGATGCTTATGGAGAGGCATAGCACAGTGTTTTGGACTCCATGCGCTGCACACTGCAATGATTTGATGCTTGAGGATGTGAGGAAAATTCCCTTCAACAAGGAGGTGATTGATTAGGCGAAGAGCATCCCTAAGTTCATATATAACCATGGTTTTGTTCTCAACCTCATGAGGACACACACCAAAGATAGGGAGTTGCGATGTCCGACAGTCACACGTTTTGTGACACACTTCCTCACCCTCTAGTCTTTGCTTCAATGTCAGTATGAGTTGAAGCAAATGTTTGTTTTTGGTGAGTGGCGTGATTGCAGATATAGCAGGCGAGTGGATGGTAGAGCCATTGGTAGATTGGTGTACAGTGACTCCTTCTGGGAAGGAGTAGAAGAAGTTTGCTCATTTGTTGAACCTTTGGTAAAGGTTCTGAGATTGGTTGATGGTGATAAGCCCGTAATGGGCTATTTATATGAGTCCATGCATAAGGCCATAGAATCTATCCGGGCTTATTATGAGGGAAAGGGTACCCGTGTTAAGTTTTGAGCTATTATTAGGTTTCTTTTCAATTTACTAGATAATAATAGCATAGGTAGGATCACTAAGAGAAACACAATCACAAGATACACAACATTTATCCTGGGAAACCCTCATGGGGGAGAAAACCCAACAAAACTTCCTTAATATAGATAGCCAATACAATGCCAAGACAATAAACCAAAACAATAGAGAATATCCAACATTGAGCAATGCGCCTCTCTTTTCCTTCTTCTCCCAACTGCAGCTACCAAACTTGCGCACTTGATGAGCGAATGAGTGAGTGAGATAATGAGGCGTTGGCTTCCTTTATTTATACTAGCTGGCAGGCGTTGGAAAGGTGTCTCTTCACTGCGCAGGGTCAACTTCTATTCTTTGTGGTTAAAACCACTTTAATTAGGCCTGGGGGACGACTTCTTAATTTGCATAATACAATTAGGGTTTGACCAACCCGCAAAAGGGGATTTGGTCAATTACAATGCCCAACATGATCAATCCACAAAAGGGAATTAATCAGATGAATAATAACTCAATAATAAATAGAATACTCTTTGCAGTTACAATATTTCAACACTCCCACTTAACAAGAATGGTATTCTTACAACATCATCAGGAGAGAGAGAGGGCAACAACATCAACAACATCTGGAACACTGACTGGCATATCTATAAATCATCAGAAGTTTTTCTCATCATCAATATCATCATCCACAGTGAGGAGTTGGAACGACATCATCATCATCTACACCAACATGGATTAGTATAACACTAATACATCATCATCATCAATAACAGCACGAGGCTGATACAACATCAACAAAAACAGCATCACAACACGAAGGTTGGAGCATCATCAACATCAACACTAAGCTGGAAATCTTCAGCATGAAGTTGGCATCTCATCAACATCAGCACTAAGTTGGAAATCTTCAGCACGAAGCTGGCATCTCATCAACATCAGCACGAAGCTGGAAATCTTTAGCACAAGGTTGGCATCTCAACAACATCAACACGAAGCCGGAAATCTTTAGCACGAGGCCGGGATCTCGACAATATCAGCACAAAGCTAGAAATCTTCAGCACGAGGCTGGCATCTCAAGAACATCAGCACGAAGCCGAAAATCTTCAGCACAAGGCTGGCATCTCAAGAAAATCAACATGAAGCTGGAAATCTTCAGCACTAGGCTGGCATCACAACAACATCAGCACGAAGCTGGAAATCTTTAGCACTAGGCCGCCATCACAACAACACTCCCCCTTTCGAGGGAGGTCATTTCGAACTACACCAAGCTTGTCTCGAAAGTGCTTAAACTTTACACAAGACAGAGGCTTGGTCAACACATCAGCAACCTGTTCATCCATGCCAACATAATGGAGCTTTATGGATCCTCTCTGCACCATATCACGAATGTAATGATACCGGATTTCTATGTGTTTTGACTTGTCATGGAACAGAGGGTTCTCTGTCATTTTTATGCAACTCTGGTTATCACATAGAATCATGGTTGTTTCCATCTCCAAATCAAATAGACCTGTCAACAACTTTCGAAGCCATATGGCTTCACAACTAGTGGAACATGCAACAATGTATTCTGCTTTTGTCGTGTTGAGAGAAATACTTGATTGCTTCCTACTTTGTGTGATGTCCCGTTCCCAAGAGTAGGTCAACAGGGAGTGACTTAGTAGTCTATCTGTTCTCGTAGACTACAATCAGGCACAAACAGGGAACAAGATGGAGAAATAATGGTGTATTGATGGTTAAACGATGAATTAAGCAAAAAAACTTAGGGAAAGTCACTTAAGCCTAAGTCAACAAAGAATTAGAATGAAAAGGTGTTAAAGGGGAACTTAATTAATTAACTATTCACCTTAGGAGGAAAAGCACCTAGCTTAAGTGAGGTCAATGGTGAATTAGATTGGGAATAGTATAAAGGGAGGAATTTGACCTAATTCCTCATTATGCATTGTTATGATTTGATGTTGAGAGTTCCCAGAGGAGGAAGAGAGTCGACTTCTACTGTTTTGTGGATTTCTGGAGGAAACCACCATCATTGATAGGTTTCAGTGTTAAGAGACACACCCTAGCCCATCGGAGATACCGTCCAGGTATTTCACCGTGCTATTCAAGAGTATCCAACTTGCAGTGTTGCACAGCTCAACCAGTGAGGGCGCAAGTCAATTTGAGAATTTGTGGAGTTGCATGAGGTCAGAGCTCAGATTGCAGTTTCCTTCCAACCCAGTTGAGATCCAGCCAGGGCGCTTAGATTGAGCCACTTTCCATCAGATTCTGACGGTGGAATCCTTCGGAGTGCATCATCCAGCCATTTAGGGCGCCGCTCTTTTGGAAGGACATTTGGGGTTGCAGACGGAGCAACAAAGCAGATCCAGGGAAACCCTTCCGACCCAGTTCCGCATTTGGCAAGGCGATCATTTTGAGTCCTATAGCAGTTGATTACGTTGGTGGAATCATTTGGGGCGCATTCAGAGACCTAGGAGGTGCGCAAACCCCCCGGGGGTCGAGATCCAGTGCATCAGAGACCAGATCTGTCATCCGACTCTCATCAGTATCATTCTAGAGGCCAGGGCGCTTCTATTGGGACAGTTTTCAGCTCATTTCGACAGGTATAACCTTCTGGACGAGTTTTCCAGCTTGTAGCAATTACCGTACTTCTCTGAAACCGTCGATTTTGTCGATCTATCTGTGCATGCATCAAATCTGCCTTCATCTTCTGATCACGGGTATTTTATGTTATTTGCTTGTATTCCAGTGATGATCCATGAGATCTAACTAAAGACTATCCTTTATATTTCCAATATTTCATTATATTTCCATGCTTGAATCTCATAATACATATTATTGGGTGGTTGATGTTCCTTATTTTCGCATGCATCATATATATATATATATATATATTGTTTAAACCATAACATATAACATGAACATGCAACAACCACAAAACATCTCAAGCACATAACTAAACGCATCCAGAAACCCCCAGAGTATCAGATCTGAAGATAAAACGCATCCAAAAACCCCCAGTGTATCAGATCTGTGAGACAGAACACTAGATCCGTAGTAGATATCCTAATCAGCGGGATAAGGGATATTTCACTTTGCCATGAGATCATGGTGAACCCTAGACTGAAATAACATCCTGAAGTGATCTTTCTATCAGAAACACTTCCAGCTCAATCCGAATCAATATATCCATACAATTTGAAGTCATGATCTCTAGTATAACAGAGACCAAAATCCAACGTACCCTTAAGGTATCTCATCACATGTTTTGCAACAACAAGGAGAACACGTCTGGGCTCTACCAGATACTGAATCAAGGTGTTCACAACAAAATATATATCTGGCCTGGTGTTCGTCAGATACATCAACGATCCAATGATATGTCTATACAACGTAGCATCAACCAATTAGGACGAAGTATCAACTAGGAGCTTCAACTTTGTTTCCATGGGTGTGTTCATGGATTTACACTCCAACATATCAAACCTCTTCAATATTTCACCAATATACTTCCCTTGGTTAAGGAAGATCTTCTCTGGGCTCTGCCAAACCTCAAGACCTAAGAAATAATGCATTAGGCCTAGGTCTTTCATCTTAAATTCTACAGCGAGCTTCTTCTTACAATCAGTGATGAGCTTTTTCTTCATCTGTCAAGAATAAATCATTTACATATAGTGGCAACATCACTGGCTCATCATTCATAACCTTGAAGTAAAGGTTAGAATCAACTTTACTCTTGGTAAAGCCCAAACTCTTCAAGAAACTATCAATCATGCCATACCAAGCTCTTGGAGTTTGCTTCAATTTGCAGACATGAGTCTTCCTGTCTTCAACTTCAAATCAAATTTTCACATCACTTTGTACCAATCTGGTACACTTGCTCAGCTGCAACTCAATCTGCACAGTCATGTGCTAGCTCTATGTGCTTTCTGCAAAGCACTATCTGTCTTGCTGCCTGAGAGTATGTCCTCTCCTCTTTCTGCAACTGTTCCATTTGGAACTGGGACGCTACACCTGTAGCTGCTCTGATGCTAAGAATGGTTGCTCCATTCTCACTATGAGTGCTGAAATCTGAGAGTAACTCCTCTACTTCATCACGGCAACAGCTTTATCTAAAACTGAGAGTGGCTCAATAACTAATACTGAAGGTATCTCTTCTTCTTTCATGGAGGTAACTCTATCTTTTATTGTAGTCGTGTCTCCATGACCCAACTAATGTACTGCACCAACTGCCACTCAATTTTAAATATGGGGATTGCTCCCCCTACATCTCATACTATATATGAATCATGGTTGTTCTGGTTGTCTTCATGAATACTGGAACTATTTCTTCAATTACTGGAGTAAGTGTCTCGTCATAGTCTTCTCCCTCTTGCTAGGAGAATCCTCTCGACACGCATCAAGATTTGTACATCTACAACAGGCTTGATCTATTAGATCAATCTTGGAATTCAATATTGACTTCTCTTCTAGTCTCACGAAAAAATCCATATCCTAGTCTTTATGACTGGCTTCCTTCTCTGTCACTGAAACAAGGGAATCTTCCCAGGAGATTTCATATCTCCTAGAAGTTTCTGAAGCTGCGATCTAGTCTTCTTATGGCATTTGTCTCCCAGTCCTGGAAGTTGTCTCTTCATCTGATCCTTTCTGAGATCAGGCTTACTCTTGCTTTCTTCTGAGTCTACAAGGAATTCATCTCTTATGGGGTATACTTGGTGTTGAATACCAAGTCTAAATATGAAAAGTTGAGTCAAACTTCAAGTGAATTTTGCTTCCTGTCAAGGTGGCTTCATTATCTTTTGAACAAGTCCACTGTGAGTTCTTGTTCTAATGTTCGGTCATCTTTGGATCCTTTTGCTCCTTACAATCAATCTCCATATGAGATACTCTGGATCTCAAAAATAGCTTCTTCTTCATCTTTGGTACATGAATGTATATGGTCATGTACATAGTCTGCTTCATGTCTCATCTAATTTGTTGCCTTCTGCTACCTTCACTATAGCTTCCTCAAAGTTATAACCTGTGACCTAAAACAAGGTCAACAAAACAACAAGCAAGAATAATACCTTTTTTTTTATAATAGTAAATAAAACAACAGCTCGAATAATCGTTAGAGTAGCTCCTTTAGAGCTATCACTTGTGACCTGTCTGAAACAAGATAAAATACAATACGAAATGAGATCAACACTCTTCTAGTGTTGTGATCAAACATTCATCCATGGTAACCTGGAAACAACACAAGAAGTTTCTCCTAGAGGAGATGTTAGTTGTATCTGGTAACTAATTACATTAAGCATGTATCTCAATATGCTCACATGCTACCAAGTATAATACTTTTCAAAGATTGCTACCTCAACTATAGTGTTTACTTGTAAAGAGGTAGTTATCAACTTGTCATGTGCAACTTTGAATCTTATCAACTTAATCAATCAAACCTGGAACCTGGAGTTTTGTCCTCAAGAATGAGTGTGTTGCTTTTCTTTCAAGTCTCCTTCACTCAAGATAACAAGTGTTTTCTTCAACCTATCTTTTGTACTAAGACAATTTGTTATCTTGACAGAAATCTAAGTTAGAGAATAAGCTCTATAAACTCAACTTTAATCAGCCTTGATAATTTTGACCAATGGTTAGTATGATTTCAAGATACCACCTAGATGTTCATAAGGTCAAAATAATGTCATAACAAATAGATGCATATCAAGATAATCAAACCTGGGGTGCATTAGTCTTCTGAGTATGTTGAAACTGAGATCCTTCTGAATCTATGATAGGAGATCCTTTCTCCTGCAAGTACCCCTTAGAATAATATAGTTGAAACATATGTAAGTACATACCTCTAATAGTATCGACGGGTGGCGGTACCATACGATAGCAGCGGTGATAGGTAACAAACCTTCAAAACTTCAGAGGTGTTTCAACTTTAAGTTTGGCCAACACTTTACAAAATCTTTCACTGCAACTGGAGTTGTAGTTGTAACTGCAACTTATACTGTAACTGGTACTTTAACTGTAACTTAGGGTTTTATGAGAAAACCCTAATTTTTCAAACTTCAAATTTTGAAATTTTGATCCAGGGGCTAGATGCGCTGAGCTGAGGCGAGTAAGCTGGTGCAATCAGATTTCTGAAAATACAAATTTTATCCCTTGAAACTAAGCTTGCGGAAATCTGGACTGGTACTTTTGGTATTGGTTCTGGTTTCCTGGTTTTTTTGGTTTTTTGGTACTTCTGGTTTTCTGGTACTAGTCATAAACTAGGGTTTGACTTTCCGGAGGCTCTGTCCAATGAAAAGGTGTGCTCAAGCTGCCAAAATATTCACTAGGGTAGGGCGCACTTTTCTAGATGGTTTTTAGGAAAAAATTCCTCTTCAACAAAAAGCCCTAATTTTCTTGTACGGCAACAATGACGTTTTTCTTATCCAGTGAAAGGTGCTCTCTTTAGCTTAGATCTGATACCATGTTAAGTTTTGAGCTATTATTAGGTTTCTTTTCAATTTACTAGATAATAATAGCATAGGTAGGATCACTAAGAGAAACACAATCACAAGATACACAACATTTATCATGGGAAACCCTCATGGTGGAGAAAACCCAGTAAAACTTCCTTAATATAGATAGTCAATACAATGCCAAGACAATAAACTAAAACAATAGAGAATATCCAACACTAAGCAATGCACCTCTCTATTCCTTCTTCTCCCAACTACAGCTACCAAACTTGTGCACTTGATGAGCGAATGAGTGAGTGAGATAATGAGGCGTTGGCTTCCTTTATTTATACTAGCTGGCAGGTGTTGGAAAGTGTTGATGTTTCATTAAGCTTGGCTCAAGCATGAATTTCAATTCAATTTTAGCATTTTACTTGAACCATACATAATTTGTTGCAGTAACCAAGATCACAAGAAGAAAACACCATGCACAAGTACACAAGAATTATCCTGGAAACCCTTCTCAACAAGGGAAGAAAACCCAGCCAATCCTTTGCTATATTCTTCGAGAGAAAGACCTCCCACACCATAAACCTAGAACACAAAAGGGTTCTCACAAAACCTAGAAAGCTAGCGCCTAAGAGAGGTGCACACTTCAGCCCTAGAACTTGTACTTGCTGAAATTTCCAAACTCACACTTGTGTTATGTTTCCTCAATGGGGAAATTACCTTTATTTATATTAGACTTCACATCTCAAAAGTAGTGTCTATTGGCACAACAGGGTCGACCTCAATAACTCAAAATATAATTAATAATTACCATATTAATTATCTTTTACATTAATTATCTTTTACTTTATGGTGGGGCCAACCTATACCCTTTACATCACAAATAGGGTTACAGGTAAGTCTGACTCTTGGACAATATAGCAACGGATCTCATACACCCACTAGTGCTTAGCCACTAGGGGCACGTTCACCAGTGCCCAACCACAGGGATGTCCAAGTCTATATCTCATTGCGTCTCACAGGAGAATCATCAAAATACATACTCACTAGTGGTCAACCACTAGGATCACGTCCACCTGTGCTCAGCCACAGGAACATCCTACTAAGTAGATCTCTATCTCACTGCGTCTCACAGGAAAATCATCAGAATACACACTCACTAGTGGTCAACCACTAGGATCACGTCCACCTGTGCTCAGCCACAGGAACTTCCTACTAAGTAGATCTATATCTCACTACGTCTCACAGGAGAATCATTTGGAGTATCACATCATCTCAACTCTCTGCATAGAGGAGAACAATACATCGTTTCATCTCCGTCTCAAAGAGAACGACGCACCCAACTCATGGGCTTCCTCACCCCACACAGGGGCACACAACATTCCATCTTTGTCTCAAAGAGGAACCACACACCCATCTCATCAGCTCCTCACCCCACACAGAGGCACACAACATTCCTTCTTCGTCTCAAAGAGGAACTACACACCCATCTCATGGGCACACCCAACTCATGGGCTTTCTCTCAGGCCGACTCACTCAGTCTGTGTCATGGAGGATGTCTCACGCAATTGTAATCATCAACACTCCCTCTCAGCTACAGAGACATTCTCGACCAGGCCAAGTCTCTCACGGAAGTACTCAAATTTCGTCTTGGCAAGCGGTTTGGTGAAGATATCTGCAATATGCTCATGTGTAGGAAGGTACTGCACGTGTATTGCTTTCCTCTACACCATGTCTCTGAGATAATGATATTTTATCTCACTGTGTTTCGATCTATCATGAAACACAGGGTTCTCGGAGAGCTTTACACAGCTCTAGTTATCACACTAAATAATGATAGGATCCATCTCATGATCAAATAAATCTGTCAGAAGCTTGCGAACCCACACTGCTTCGTAGATTGTCACACTCAATGCTATATACTCTGCTTCTACGGTACTCAAGGCCACAGAGCTTTGTTTCCTGCTGCACCAGGAAACCATGGTAAACCCTAAGGTAAAGCAACAATCGGAGATGCTCTTCCAGTCCAATGCGCTCCCTGCCCAATCTGCCTCGGCATATCCCTGCAAACTCAAGTCTACACTGGAGGCATATCTCAAGCCATATCCAATTGTGTCTCGTAGGTATCTCAATACATGTTTCAGTACTATCCAGTGAGCTTGTCTCGATTGACTCATGAACTGGCTAAGCACATTCACTGCATAGCATATATCAAGTCTGGTGTTACCTAGACACATCAGTGGTCCTCTCAGTTGTGGATCAATCTCGCCTGAATCAATAGGAGCATCATATATTTTCTTCAACTCCATCACCATCGGTGTAGGCATTGATTTGCACTCTGTCATACCAATCTTCTTCAATATCTCCACTGTATATTTTCCTTGACTCAGGAAAAATCTCATTAGTCCTCTGCCATACTTCTAGTCTCAAGAAGTAGTGCATCATACCCAGATTCTTCATCTTGAAAATAAAAGTCAATGCTTGCTTGCATTCAACAATAAGTCTTTCTGAACGGTAAGGTATAAATTATCCACATACAGGACCAAGATCAAGCACTCGTCACCAACAATATGATAATATAGGTTTGGATCAACAACACTCTTACTGAAATCCAAACTTATCAAGAATCCATCCATCTTCTAGTATCAAGCACGAGGTGCCTGCTTTAGTCCATACATGACTTTCTTCAACCTGTACACATGATTTCTCATCGTATGTCATGAATCCCTCTGGTTGCTTGATGTAAACCTCTTCCTTAATCTCACCATTGAGGAAGGTTGTCTTTACATCCATCTAATGTAGTTTCCAACTCATGGATGATAGTATGGATGGAAGTGTGTCGAGCTACTGAATCAAATGTCTCATCGTAGACAACTCCCTTTGTTTGTGGGAATCTTCTGGCTGCAAATCTCGCTTTGTAATTCTCGATACTTCCATCAGCTGCATGCTTGATCTTATCGATCCACTCGAAAGTCACTACAAACATCCCTTCTGGTTTCAGAACAATATCCCATACATCATTCTTCAAGATAGACTGATATTCTTCTATCATGGCATCTTGCCATACTTTCTCACCTGTAGCTTCTTCATGACAAGAAAGCTCAAAATCAATGATGTGGCTCATAGCTAAAAGGTAGCTCAAAAATCTCTTTGGTCTCTTGCTTTCTCAGAATGTGCCTTGAGGGGTTGCATGTCCCTCTACCTCCTGCAGAGTTTGTCGAGCCTATACAGGCCTTTTATGTCCTATTGCAATATCTATGGGGATATCGGCTAGATCAACTGGAATAATGGTTGTCTCCCTCTAAACTGTTGAAGGGGAGAAGGTGATGTCTCTTCCTTCTTCTCAATTTGTTTGACTCCCTCTGAGTCAAGTAACTCCCTCTAAAGTATGAAGGATAGATATCTTCTTTTTCTTGTTTGCTAGATATTTTATGTCTTCCCAGGTGCTCTACCGACTCTACAATATTTTGATGACCTCTATACTAGCATAATTATCAATCAATAAAGGTTGGACTCCCATACCAGGGATAATGGTCCAAGTCATGAGGGCTCCCACACTAGAGATAATACCCTTCACTATCAAGGATGCAATCAACTATAGTTTTAAAGATTAAATCAAACAATTCACTTGGGTCTGCAGTCATACTCAATCTTGCATTTGGTTTAGAGGAAGTAATCCGCATCTCTCTTATCTTCATCCTTTTGAGGTGGGTCTAGATCAATGTCAGCGGTGGAAGCATATTGTCTTCCTTTCTTCCTGGTAGGACAATTTCTCGCATAGTGTCCATATTTGTCACATCTGAAGCATTGGATCTATGTCATGTCTCTTCTCTAATCATAACTTGAAGTTGATGAAGTCTTCTCATCTTTGAATGTTTGCCTGAAGTTTCTTTTAAATCTTCCTCCTTTCTTTGTATGAAGTTCAAGAGAATGATTGTCACCAGGGGAGTCTTCCACTTCTCTAGCTTTAAGTCTAAGTTCTTCTTGGGTATAGTCTGTCCACAGACGATCAAAAGTGGGTAGTTTTTCCCTTCCACTGATAATTTTAAGAAATGGCTCCCAATGTTTTGGAAGATTATTGAGAGTGGAAAAGACAAGTTCTCTGTCAGATATGACTTCTCCAATGGCACCTAGTTGATCTCTGATCTCTGACATCTTCATAAAGAAGGTAGCAACTGTATCACCTTTTGTCATCTTGATACTTTGGAGTTGGCCCTTTTTCTTCAATGCTTCATACATTTCATAAGTTATCTTCAGGTTGGCAATACGAGGTAGGAGATGATCTCTTACTGAGTAGATCATTATTTTCCTTGCCTTGACATCATCTTCCTTTCTTATTTCCTTCTCTTCATCAGTAGTTGTTTCTGGTAAACTCTTTTGTATCACACTCAATAGGTCATCTTCTTCAAGGGTGATCTGAAGTCTTGACTTCCAAGAGCTAAAGTTGCTTGATCCATCAAACCTATCTTCCACCAAGGTTTTGTTCTTCATATTTTCAGATTTCTTCACAAACCCTTGTCAACTGGGCTAGAAAACCTAACGGCTAGGCTAGGCTAGCGACCTTAGGTTTTGTTGGGATTATGACTGCCAACAATAAGCCTTAACAGAGTCACGGGAATATTGGTGAGCTTGAGGAGCTCCTTCAATAAGCTGTAGAAACCCTAAAGCCAAAAGTTTGCAGAAAAATGCAAAACCCTAGAAAACCTAGGTCCAAAAATTCAAAATGCTCGAAATTTCTCTAAAAGTCTCTGGAGGTGCGCTGGAGGAGGTCGTATTCTCCTATGCCAAAAATAGCCTCAACGTCCAAGTATTAGGGGCTGAAACACTTCAGAAAAGGAGGGTCGTATGGAATTGCAACAAACATTAGAGGTCGTATGGAACTGTAGAAGAAAGGACGGATGGATTTGAATACTTGTGCAATGGGTTCTCCAAGACCTATGTTGTGATACCATGTTGATTTTTCATTAAGCTTGGCTCAAGCATGAAGTTCATTTCAATTTTAGCATTTTACTTGAACCATAAACAATTTGTTGCAGTAACCAAGATCACAAGAAGAAAAGCACAAGTACACAATAAGTATCCTGGGAAACCCTTCTCAACAAGGGAAGAAAACCCAGCCAATCCTTTGCTATATTCTTCAAGAGAAAGACCTCCCACACCATAAACCTAGCACACAAAAGGGTTCTCACGAAACCTAGAAAGCTAGTGCCCAAGAGAGGTCGCACTTCTGCCCTAGAACTTGTACTTGCTGAAATTTCCAAACTCACACTTGTGTTATGTTTCCTCAATGGGGATGTTAATCCCTAAAGTTGCACTCAACTGCTAAGGGCAAGCTAGGGCATCATTGATTTATTGCAAAAGTGTTTTGAGGGTTTTATGATTGGTTTTTTTTTTTAGTAAGGTGGTTTGAAACTGGTTTCAAGGTAACAACATAACATGAAAAACAAGATTAAAACAAAGTATATCCCAATGACTGAATAATAGGTAAACACAAAGATGGGTCAAACCAATTAAGGAAAAGGAAGGTGAAGCCTTCAATTTGTCAACTTCACAAGAATTCTTGCCTCAAAATATTATAAATAAACAAGATTATCAGCTTGATATCAAACTTGAAAAATTATCTTTACAGTAAAATTTCCACTGTATAAATTATCAGTCAAGAATCAAAAAGCATTGCAATTCGAATAATTAATTCAAGCATGAATAAAGAAATAACAGAATAGAAAAAGAAGGTCTAACCATCCATATGCCTTTGCTATTAAGTGTCAAATTGAACATAAATGCCTTTACAATGTGCTTCACAAAAAGGTCCCTTGGATCTCCAATTTTTCGACTAGAACATTTCTCATTCTACAGAGTTTATATAGAAACAATACATAATTATCAAGATCCAAAAAAATGGATCTGAAAACCTCCTCATCTATATTTAGTTTCTTGTTTCAAATAATCAAGGAGAAGATCCAATCTAATCTTCAATTCGAATTGATGAGGTGGCTTGTCAACTATTGTCCATGAGATTTTTTAGGAAAACAAATCTGGTAAATTCCTAAAAAATAGGGTCCAACAATCTCTTCATATCTCTTAAATGGTGATAGCTATGTAAAAACCGAGAGAGGTTTTTGTGAAGGGGCATGTTCCCAACAAAAACCTCTTTTGGTTTCAACAAATTCCTCTCTAGTTGTTCTGTAACATCTTTTGAAGATAAAGACTATAACAGGTAAAAAACAAAGTATTTCCTGTAGCTTTATCAGAAAATTAGGCCTCAAAGATCAATTCGAATCTCTTAAAATGTGATTGCTATGTAAAAACCGAGAGAGGTTTTTGTGAAGGGGCATGTTCCCAACAAAAACCTCTTTTGGTTTCAACAAATTCATCTCCAGCTGTTCTGCAACCCCTCTTGAAGAAAAAGACTAAAACAGGTAAAAATAACAGAGTATTTCCTGTAGCTTTATCAGAAAATTAGGCCTCAAAGATCAATTCGAATCTCTTAAAATGTGATTGTTGTGTAAAAACCGAAAGAGGTTTTTGTGAAGGGGCATGTTCCTAACAAAAACCTCTTTTGGTTTCAACAAATTCCTCTTCAGCTGTTTTGCAACCTCTCTTGAAGAAAAAGACTAAAACAGGTAAAAATAACAGAGTATTTCCTGTAGCTTTTCTGGTTCTTCTTTTAATGATTCTTTACATCTAATGGTACTTCTGCCAATTCTGAAATAGTGTTTCCATCGTTGCTATGTTTCCCTGTGTAGCCACGAGCCTTTGAACCTTCACAAGGCATATCATTGTTGACAGATTTTTATTCCATGTTTTTATCTGAACCATTAGTTACTTTTGGTTCCATTTCAATCTCTGTTTTCTTGCAATCTTGTGTAGCATCAGACATACTGTTATCCTTCCAGGATTTACCAGAAGGAAACATACTAGGAACTATTGTAGTCTTCCGGTGTTTATCAACTTGTCTGTGAGATGTAAGCCACTTGCCTTTATCACGAACCTTCCAACTCTTGAGGCCGGGGCGACGTTTCAACTCAGGAAACTCAGCAGACACATCTAGAAGCTCTATTGATCCCCCACTTTGCCTAAGCACCTCGCCAACAACAGCTTCATCTTCAACTGGATTCATTGAGCAAGTAGACTAAACTAGTTTCCCTCCAACTTTAAGCGAGGCAACACCTCTCATGGAAATTTGAACTTGAAGGCGATGTACCTCATTGCCAAGTCCTGCATTCCATTTTTTCCAGATATCAGGTGCCTTAAAAATTGTTCCATCCCCACTGCAAGGTACATCACATAATGTGCGATCAAAAAGCAACTCTGTTATACTTTCTGCATGGGTGTCTTCATTCATCTCAAGTCTTCCACTACCTTTATCCTCTGTCTCATTTGTTGTTTGTGTCAGCGTTCCATTATTTTTGCAACGACAACTTGGAAAGTTTTGTGCTTCATGATTGGTTACCAGCAAGTTAGAACTACACATCCTCTTCGTCTGATGAATGAGAAGATTGCACCGTTGAACATCAGCATCATTTTCTATGACCATTCCTTTGGGTAGAAATGCAAGCTTAGTTGATTTGTGAATCATCTCTGGAAGTTGAAATGTTTTTGACCCAGGTGCTGCACACATATCAAGAACATAGTGATGCAACTGTACATCCAAGAAAAGGGGTGGCACCATGCTCACGGCCTCCTGTCGAGTTATGTTCCCAATCTCGTTTTCTTGCTTTAAGAATTCATGAATCCTTTCAAGCATTTGGTTTTTCCTTAGTTGCATGCGAGAGAAATTCAAGTGCCAAGCAAGCTTTGTTGGATACCAGGGTAAAGGCCTAATATGTTCAACCACATTGCCACCTACATCCTTAGCATTGAGAGATGCCAAAAACTCATTTTCAAGTTGGGATAGAATGTCATCAGAAAATTGCCCACTAGAATTTATTCGAAAAGCTGCGGGTAAAGATTTTTTAAGAATAGATATAAATTCATCCCATTCCTCATCAGGTATAATGCCTTGTTCCTGTGGATAATGATCAGAGCAGTGTGCCATTCAGGTCTAATCCAGCTATGAGGAACTCTCCTTCTCCAATTCGGATTTTTCTTATCTAGAAGCAGGAATTGATTGACAAACTCTGTAACCACATGCTCTTTCTTCCACCATCTTTCTCCTCCAACCACCAATCTGCAAGCTTTAGCAATTGTCTGTTCTGTCACCAGCATCGGCATCTTCCTGATCTCCACCTCGTGACCATCAAAGTTCAGTGCAAACTCCATGGAGACCTATTCGTCGTGACCTTGGAAGGTAGTGAGGAATTCAAACCAACCAGCATCTCTAAATCTCTGCGCCATCTGCGGATATGCCTCAACAAGCTTGACACCCTCAGGTTCCAATCTGACCACTTACCCGTTTCTCTTAGGCGCCATGAAACACGATGCTACAACAGGCACTGATCGGATTCTGAATTTACAAACTTCAACTGTTAACATATAACAGTTCTTCTGAGAAAAATACCTGCGCTTATAATTCAACACAATCAGAATGACAAGTGGCGGGTTTAGATAATGATCTTTGAGAATTGAATGATTTGAAATGATTCCTTTGCGGGTACAGGGCGATCCGATCATGTAATGGTTTGAATCCAAAGCTATTGTGGGACACATGCGAACTCTCAACCCACGATCTGTGTCATCATAACGAAATCTGGGTGACGGGTGCATATCAAGGTATGATTGTTTGGCGCTACGAGAATAGACTTATTCCCGTAGCACTATTAATGACTTAGCAAAATTTGAAAGTTTGAAATTCAAATAAGCATATAAGGAGACACCTCGTTATAAAAACTGTGTCTTTCAAAATCAAACTTAAATAAACTATCCAAAAACTGTAATGCAAACCATAAGATACTAAAAACAAAAAATGAAATCAATTGGAAACAGAAAATGAAGTGTGGGTAAGAAGGGTTTAGGATAAGGGTTTCTCACTAAACCAAGACAAAATTAGAGACTAACAGGGGAAATTACCTTTATTTATATTAGACTTGACATCTCAAAAGTAGTGTCTATTAGCACAACAGGGCCGGCCTCAATAACTCAAAATATAATTAATAATTACCATATTAATTATCTTTTACATTAATTGTCTTTTAATTTATGGTGGGGTCGACCTATACCCTTTACATCACAAATAGAGTTACAGGTAAGTCTGACTCTTGGAAAATATAGCAAGGGATCTCATACACCCACTAATGCTCAGCCACTAGGGGCACGTCCACCTGTGCTCAGCCACAGGGACGTCCAAGTCTCTATCTCACTGCGTCTCACAAGAAAATCATCAGAATACACACTCACTAGTGCTCAACCACTAGGATCATGTCCACCTGTGCTCAGCCACAGGAACATCCTACTCAGCAGATCTCTATCTCAATGCGTCTCACAGGAGAATCATCTAGAGTATCACATCATCTCAACTCTCTCCATAGAGGAGAACAGTACATCATTTCATCTCTGTCTCAGAGAGAACAACACACCCAACTCATGGGCTTCCTCACCCCACACAGGAGCACACAACGTTCTATCTCTATCTCAGAGAGGAGCCACACACCCATCTCATGGGCACACCCAACTCATGGGCTCCTCACCCCACACAGGGGCACACAACATTCCTTCTCTATCTCATAGAGGAACAACACACCCATCTCATGGGCACACCCAACTCATGGGCTTTCTCTTAGGCCGACTCACTTAGTCTGTGTCCTGGAGGATGTTTCACGGAGCTATAATCATCAACAGAAAGGTGTCTCTTCGCTGGGCAGGGCCGACTTCTCTTCTTAGTGGTTAAAACCACTTTAATAAGGCCTGGGGGGCGACTTCTTAATTTGCATAATACAATTAGGGTTTGACCAATCCACAAAAGGGGATTTGGTCAATTACAATGCCCGACATGATCAATCCACAAAAGGGAATTGATCAGATGAATAATAACTCAATAATAAATAGAATACTCTTTGCAGTTACAATATTTCAACAACCCCTGGGTACAACAGACAAATGATGATATGGGATTTGATTGATAGTCGGTGGACCGGAATGCTCCATTGACCCATTCATGCAGCAGCGCTTTTCCTCAACCCTGCATTTTCCTACAAATGCAACTTTGACTTTGATGACGAGGTGATGGATCGCCTCTTTACTTGTCTTCGGAGGATGGTATCTGATACTGGCACTTGTGATCAAATAAATCGCAACCTAGAGATGTATAGAGAATGTGTTGGATTATTTGGCTTTGAAGATGCATTGAGGCTAAGGACCCATTTGATGCCACGTAAGTCATTAGATTTTTAAAATTCAATTATGTATTTTAAATTTCAAAATTTAAATTTTTATTTGAAAGTTAATTATGTTCATTGTTTAAAACTTTAATGTTTTCTTTCTTTCTTATTTGTTGCAAATGTTTGGTGGAGTAACTATGGCACAAAAGCACCAAATTTACGAAAAAGTTGCCATTAGAAATTAGAATACTCAGTCAAACATGTAGCTCTTCGGGTTGTGAGCGCAATTGGAGTATTTTTGACAAAATACACTCTAAAAGACGCAACAAGTTAGAAGTTAGAACTTTAACAAAGCAATTAGCCAATTACATTTATTGTAATTTAAATTTATAACCCTCAACACTCATCAAGTTTTTTAAGACCCTCTTACAGGTTGGCATTCCCACGTCTTAATGACTTGGCATAAGTCCACTACAAACTCCGGCTTTAGATGAGGCAGATAGAGAAAGAGCTAGAAGTGGATGTCATTTCTTTGGACAATATTGATATATTTGTCTAAGTGAAGGGTGGAGGTTGAGATGCCTCTCTTGGATGAAGCACCTGCATGGTTAGAGGAAGGGGACCAGGAGCAGCAGTATGAGGACGAGGACGAGAACGAGGACAAGGAGGAGGAGCTTCATCCATGCACCATGGAAGATGATGAGCTAGTTGAAAGTGGAACACCACTTTCTAGACATATTGGAGTAGCTAGTCCTCCATCCAGCATTGATGCATGACCAGGACCTTCTGCCTCTAGTTCAAGGCCTAGCAAACAGCCCCTGATTGTTTCCCGTAAAAGGGGGAGAGGGCATTGATAATTTGATATCATATATCTAGTTGCTAGTTTTGGGACATATACATTTATATATGTGATCATTGATGTCATTTTGTATTGGTTTCAGACATTCAATAATGACTTTGATGTATCGGTTTTTATTTGGCATCCACTATATCATATATATCAGTTTTTTCCCCATATTTATGTGCCTATGTGTTTATATGATGTTGTTGCTTTATATATTGAAAAATGTTTAAAATTTTGAAAAAAAAATGAATAAATTATGTATTTTTTAATGTTTGTCGAGGTTTTCCGATTCTTTCGCCGAGTTTTTCCGAGGCGATGTTTTCAGGACCCTTGCGGATTTTTTGTCAATGCCGAGTTTTTCTTCTATGATCATTAGTACTAAACAGTGAGCATTTACATAATGATCATAACAGTATTTTAAATACTACCAAACATTGGATTTTAGTTATGTAATATAACAGTAGTACCTAGAAGTAATAGCCCTCTTAAAGGTTGTTGTCATAGCTACAACATTTCCTTGAGATGCAGCAAGTATTAAACTTTGATATACTTAAAAGAAAGCAAATCAAAATACACCAATCAAACCTGGGACCTGAAGTCTGAATTTCTAGGGAGGGTGCGTTATTCCTCTAAATGCACTAGATCCAATGATCCCTTTGGGTCATTGCTTGGACAAGGTCCCTTGTACATCCCCTGCAAACACCCTCATCCTCTGCTAAATGACATGACTTGGAAACATATACGAGTGCATACCTCTGAAATTTGTAATACCATCCAGCTTGTCTTTTAATCTGAAACTGCACACCATCAATACATGAAGAAATCACAAAATCAAGATATCAAAAACTTCAATGTCCAGGAAAACGTCAATAAACCTGAAAAACCTAAAAATTTCAATTTTGAGGGAAAGTCAATCTGAGAAATGCAATAGGTGCACTAGGGAAAGGCGAGTTGCTCTATACAAAAAAATTTCCTCAACTCAGCCCAATAAATGCTCAGCGAGCTTCACAAAGAAAATTGTTGCAACTGCAGTAGCGGGTTTTAGGTAAAATTTCAACTTTCACTAAATTGCAGTTTGAGAATACCAGGGGTGCACTAGGCTAGGGCAAGTTGCTCTATGCCAAAATTAATCTCAACGTCCTCCAATATGTTTCTCAACGATCTTGACAAATTCAGGTCTGTGCAACGAAAAACAAAAACTGTGCAATGGCAATATTTCAACTAGCTCTGAAACCATGTTGATTTTTATGATTCTCAGATCTTATAGTTATTTTCTTATGATTAATAACAAGATTCACTTTCATACAACAGTTATCATAGAATAAATATACACTAATAATATCAACTATAACAAGTAGCAGAAATAACAAGATCTAGAAATATTAACCATGCACAGTAGACACAAGAAACACAACAAAAGAACAAAAAAGTTTATCCTGGGAAACCCAACCTTGGGAGAAAACCCAACAACCTTTCTTATAGAAGAATTCAATCCAAGATATTACTAGTACATCACCATCACCAGATCAGAATACCATACAGAAAAAGTCTTGGATTCTCCAAGAGTATAGCAGATCCTAATATTTATATAAAGATTGAGCAAAATCATCTTGTTAACTTGGTTTTATATGTGGATGATTTGTTCCTTACCGGAGAGCAACATCTTATAGCTTAGACTAAGAGGGAGTTATCAGAATTTGAAATGAAAGACTTGGGTCTTATGCATTACTTTCTTGGCTTAAAGGTGTGGCAGAAACCAAGTGAGATCTTTCTCTCACAAAGCAAGTATGCAATTGATGTGCTCCACAGATTTGGCATGTTGGACTGTAAGTCCATGTCCACACCTATGATTTTTAATCTGAAGAAGTTGCATGATCAAGCTACAGGTTCAGATCCTGAAGACCCCACTGTATATCGTCAGATCATTGGGTCCTTGATGTATCTAGTACATACCAGACCGGACATTTGTTATGCAATGAATTCCCTCAGCCAGTTCATGTGTGAACCGAAACATATTCATATGGTTGTTGTTAAGCATGTTCTCAGATATGTCCAGGGAACTATAGCCTATGGGCTCAGATATACTTCCAGTGGAGGGGTAATGCTTCATGGTTTTACAGATTCGGATTGGATGGGCAGTACAGTGGACTGGAAGAGTACTTTCGAATATTGTTTCAATTTGGGTTCAGCTATGATCTCTTGGTCCAGCAGGAAACATGGCTCCATAGCCTAGAGCATTGCAGAGGCAAAATACATTGTTGCAAGAGCTTCTAGTAGAGAAGCAGTGTGGCTCAGAAAGATACTCTCAGATTTGTTCAATGTTGAGTTGGAACCCACAGTAATTCACTATGATAACCAGCGTTGTATAAAGCTCTCCGAGAATCCGGCGTTTCATGACAGATCGAAACACATTGAGATGAGATATCACTATGTTCGGGACATGGTGCATAAGGACATTCTCAGTATTTAGTATGTTCCGACGGCGGAACAAACCGCAGATATTTTGACCAAGCCTCTGTCCTTGACAAAGTTTGTGTACCTTCAAGACAAGCTTGGTGTTGCTGGGAATGCCTCTCTTGCTGAGAGGAAGTGTTGAAATTAGTGCAGCTGCAAGAGCCACTCTCCGAGAGGATGGCATATGAGACACTCCTGGGGTTCTTAGTTTGGGACCAAGTAGTTTGAACCATGGAAAAAGACCCTAGTGAGGGCCCCCAGTGTATTTCTGGGGTTCTTGGTCAAGGACTAAGCAGTAAATCCCTACATGTGTTCTACGGCCCATGGATGTGTTCCAGGGAATCCTTGCTCGGTGCTTGGATTGATCCTTGGATGTGTTCCTTGGTGGTTGATGATGTAAATCCCTAGATGTGTTCCAAGGCCCCTGGATGTGTTTTAGGGAATCCTTGCTTAAAACGCTTGTGTTGATCCTTGGTCTTGTACCTTGGTGGATGAAAGACCCTAGATGTGTTCTAGGGCCCCCAGATGTGTTCTGGGGTACCCTGGTCTTGGACCAGGTAGTTCTTGGTTGTGTACCAAGATGTAATGATGTGTGATCTTCTTCTTCTCTCCCGGGATGGTCCATGAGACCTAGGAGCAGCTAGAATATGGACATGACCACATCACTAGTTTCTCCTCTTATGCAGGGATGATAAAAGCTTATAAGTTATCATGAGACATATGTGGACAGTTTACCTTTGAAGAAGACCCCTTTGAATTTGTCTTGCAGCCTCCCCTTGCTTGATTCTCTTTCTCCTTCTTGCTTGATGTTGAGTTGGTCTTCTATAAGTCACTTTGACTTATTTGACTTTGTGATTAATATTTTAAGTAATTAAAATATTAATTTTTATTTATTTTATTTTTTAGGTTTTAATTAAACCTAAATTCTAATCCCTCCCAAAACTATAAATTAAGACCTACCCCTCCCTCATTTCACATTCACTTGCTCTCCTCTTCTAAGTCTGATTTTCTGCGGCTATCTTAGATTGGCTCTTGTGTTGGGTGTATGGCCTTCTTGGTGGACTCTCTCTCTTGTTTGAGGTGCTGCCTCCCGAGTTTTGTTCCTTTTGCTGGCTAGTGGTTATTTCTGGTCTTCTTTCTGCTGGGTGTTGGAGCCACAGGCCTCCCTCCTGCTGTGTGTGAGTGCCGTGGACCTCCCTCTTGATGCTGTAGGTGCCACGGCCTCTTTTGGGCCTCTCTCCTTGCTGCCGCTGTGTGTTGTAAGGGTGTCGCTGCCTCCTAGGCAGCCCTTTCGCTCCTCCTCTCCTCTCTCCTTGCTGCCGCTGAGTTTCTTCTCTACTGCTGTGGGTGTTTCTCCTTGGCTGCCACCTACTGCTGGTTATTAAATTTCTGTCTTAAGGGTTTTGCACCACAATTCATCTTGGTCAGTTTTGGTTGAACCTTTTTGTGGTCTTTGGGATTTCCTATATCAGTTTCCTCTTGCTGAGTTCTTCTTGATAAAACTGTCCACTTAAAGATCATAACGAGATCAAACCCTTGAGGGTTTGATCCATGACCTTCATAGCTTGTCTGAGCATAAAGAAAGAGGACTGCCTTACATCAGGTACCTCTATCATTTGTTTTTCTAAGGTAAAGTTCAGATCTGGTTGCACTCTTGTTTACTTATGTTTCCAGTTTAATTTAATATTCAGAAATGTTATTTTTCTGTTCTTGATCAGTCCTCGATTAAGTCTGTTCTCTTTATCATATTCAGTCTTGTATTTTTAGTATTTCATCTACTTCAGATTTTTGTTTTAAAGTGCTGATCTGTATGTACTGTAGAGTTCAAGTTTTGAAAAGATATCTCTGTTTTATTT
This sequence comes from Picea mariana, assembly GCA_032191745.1. Taxonomy (NCBI): domain Eukaryota; kingdom Viridiplantae; phylum Streptophyta; class Pinopsida; order Pinales; family Pinaceae; genus Picea; species Picea mariana. The sequence continues at coordinate 318,058 of JASDQU010100492.1, read as the reverse complement.
TCCCTAAAATCTAACAAGTAGGTATGTGCCAAGACTGAATGATATATAAGCCATTGGTATTCTAGTAGCAACACTAAGATAGACTAATACCAACATAAACTCTTCTTAGAAATTGACTAATGGTGTAAACTTAGTAGACATAAATTTATACAATAATGGCATAAAATTGTAGGTGACTCAAGAGAACAATAACTTATTTCATTAGTACCATCATCTCTTTGACTAATTACAAGAAACCTTGGGTCAGTCTATTAGTTGCCCGTCAATTTTTTTACTTTGGATGGTCCAGGAAAACTTTGCTCTGCCAATTTTATTTGCAAGGTGCAGAACTCATTACCAATCCCACTTGGAAGGTCCCATGCCATATAAATGACAATATAAGTATTTCTATTCTTCCTCATGATGAATGAGATCTTTGGATAGGAGAACTATTGAACAGAACTTCAATCTTCCAAGTCGTAAGTATACATTTATATTAGAAGTGATAATATCAAGGAATATACAGGGTAAGAGTTTGTTTCCTAAACCTTTGTAATTTTGTCATTGTGTAGGAAATGAAATGAAAAAACACAATCTATCAGAAGTCGATTCAAAATAAGAAAACATTAGCTAGGTTACTTGACTAATCCTGGATTGTAGTAACACAGATAATAAAATTAAGCATAAACCAAATCAATGTGAAGTAGAAAGAATGTAACACACCAAATCCGTATCCGATTGTTGACCAGAGAAAATACCCATTCCAAAGACTCTTTTTTGTCGACCTGTCATACCTGCAATATTCAAGAATATGACATTAGAAAGCAACCTAGGAAACAAAATGTATCTAGCGGTACATTGAGGAATTGTACCTAAATCATCCATAATCTATGTTTGTTTACTCCTAACAAGCATAGATAACATAAATCATATAGTTTTAAAGTTACACAGTGTACAAGGACCTCAAAACAATATCAGAAAATAAATTGTCATTGTAAAATAACTAGAATTGAAATCTTAGTTAAAGCCCATTATGAAACCCCTAAAATCAAATTGCTTATGACACAATAATCTCTATGTGCAAATTTTGTAGAATTTTAATGACAATGCAACTCCTAATATTCAAAGTCAAAGCCCCATTAGTGGATACAAAGAAACTAATATACATCCCTATGGTGGTTTTGCTTCCATTCATATAAAACCTCCGAAAGGTCCATCTCTTAAAGTTGGCTTATGGTTTGGGGTGTCAAATAGCATCTATGCATATGCACATGCATGAGTGGGACTCTATGGCTGTAGAGGCAATTATAGAATGCCTCTTCGAAGGTTCATCTTGTTTTGAGGGTTAGCTCAAGGACAAATATATCAAATAACACCATGCTTGGACAAGTATACACATACCTATGCATTTATATGCATAGACATATGATAAGTGTTAGATTTTGACCGCACCTCAGGTCTGGTCCATGTCTTCGATAGTTATACACAAATTTTACTACTTGAACTATAAGCATAAACACACTGAGATGCCTAACCATTTAGCACAGCGGAAAATCAAAACTAGGAATTAGATCATACACAGGTACACAAGAATTTAATGCTCAAATCCAATGTTCTTAAACAAAGAACCAATGGACTCCCATACCAAGGACAATGGCCCAATTTTACATAAAGTAAACACTTACAAACACTGCTGAAACCCTCATTGGTTTCCGTGCCAATGCTGTTGTTCTGAGGCTGAGGCTGAGGGTTAGGGCAACCCTTGCCCCCTCAAACCCTCCACTGCCTCTGCAACTCCTTGCCCAAGATTGGCTGAGTCCTTCCAGCCCTATACTGTCAATGGTTGAGGTTCCAAGGTTGCTGCTAACAGTCCAATTCTTGCTGCTGTCCACCACAGGGGTTTGGCCTCTTTTTCTGCAACAAGAATGCTATAACAGCCCTCCACTTCGGCTACAGAACTGCCCCAAGAACTCAACTAAATCAGCCTTCAAAGGCTGTCCAAAATCAGCTCCAAACTTCTGCTGTAATGACTACTGTTACAGCTCTTAAGGCTGCCCAGAAATTCACTGTTAGGAGTGAAGAAAACTGAGGTACCATGAGGCTTCCCAAACAGGTCTGTCCTTGACCTGAAATTGGGCTCTAAATTTTGCTCCCAAACAGTCCTTTGCTGCTGTTTATGGCAGCAAACAATCAAGTAACTTTCTGCACATAAGTTTTAATGGTTAAGTGTTCTTTGAGGTGCGCTTGCAAGTGTTTTCGTAACCCAATGTTAGCACATGCAATATAACTCAAAACAAGTAACACTCCTCTAGATCTTTACAACACTAAAATGTTGATCTACACATCTAAAGCATGCATGAAAATGAACACAGGTATTTTTGGTCAACATGACCCTAGATAAAATCCCTGGGGGAAAACCAGTTTGTGATGAAAGTATATATAATGATGATCTCAAGTAGTGAAGACAACAAGGAATACAATACAATAGAACCTGGTAAGATAGCAAGCTTCTCTCAATCTTGTAGCACAAGTTCCAAGAAGAATGTGCCTAGGAAAGTGCGCCCTTCCTCCTTGTTGCTCTATCCACTGAAGTGATGTGCCCTACCTCCTCCTTGGCTCAATGAAGAATCCCTTGCACACAAACAACCTGTTGTGTGCCTCCTCCACCATGAACCAGATAGATCCGAAATAGTACAAGTACGCCTACTGCCAGATAAGGGTGCGCCCTCCTCCACAAGTGCACCCTCCTCCAAGCAATAACCAACACCAACAAATAATGGAGGTCTAAGCCTCCATGAGCCCTCCATGGAAAGAGGTGCCCAAGCTTCCCTCTCTCAATGCTTCCATTCCCATCCTCTTTCCCTTCTCCTAACTCTCTTGGTGAACATACAAGTGAATGAGCCTATCTTTGCCTCTTGCGCCCTCCTTGAGCAATCCATAACGAAACCTAAATGTGGATGGCTAGGATCATCCCAAGCCATCCCTAATCAACGGTTGAGATCTCTCCAAAAGAATCTCAACTCAAAAACCTCTTTAGGTTAAGTTCCCTAAGTTCACTTTATGTCCCCTCATTCACCCACTTACTGAATAATTAGTCACTTTAAGCTCAAATGACTAAATTTCACTTTTGACTTAAATCTCCTAAGTCAAAGTGAAATTAGAAATAAAGTACATGGCACAATGGTACAAACATCTCCCTCTTGTGGTTAGAGGCCCAAAACCACAAGGGGACTGTTATCGCACAGTTTGTAGCTAGGAGCAAAGGCTATAAAGTAGAAGGCCAAACTGGCGTAACAGGGACCTACCCCACCCAATGTCACCACAATGGGGAGGTCCTTTCTATTTAGGGAGGCTAGGCCCAAGGGAGACGTCCCTGGCAACCTGGGGTTTGAAAAGGAAAGGCTCAAAGGATTAAGGCTAGTTTCCCCTTTCACAGATTACCGCCCAAAGAGATAGTCCAATAAAGTATAACCAAGGAGAAGGCCCTTGCTTTCGAGACAAAACAACAATAAAACTAGTACGTGCAATAATGGTTAATACTTCATAAATCAGTGACTATCTAAGTTCAATATGTGAGCAAATGCAACAGTAAATATTGACGAAGTCAATGTTTGTAATAATGACAATGGCAATATAATGTTACTTGTCAATAAATACTAGAACAATATAGCATCCAATAAATATAATCAACCCTTGAATCAAATCAATGCATTAAGCATCATTCAGTTGCTCACATATAATAGATTGTTGCGTCAAGATGAAATATCCTAGGGGTGACGTCAACTTTTTAGGGTTAGTTGTTAGTTAGGGTTTCAAGTTTATAAGGTTTTGAAAGTTTGTTTAGTCACTATCACTTCAACGCTAGAGTCTAAGGATCAGTGCCTAAGGGTTAATGCAATCAACAAGTGATGGACGCAATAGTTGAAGGGCAAAAGTTTTCTAAGGACTAGAGGGTAGGTTTTCAAGGTGCTGCTAAAGCAGGGCCCTGAAAGTAGAAACCCTAAGAAAGAGAGATTCACTTGGTGTTGCAAAGGTAAGGCCTTGTGTTCTCTCCTCTTTCCCGGCAAACGGCTAGCACAATAAAGAAAAATTAACCAAGACAAGAGGTTTTGATGAGGGAGACGTTGCTAAAACAAGGTCTGTCAACAAACCCTAGATTGGTACGTCCCTAGTGTAGTAAGTCTAGGCTAAGGACGTCTCACTCTTCTTGGCTTCAAAAAGATACGACTAGCATAAGGAATGAAGAAAACAAGTGTAGCTAACACTAGGCTCTATTTTCTTATTCAATGGTTTAAGGTCTCTTTGTCAGGGGACATGAGACAACAACCTACTTGTGTGGTTGTCCCCTAGGGTTTTGATTCAGCAATATATAAGTAATATGCAAGATATTTAAACTACAACCATTCAAAGAGAAGTTTTGCAGGAAAAACACTTACATTTCATGAAGAAATATCCAAGCAAACCCTAGTTGTAATACCTTCCTTCCAAAGAAACACCATAAATGCCAAGAAAACTCTTCCTTCAAAAGTTGCGCCTCACTATTTCAGCCAAAAACCCCAATAGGGTACTAAAAATCAGATCTCACTTGATGAGTGAGTTGTGTTATGTTCAAAATGAGGGAAAACATCCTCAATTTATATCATCCAATGACCCTTAATTTAAAAATTAGGTCATTAAAACAGCCGACAAGGCTAACTACTAGAAATCATACTGTTTTTACATTTATCTGCTAAATAAAAGCCTAAATGAGCAGTAAGCAGGACGTCTAGCCCCTCTGAGGGAGACGTTGGCCCTTTTTAGGGCAAAACTCAGCACTAGAAGGCAAACGTTGGCCCTCTCTGGCCTCCAAACTCTGCCACACGTGCCAAACTGCCCTGTAAAGATGCCACACGCTGGAGGTGACGTCAAGGCTCTTTGCAGGTTGTCCTGGTCAACAAAGGGACGCGTTCCACCTGCAGTGGGTCAACCCCCTAGGGCTGGGCTCAGCCAAGGCGTCCTGGATGAAAACGTCCTTCTTCTCTCGTGCAAATGCTCGATCAATTACTGTCCTGTCTCCGTCCCTAATGAGATCCCAGCAACCATTTGATGGGCTCTTCAGCCCTATGGAGGTCCGAACTAATCATCTCCCCATGTGTACCGGTCCACCTGGTACCTGTCCGTCTGGTATGGTCTCCTGCACATCAAAAACTTCGCCCTCCATGGGCCCATTAGTCCTCGGGATCATAGCAATGTCAATCATATTTCATCATTAATTTTATCAAATGCATGCATAAGACCCCTAGCATATCATCTAATAGCTCAAAGACATTACACAAGAAAAAGACAAGGCAACCTATTGGGCCAGCATCCATAAGAAAAGGAAAGTTCCCAAAGAATATCATCCAAGCCATGTAATACGAGGTGGTGTGGTCTAAGGATGCCTAGACATAGTGAAAACCACGGGTGGATATTATCCGTGGGTGCCTTTGTAGGAGGCGAGTTGTACCTGTCATGGATGCAATTCTTTCCAAGCCCTTTATTGCCTTTATTCTTTCTTTTATTTATTGCTTTTTCTTTCTTTTTACTTCAAGGTCTAACTAGAGGACACTACCTTGCCGTGGTGACCAGAGCTGACAGTGTTACCCACAAGTATTTTCGCAGAAATGATAAGGCCGGCTCGTGATGAGACCCCCTTTCCCTTGGCCATGCAACCAAGGGTCACTACCCTGGCGTGGTGACCAGATAATGGCAATGTCATACTGCTAGATACCTATGAACATAATGGGTCGGCTCGTGATGAGACCCCCCATCCTCTTGGCTAGGTCTTGTTTTATTGTTTTTCTTCGGGTCCCTCTTTTTTCTTATCAAGAGGCTTTTTTATTGCCTTCTCGTGGATCCCTGGGCGAGGCATCTCTAGGTTTTATTTCCTATGGCTTTTATCTTTTACTAGCTGCTTTTACCTCCTGGGCCTTTAGCCCCTTCTTCCCTCAGGATAAAGTGTAACCCCACAAATAGGTCATCCTAATGTCCGGACTAGGGGAGTGGGATAGATGGATAGGAGACAAGATGTAAAATGATGATATGGTGGGAGCGGACGATGGCTCTTCAAATCCCCCCTGGTGGCTAACCAAAACCTATGGATACAAGCTTGCCAGGGCACCCCGTTAATCCCCCAAACCATGGTCAAGTGGGTTAGTGTAAGATCTAAGCAATTGTTAGAAATGTAAGGAACCTGATGCATATATCTGAAAGTTATAATGATCAAAGATGACACATACCATGATACCTGGACCAATTACCTCATGGAGCAAGAGTCTTCTCCGATGCAAGTCCAGGCTGAAGGTGATGGATGATGCTGCTGCTGCTGACAGGACAGGTCTGATGAAGGAGGAGAAGGATGGGCCCTCCAGGGCCATGCTTAGGTCAATCCTGCTCTTGGTACTCCATGTCTAGGACATGTGGGCCTCGAGACATGATCTCCTAGTTATCCCATGAAATCGGGGATAACAGGGCCCACTTTCCAAGGAACCCAGATCTCAACACTCCCTCTTATCAAGGAAAGTGCCATTCACCCCCAATCTCATCCCTATAGTGGACATGGTTGCCTACTAGCAAATACTCAGTGAGTATTGTTGTACCCTGATAATCACAAGTGGTCTCTGACAAATCTGCTCAACTTGCATGATCTATAGATGGAAGTGCATCTCCACCTAACCAAGATCACCTAGATCTTGGTATCACACCAAAGATCTCAACCTTGGTCTCTCACCAAGGATTTCTACCTCCTAGCATCTCACCAATGGTCACTACTCTTGGCATCTCACCAAGAGTCTCTCTCTTGGCATCTCACCAAGAGTCTCCTCTCTTAGCATCTCACCAAGTGTATCTAGATCTTGGCTCACCAAGTGTATCTGGATCTTGGCATCTCACCAAGATCCTTAACTTGGTCTCTCACCAAGTGACTACCACCTGAAGTGGAACCTGAACCTGATCTACTCGTCTCCATAGCCAAGTGAGGCTCAATCCTCTGTGGTGCCCTGATCCTTCTCCTCATCAATCTTTGGTGCTCTGAATCCCCTGCACCAACCATATGCCTGCTCTACAACTCTGAAACTAAAGTTGTCCTAGGTGGACCAGTCACCCCTGAAGATGGTGTCCTCGAAAACTGAGTCTGAGCTCCCTCTGAATCAATACTCTGAGTCAGTAGGTCCTCCTCAACTCTGTCTCCCCACCTATCGCTGGATGGTCCATCAACTGACAAACAACAACTGACGAATGCACACTCCCTCGCAAACTGAGCAGCGAACTCCTTCTCCTTTGTTGTCGCTGCAGTACCATCCTGCTACTTCTTCTTCTTCTTGGGACACTGTCCTCCATAGTCACCCATCTCTCCACAACAAAGCATCTTACTGTGCTCATGTCTATCTCTTTCCTACCGTCGCTCTATTGTGGTTTGAACCCTCCCTTGGGACCTTGTCTAGCACCACTGTCGGTCTTCTTCTTTCCCTTAGTCCATAGAGTCACCCTCTGAAGTAAGTTGTTGTCCTAAAGATCCTAAGTTGCATCTCATCTCCTCCTGTACAACGTCGTCCCAAAGTCTCGCCCAGGTAGGCATGACCTCCCGGGCTACAATGCCTCGTACAAATGAACCCTAAGGTTTGGAAAAGTTGTTCAAAGTTGTCCTCACCAAGAAGTCAGGATCCACAATCTCCCCGACTGCGGCCAACTCATCTCAAATATGTATAAATCTGCCAAGGTATGATGTAACCGACTCGGAATCGAGCATCAATGCTCTTGAGCTTGTCCTGCAGAACCATCCTCTGGTTCTGATTTGGACTCTGGTACAACTTGCACAATGAGGCCCATATCTCAAAGGCATAATCTCTCCCAGTCAAGTGGGGTATGATGTGGTCCCTCACCACATCACAAATAGTCCTCTTCGCCTTGTTGTTCCTCTTCCTGAACTCGACCACCAACAAGGGAGCAGTGACAGGAGGAAGAACAACGGGAGCCTGAACTATATCTCATAGTTCAAGATCCTTCATGACAAAGATGATCATGGTCTTCCAAGGGGACCAATTGCTAGCTCTGTCTAGCCTATCCTTTGCCCGCATCTAGGACACCGACATGGTTGTCCACTCAAACTCACATTGATGCTACAACTACACAAGAGTACTGCCTCACTCCTGTCAACACAGATGTGAAAAGAGGCAGTCCAACTACAACCTCACTCTTAACAACACAGGTGTGAAAAGAGGTTGTCCAACTCAGCCTCCCTCCTATCCACACAAGTGTGATAAGAGGTTGTCTACAAATGTCCACAACAGTCATACAAACTGTCCAACAAATCTGCCAACAAGTTATCCAACAAACTGTGAACATATTGTACCAAAAATCTGCCAACAAGCTGTCAAGAAACTGTCCACTGAATGCTCTAGAAATCGGCAAGTGTTCACCAACAAGGATCTGATACCATGAAGAAAATTGAGGTCGTATGAGGCTGCCTAAACAGGTCTGTCCTTGACCTGAAATTGGGCTCTAAGTATTGCTTCCAAACTATCATTTGTTGTTGTTTATGATAGCAAACAATCAAGTAACTTTCTGCTCATAAGTTTTAACGGGTAAGTGTTCTTTGAGGTGCCCTTGCAAGTGTTTCTGTAACCCAATGTTAGCACATGCAATATAACTCAAAACAAGTAACACTCCTCTAGATCTTTACAACACTAAAATGTTGATCTACACATCTAAGCATATGCATGAAAATCGACATAGGTATTTTTGGTCAACATCACCCTGGATAAAACCCCCTCGGAGAAAACCAGTTTGTGATGAAAGTATATATAATGATGATCTCAAGCAGTGAATACAAAAAGGAATATAATAGAATAGAACCTGGTAAGATAGCAAGATTCACTCAAGCTTGTAGCACAAGTTCCAAGAAGAATGCGCCTAGGAAAGTGCGTCATTCCTCCTTGTTGCTCTATCCACTGAAGTGATGCGCCCTACCTCCTCCTTGACCCAATGAAGAATCCCTTGCACACAAACAACTTGTTGTGTGCCTCCTCCACCATGAACCAAACAGATATAAGATAGCACAAGTACTCCTTCCAGATAAGGGTGCACCCTCCTCCACAAGTGCACCCTCCTCCAAGCAATAACCAACACCAACAAATAATGGAGATCTAAGCCTCCATGAGCCCTCCATGGAAGGAGGCGCCCAAGCTTCCCTCTCTCAATGCTTCCATTCCCATCCTATTTCCCTTCTCCCAACTCTCTTGGTGAAGATATAAGTGAATGAGCCTCTCTTTGCCCCTTGCGCCCTCCTTGAGCAATCCGTCAGAAAACCTAAATGTGGATGGCTAGGATCATCCCAAGCCATCCCTAATCAATGGTTGAGATCTCTCCAAAAGAATATCAACTCAAAACCCACTTTGGGTTAAGTTCCCTAAGTTCACTTTATGTCCCCTCATTCACCCACTTAGTGAATAATTAGTCACTTTAGGCTAAAATGACTAAATTTCACTTTTGACTTAAATCTCTTAAGTCAAAGTGAAATTAGACATAAAGTACATGGAACAATGGTACAAACATCTCCCTCTTGTTGTTAGAGGCCCAAAACCACAAGGGGACCACTTTCCAAGGTACCCAAATCTCAATAGGGAGACTATATTCTGGCTGTAACAGCACTATAAGTCTTGATGTTATACTGACTGTTACAACCCTACACCTTGACTGTAACAACCCTCTAAGTTTGTTCTTGTTACCCCTGTAACAGCCCTTGTTTGCTGCCAAATGCTCTTGGACTATGGTTGTCCTCACTATGGATAGAAATAGTTGTGTTCTATTGAATGGCATTGTTCTGATTGCCATGAAGACTATGAGTAGTGTTGGAAATGATTACCAGTTAGATGGATAGTCAATGTGTTGGTGGACAAATATTCTCCAAGTGGGAAATGCTCCAGGACAGTTATTCTTCTAGGACGTATGTCCAAATTAGAAGAATAGTCCTTGTAGCCCATGGCGTGGCATCCAGCATCTGTTGGAATAGTTATTCTTCTAGGACATACATCCAGATTAGAAGAATAGTTCTTGTATCACTCTATGGATTGAGTGACTTATTCAGCATCATGCCTGATTACTCAGATGGAGTATGGCTTCGAGAGATGATGTAGTTGATGCTATCAGATGATACTAATAGTGATGATGGTGCTAGTGATTTAATCATGAGATAGCATGTGTGGCTATGATGATGCTACCAGTCGAATGGTATGTTTGTGCTCAAGACCATTGCTTTCAATACCACCCTAGCTAGGAGGGAGTGTTGATATTTTTGGTACCTGTGGGAGGTATTAACCTCCATGTTTAACCTTGACAAGACTAGAATATTCTGGGAAGCAAGAGAAACCCTAAAAGCCTTGGACATAACCCTAGAAGACAAGTCGGCTAAAGAGAATAATTAATATTGGATTTCTAGCCTCCAGAAAGAGAAGTCAGCCCAAACAGCTAAGGTAGAGCAGTATAAATACAGGATGCCAGAGCTCATTTGGACACACACAGCTCACAACTGCAGAAATCTAGTGCGCACTGCAGAAATTTAGTAAGTGCGCAAGTCTCGAGAGTAACTGCAGTTGCAACTACTGCAACTTGTATTTTTGGTTCTAGGCTTGGACTTTCTCTTGGTTATGGTTTGGACTTTCTGCCTTGTGCGCTAGCTCTGGAGAGAGGTACACTACATTGATTGGTTATTGGTTCTAGGGTTGCTTCCAGAATTATTCTCTCTGGAAAGGTTAAGGTGCTCGGGGGTGGTTTCGGCCTATGGTTGGGTGACAATAGTGCTATATTGTCTATGGTGAAACGAGCACACCTATTTTTCTAAGAAAGATGCCCAGCAATGAGTAATGGCGCCCAACAATGAGAAATGGCGCCCAGCAAGGAAAGCATGCGCCCAGCAAGAGTAGTACACGACCCAACAAGCAAAAACTTGGCCAACAAAGTAAGAAATCGGACCTCAAGAGAGTATACGACCCAACTTGAAGAGGAAACTTGTCCCCTTAAGGAATAACTCACACCAACACAGCAAATTCGCCCTCATTAAGTAGATACAGTCCAGCCTTAAGAGATTCGACCCCTTCAAGCCAACTCAACTACAAACAATGAAGCTCCGTCACCGCCAAAAACAAAACTCAACCACCAATATGGAAACTTCGTTGCCAAAGAAGAAATACTAAGCCACTGAAGTACAATGAAGAAATCTAAGTGATCTCTTCCTAATGACCAACTAGGGTGGATAGTCTCACCACCAAAACCAATCCCAGAAAACTCTCTAGGGTTTTTCGTCCCAAGAGTCCAAAAGCCACAAAAGCTCTCTCAATTCGATTTTAGAAATTAGCAAGTGAATAATGAGAGACGGCACCCCTCATTTCCCCTTTTATTCTTTCATTGACCTTTTTTCGCCATTTTTACCCTTTTAATAAGTTAAAAGTGACTTTATGAATTCAATAGTCACTTCGACGTCTTCTTAATTGCTTACTCAATGTCATCTTTTTCAAATTAAACTAATTCTCGCTCCGTTAACATTAATTAATTCATTCATTCATTTTTTCCCCACTGATTATGGCGTACGGGAATCACTTAGGCTATTTCGTCATTCTCCCGGAGAGCTCATTTGGAAAGGGACATTACACTAAATTCATTACAATCTACAATCAACAAATGCTCCTCAGAAGTCTCAAAAAGGCATGATGTATTGAGACACATTTGTTCTGAATTCAAATAAGAAATACTATTTGTGACATGGAGTTCATCAATACAAGTATTACTGCACAATTTAAAAAATTATTGCTTCCTTCAATACACACACTCGATCATACAATAAACCAAAACTCATGCTTATGTTTATTTTGACCAAATATTCCTAGCACTTCCACCAACACTCATAGCAACTTCCACCAAAGCATATTCTCTTCCATGTAAATAGAAACCTGTGTGTTTGTAATTCCAAACCAGAAATGAAATACGTGTCAGTGCATATGGAGAAAACAATGCGAAAATTAAAATGAAGCAATATTTTGTGGTAACATGTCAATTTCTTGAGCACTTGAAAAGGAAACAAAGAATATTTGATTGATGCAATACCCAGATGCAAATATATAAAAGAGAAAAGGACACAACTTTATAGCCAATACTAAGACGAAAAAGAAGGCATTGTACTAAAATTTTCTGTGATCTACTATCAACTTTTATCACCATACAGAAAAAGTCAAATTTCATTGAATTTATATAAAATTATAAAAAAACATAAAAACACAAGCCTACCTAACTGCAAAAGCAACAAGTAAACCAGGTAAGAGGATGTCTCCAAAGCCAATCATATCATAGCCACCCCAAGGATCGAGAATATGTGGGATTCTTAAGAGCATGGGAATGCTTTCACCACCCGATTTATCACCGCGTGCAACCTAGAATGGAAGATAAGATAAGATAAGATAAGAAACAAATGATCTGAATTCACATTATAATAACTCACATATGAATTATACTTTATTATTTACTCCCTGTTTTTCCCTGTTAAAAGGTGTCACATATCAGGAAAAGAAAAGACACTCGGGAAATGGAAGAAAAGACAAGGTGAAAATTCAAAGTAGAAAAGAAGTCTAACTAATCATGGAATAGAAAGGGACAAATTTAAAACAGAATAAATACCAGCATGTAAATTATTAACTCAGTAATTCAGCTCATGTCTTAAATGTTCTAGCAAGGGATAAAACATGATTATAGAGGATGACAAAGAAGCAATATTGTGGTCTCCTAATTTAGGACACAAGAAAACAACTAAATTTTGGAGTTTTCAAACTAGTTCTCTAAAATTTTCATGTCTAGTAGGCCAGTGTAGTCTCATTATGCTCTGCATGAAGAAATTCACCTCCATACGTTTCTTCTCTCTGTTACCTAGAGAAGTATTATAAGAACCAACAAAACTGCATCATTTGCCAGGGAAACTTTATTAGCAACTAACTCTCACCCCTGAAACACATGCACAAAGAAAATAAGCCCAGTGGGTTAGCTCAAGTGGTCAAGTGCTTTGAGCTTCATCCAGGATGTCTCAGGGTCGATCCCCTGGGCTGGCTGCCTCTGTTGCATGACTCACTCAATGTCCCTACTGGTCAATCACCATAATCCACACCAACAGGTTTACATTGAGTACCATCCATGAAATGCAAGGAACTGCACAGGGGTTTCCCCATGAAGTTTTCCTTGTTAAAAACAATGTACGAAGAAAATAGAGATAGTTATAGAGGTTAATATGTAATGCACACCTACTTAATCAACTACACAAATGTGATCTGCCACTCTGGCACTATAAATGTAATCAATAATCCTCATACATGTAGAAAAGGCCATCTGAAACCTCACAATGGGCACCCATTCTCATAAGGTCAATGGAAACTGGTCATCACTATACCCTTGGAACTGTAAAATTTTCTCAGACCCCAACCCGGTTTCAAGTCTCAATAAATTTTCACTGATTAATGCCCAACCCACATTTTATTCTCTACTGAAAATCACATTAGCATAAACAGAAATTTATAACAACACGAGAGTCCTTTAACAGCAAACTGAACAGGAAATAAATGCACACACCCAGAAAATTAACACAGAGATTTTTGGTCAAATAGACCCTGGAAAAACCCACAAGGGGAAAACCAGTGAGAGAGCGAAATTTTTATTATTCTGAGCTCAAAGAAATTTTTCTTTTACAACAAGATACTTCAGCAAAAAATACACAAACTTATCTCGAACTTTGTCCCAAGCAAACTTCTCAAAATCAGAGCCAAAAGCCCTCGATTTCTCACTGGTTGCTGCTGTACAAACTGTACAGAATTGTGCCCAGAAAATCGTGCCCAACAGTTGCCTCAATTTCTGTGCCAAAATTTACTGTACAGCTGCCTAAAAATCCATGCCAAACTTTTCCTCGATTTTTGTGCCCTTTCTCTGTTGTATGGCCTGCAAATCTCTTGCTGTATGGCCCAGATTTCTGTACTGTACAAACCTCAACTTCTGTACTGAAGTTTCTCCTCGAAGTGTGTTCCCTCTCTTGCCTTGAAATGCACACGCTCTTTGCTGCAATAACCCTCTCTTTTCTCATCTCTTCTCTCTTGCTCTCTCTCCTCATTCAATCCTCATGAATGACTCAATGGGGCGCCTCAATCCTTAGTTTTCCCTTTTGATTATCTCAATGAAGAGTCACTTGATCTAATGGCTGAGATTTAATCTTGGGCCATCAAGATCAATGATGGTGATTTAAAGTCTCTTAAGTTACCCTTTTCATGAAATATTCTCAAAGTCACTTTTAACTTTATATCTCATAAAGTTAATGTACTAGGGACCACTTTGAACACTTCCCCAGGGCCCACATACCAAGCGCCTAGACTATGTGAAAAACACTTGTCCAAGGTACACTTTTTAACACTCCCCAAGGAAAGTATTCCTCACCACTCCCAGCTTATCTCTAAAGGGTACAAACTTGCCCCTTCCCAAAGCCTTAGTGAGGATGTTTGCAACTTGCTCATCAGTGGATATGTACTGAAGCACAACGGCCCATCTCTGAACATAGTCTCGAATGAAGTGGTATTTGATCTCTATGTGTTTCGATCTGTCATGAAAAAACGGATTCTCCGAGAGTTTTATGCAACTCTGATTGTCACAGTAAATCACCATAGGCCTCAACTGCATACCAAATATCCCGACCAATAACTTGCAAAGCTATATGGCCTCACAACTAGCCTGACTGGCTGCCATGTACTCTGCCTCGACAAAACTCAATGCCACTGACTTTTGCTTCCGATTGAACCAAGACACAACTGTTGAGCCCAATCCAAAACAGCACCCTGAAGTACTTTTCCTGTCTGTTATCGCGCAAACTTTAGGTTGGGCAAAGCCTGACCCAACCCACTGGATGGTGATAACAGTGGGAGAGCTTACCCATTGTCACCTCAGATAAACCCTCCCTCGCTTTTGTGAAGGGAGAATCCAACACAAGGGGGAGTCCCAAGTGACCCTCGAGGGAAATGAAGTGAAAAGTGAGAGTATGGAAGTGAAGCCCCTATAGGTCAAGATACTAAGTGATAAAAGGATTGATAACGAGTCTCGAGGATGGAAGATGGTTTCCAAAACCTTGGGTACCTGCACCAAAGTGTTACACCTGCCCAAGACAAGACAAATAACCAAGATACAAGCCTAAATGTCAAAGGGACAAGCAAGTGAAGCTTGTTGTCCTAAATTACAGCAGTAAACAAATATATATATCAGCAATGGAATCAATCATTTACTGCAGAAATAACCATCAAAACTATCAAGTAATTATTGGATAACGAAGCATTGAACCAATAGATAACTTTTCAATACTTTAGCACAAGTTTTGATGGAGAATCAAGGCTGCAAAAAGATGTTTTTCAGAGATTTTTCAGAGCAACCAAATGGTTGTACAAAATATTTGCTACAGCAGCAACTTTTACCCCAAGAAACCAGCCAACAACCTGCCCAACAATAGCCAATATCAAGTAGATAAACAATAGCAACTTGCCAACTATTTTCAATGGTAAAAGAGTGATAAATTAAGTTTGAAAAAGAGAGATTGCAGCAGCCCTAATGGCTGTGGCATAAGTTTGTAACAGCAGGAAGGTATCCTTGACCAATCAAAACACCCTAGTGGCTCAAGCAAGCTTAAAGCATAAGGAAAAGTTTCCAACCTAGACAATTACAATATCTCGTGTTTTCACGTAACCCAATGCAATGATTTTGTTTCTCCAATGCAAGAAGATTAGTGCCTTTAACTATTGCGTTGTGGAGTCTCAAAAATTAAAGAGCTAGTTGAGCTACTTCCTTGAGGGTGTAAGCCCTTTTACTCCCCAAGGCAAATTAAGCTAGCTAGGAAAAACCCTAGGAGGGTGTAAACCTTTTTACTCCTCTTAGGAATTCCTTTTGCAACAAAGTATTTCAAGACAAATATAATGGACTTAGAGGGGTTGTATGCACTTATACTCCCAAAAATTTTAGGCAAATTAACCTTGAAACCAAGAAAAGAAGCAATAGCAACAAAGATTCCTTACCTAGTCCAAGCATTGACAAGATAAACCTCTTTTTAACCAAGAAAATCCACCATAGAGCAAGAAATAGACCTCCAATAGAGATAGTGCATCATCCATCCATCCAATAGCCAAAGCAAAACCATTACAAGAGCAAGTGACAAGAGAGATATGTTAAAATGCCCAAGTAGGACGCAAATTTTGGCCAAGAGTGTGTTGACCACCTATTTCGACTAGGGATCAACTCCATGTTCCATGCAAATATTTACCTAGTGGTACAACCATTTTTAAGACTTTTGGCACAACAGGGAAAAATTTTCCCCTGGCACGCTTTTCTATGTAATCAGAATATTCGCTCCCCTACGTGGGATAATATTGTAATATGCTAGCATGAGTCAATTTTTGTCTAGTTACCTAGGACTTTATCATTAGGGAAGTCCTTTCATCGAGTGTTTTTTTTCCTCAGGTAATTAACATGGCTTAACTGCAATTTTAATTGAGTTTTTCACTCACAATAATTCTCCAAAGTGGTGAAAGGCATTCTAATAATCGAGCCCAAGGGGTAACTAAGATCTAGAAGTGTTGTAAATGACCATGCTAGACATCTCCTAGAGTCTTGCGGAATTCCGTTAAGTTTTGATAGGATTTTTTGAATAATCAAAAATCCCGCAAACTGGGGATTGAGTACTCAAATCAAATGGTTTATGAACCCCTACACCCTTGGACCAAATCTCAACTCATTTCGACAAGTTTTGCTAGGCCATTGTCCATGAGGAGTCCAAGTCGATCAAAAATCAACATGTAATTGGCTTAATTAAAATAGTCAAATTTTGTAAAAGTCACTAAAATCATGAGACAGAGTGGGAAAAGGATTCCTAATGTCTTTCCTAAGTTGGGAAAGTAATTTTCCACTTAGAAAACACCCCCTTGCTAAGCCAACAACCCAAGATGACCATTTCCTAAGAAGAGGGGCACCCCCCTTCTCATGAACTCATAAAAAATTAAAAATAATGGAGGAGGGCCCCCAAAACTTTGGTGGTACCCACCTTTGACCCTAACTACCCTTTTGATGAATGGGAAAGGTGTTTTCCCCTTTCCCCACTCACCCCTCATCCCTCACTTCACTCACTATCCCTAAAAGTGTGCCCCCTTGAAGAGACCCTCCCCCCATGGATGGATGACACTTGGACCTCATCCAAGGGGGGTCTCTTTTCTTCCTCATCTATAAAAGCGAGTCTTTCCTCCTCATTTCATCATCAATTCTTAGAGCAAGTCTATTATGCCAGAATTTCTCCCATTCTTTCCCCTCTCTCTCTCATGTTCTCATTGTAAATCTTGTTACAAGTATTTGTAGTAACATTTTGTGGATAATAAAGGAAGCTTTGGAGGATCTATTGTGTGCATTGGGAGTCTTCTTGATGCTCTTCATGGTGTCTGTGAGGTGATATTGTGCATTTCATTTCTTGTATTTTCTTGTATTCACTAGTTTAACTTGGAGGCCCTGCTTGGGAGTAATAGTTGTAGTATTACTATTAATTTTGTGGTAGTTTCTTTTCAAGCTTGCAAAGTATTTTGTATGCTTCTTTAGATGCTCTCACCTCCTTGTGTCTTGTGTAGCAAGAGATATACATGTTTGCAGGTCACTAGAGGATTGGAGGAGTGATTTTTAGAGTGGAAAACTCACTCATTCAATCAACCAAAGTTTCCATTGTTTTCCTCCTCTTGTATCCACCATCTCTTTTCTTTCACAAGAACTTATTTGCTCTATAGTGGTCATTAAAAACTCACTCTTATTTTCAAGTTTCTCTACTTAAATTTGTGTTTCATTTGGCTAATAAAAGTTAACAAGATCTTTGGTGTTTGTAGCATTTTCTAGCAAAGAATACCTTGCTGATTTTTATCCCGATTTTCAACAACAAGGAGGAAGTGCTACTTGTTTTGAGCCCCCGAGGCACTCCAAAGGCATTCTAAAGTTGGGATATTGAATCCCTCTTCATCTCCCTCTTCTAAAGTGTTGTAAGCAACCCAAAGAGAGTCTCTTAGGTTTGCCTTCTCTCAAGAAAGACAAATATGATATTGTAATAATTTAGGAGATATTGTAATCATTTAGGAAATATTGTCCACACCTTGCAAAGAGATTGGCCTAAGCCATCCTTGCAAAATCATGAAGGCTAGAGTTAGATTTATTTTTCTTGCATTTCTTTCATTATACCCACCTTGGCCAAAACGGTAGGCTAGTCTTCCACTTGTGCCATTGTTGTGGGGTCGCTCTTTATTTCTATGTCTTTTAATTTTCTTTCATTATACCCACCTTGGCCAAAACGGTAGGCTAGTCCTCCACTTGTGCCATTGTTGTGGTTGCCTTTGCTTTCTTGTCATTTAAATTCTTTTATTACACTGGCCCTGGCCAAAACAATAGGCTAGTCCTCCACTTGTGCCATTGTTGTGGGGTTGCAAATTTAAATTTCCAAGTCATTCCAATTATTGCAAAAGTAATCATATTTGTGCTCCATCTCTGCCCCGTATTCTCTCCCCTTGCCACTTTGTGGATCCTGGGTGACAAGAAAGGGCAAAGGTTTGGAGTTTAGTAATTAGCCATCCAAACTTTTATTGATTCAATCACCAAAAATGGTGACTTGGGAGGCTACAAGGGTGTAAGTCGGGGACGGCTTCCTGACACTATGTGTCCTCCTTGCTTGAGCGCTCAAGCATTCTGGGTTGACCTATGGAACTAGGGAAGCGCCTTGTTTGCCCTTCTTCTTGAGCACCCAGTAATTCCTTTTGGTTGAGGGGATAACAATTTGGGGTAGTCACATAGTCTAGGCTTATATCTATCACACTTTAATCCCCCTAATTCAAGAGAGACTTAAAACGTATTAAAATTAACCTACACACTACTTTCACGACATTGCACTTCAAGTTCTCAAAGCTATTTCAATTTCTTCAAGTTGTGCAAATTTACACTTCACGCAACTTACTTTTCATGTGATTCTCATTTCCAAGCAATTTCATATTTTAAGTCACTTTCTCTCATCGTGGATGTTTACATATACTAAAGTACCTCTATTTTCGTAATAAGCATTCTTTATTCAATTGGAGATAATTGTATAAAGTTAGTATTCATTTCATCATCTAATCCATTGTGAAGATATTTCATTTCATCATCTAATCCATTATGAAGATATTTCATTTCATCATCTAATTTATAGTTGTATATTCATTTAGTTGTTCAT
>JASDQU010100492.1:248016-268124 GCA_032191745.1 Picea mariana | reverse complement strand
AGACCAAGAACCCCAGTCATCTACTGGGGGCCCTCACAAGGGTCTTTTGCCATGGCACTCACTGCTTGGTCTCATACCAAGAAACCCCAAGAGTGTGTTGGGGGCCCTACTCCACAGCTAGGGTCTTATGCCATCCTCCAGGAGAATGGCTCTTGCAGCTGCACTAATTTCAACAAATAGCCAATAAATGGTGGTCTTCCTTCTGATCACCCCATCTTTCATTGAAGGATTTTGTGATTTCTGCTAAAGTGCTAAATTTGTTAGGATCATGTTCCGAGAACCATTCTACTGCATCCCCTTCCAGAGAATACCCAAAAAGAGTCTTCACATCTTCATAATTTTGACCATTACACAATTTTAGGACGCACATGTTGAAATTCATGATGTTAGTCTTGGCACTAACAGCATTGTTTCCCCGAAAAGTAGGCAATTTCTCCATAGCATTGTCAAGAATAGGATGAGGATAACCTTGAATATTAGTAAAAATAGATGGCCTCAATGGGTCACTCGTAGTTGTTGTAGGATTATTATGTACAAACAAGAGATGTATATTAGAGATTGCTTCTTCTCCAACACTTTCCAGGAGACTACGAAGAGCTAGTCTGTTTATTCTCCTCCTATACACCCTTTCAGGTTCAAGAAGGGAATCAACCAACCCTTGTGGGTTGCTCCCAGTAGGATACCTCAAGGAATGATTAAGTGGAGTTGCCACTTGGGGATTAAGCAATGTCAAATAACAAAACTCAAGTTAAAAATTAAGGGAAAAGTTTATTACTTTTTTAAACAATTAATTAAATTTTGTCAATCAACCAAGGATACGAGACTTATCCCTAGCAACAGCGCCAAAGATGTTGTCGTCCTAATACACACCTACAAACGTGGAGAAGTCTCCAACATACTTGGTGTGTTCTTGGAGGCACAAACCTAAGTCTATACCCACTGTCACATCGACCTAGACTCCTTTCATCTAGGCTCACTCCTAGGGAAGCCAAGGGGGGTAGACCCTATTAAACTATGTGAAGTTTTTATTAAAGTTCTAGGAGTTAATTGATTTATTGATTAGGGAGACCCAACCCAATGACATGCAATCATGCAAATGCAGTCTTTCAATGACAAGCAAACCTTTTATTTCATAAAACAAAAGTTAGATCAGTGCCTAACGATTATCCAATTTCAACTATTCCAATATACACAAAAGAAATATATATACAGAAAGAACGATATTTCTACAAGAATGAAACAAATTTACAAGATATCTACAGAATGAATTGAAAGACAACTTTATATTTTTAAAGAATTATGCTCAAATGAATAAAGAATACTTGAAATGAAAAGTACTCTAAACTACATATTCACATGAAATAAAATTCCTGAAAATGAAATTACTTGAAAGTAAATTGCTTGAAAGTAAATGAATAGCAAAACATGAAACGTAGAAAATGAGATTTGAAAGTATTGCAATGTGTGTAGGTTACTTTTGACAGAATTTTAGGTCTATCTTCGAATTAGGGTCAATTAGGTGTGAAAGTTGCAAGCCTACACTATGTTACTACCCCAAATCCTTATCCCTTCAACTAAGAGGAAGTGTTGGGTTCTCAATAAGAAGAAAAACAAGGTTCTCCCCTAGCTCCACAGGTCAAATCCAAGATGCTTGGGTGCTCAACAAGGAGGACACATAGTGCCGTGAAACCGTCCTCGGCTTCAACCCCTTCTAGCCTCCCAACCTCTTTTTAATGGCTTTAGCAATAATAGAATTAGTTGCCTAATTAAACTACCCACACAGTCACTTTCCCTTTCTTGTTACCCAAGATCCACAAAGTGGAAAGGGGAGGGAATATGAGACAAAAGGCGGGGCGAAAAGTTTGATTACTTTGCAAAAAGGAAATTCTAAGTAGTCGTCGCGATATTGCAAGGGTGGCAAAGCCACTCACATGCAAGGTGTGGGCACAAATGAATAATTAAAATAACTTGAAATAATGAAATAAGAAAGCTAGCCACACAAATTTTCCTTAAGAACAAAGGTGGGAAAAATAAAACAACTTTACAAGCTTCACAACTATGGCACAATGTGCAGGACAAGCCTACCGATTTTGTGTCAAGGTGGGCAAAAGAATTTAAAGAATAAACAAAGTAAATCCTAGCCACTCAACCTTCTCTTTATGGAAAAAGTGGGGAAATTACTTAAGAAAAACTTACAAATCAAGCAATTAATCTAGCCAACACGATATTCCAAGGGTGGCAAAGCAAAACTAGAAAATACTTTACAATTTACAAATAATGAAGATAGAAAAGAATGCAAGTCCAAGTGACTCTCTTGGGTTGCTTACAACGCTTTAGATGGGAAAAAAGGTGAAGGGATCTTGCACCACTACTCTTGGATGACTCCTTGAGCTTTTTGTGGCCAAGATTGGGCAGCACATCCCCTTAGACTGGTGAAAACCTACATAAAACAGCAAGATATGCTTGCTGGAAAATGCTAAAAATCACTTAGAAAGAGTTAGTTTTGGTTAGTATATAAAACAAAAAAATTCTATGTACAAAATCTGAACGTAAAGATTGATTGGAAAGCAAGATTTAGATGAGAAACAAGTGCAGAAAATATATAAAAGAGTGTTGAAATTATATCAGAAATATTAGTGAAGAGAATTGAAGCTTTTGGAGTCCTCTCTTCCAAACTTTGGTAACCTGCAGAATTGTAAATACTTGCTACACAATGAGGCAAGAAAGTGAGTTCTTCAAAATGGCTCACAAAATACTTTGCAAACTCAAAGAAAAACAACTCACATAAGCCAACAACAATACTACTATAGATTTATCCCCAGCAAAATACTTTGCTTGGGGTTTTTCAAGTCAAACAATGTGAACAAAATAAATACAAATTGCAGATATATTACCTCACAAGAACACCACACAAGAACACCAAGAGTACTCCAATAGATCACCACAAGAACACCAAGAGTTCCTCCAAAGCTTCACCTCTATTATTGAAAAGAATGGCTGCAATATGGCAGCAAGATTACATGAGAGAAATGGGGCGAGAGCAAGAGAGAGTGAGGAGAAATTTGGGCAGCATGCAATTTCTATCAAACTTCCTGTCAAAATGAGGAGAGGGGCCGTCTTTTAAGGGAGAGAAGGGAGAGAGACCCCCCTTGCATGCTTTCCAAGTGTCACTCTCAAAAGAGGGAGGCTCACTCAAAGGGGGGGGGCACCATGAGAGAGAGCAACTCCCATTAGGAGAGGAAACTCAAAAATGGGGGAAGAAACCCCCATTCCTAAGTTTAAACCTCTCTCTAATGTCCCAAGGGGTCACCCAAGGTGTGGAATGGGCCCCCCATGTGGTCCCCATCACCAAATAGTCAATCCAATGGAGATAGTGAGCCCCACAAGAGACAAATTTGCCCCCCTCTCTAAAATTAAGTTGTATGAGAGGTAGGAAAGGGGGGATTTGATTTATTTGACCCCCTACTACATAGAAATGACTTAGAAAACAACATTTTCCCCTTTTTCACATGACTTTAGACTCTTTTACAAAATTCAGCAATTTACTTTAGCCAATTATTTGTTGAATTTTGACTGACTTAGACTCCTCACAGACATGGACCTAGCAAAACTTGTCCAATTGAGAAAGAAATGACTTAGAAAACAACATTTTCCCCTTTTTCACATGACTTTAGACTCTTTTACAAAATTCGGCAATGTACTTTAGCCAATTATTTGTTGATTTTTGACTGACTTAGACTCCTCATGGACATGGACCTATCAAAACTTGTCCAATTGAGTTGAAACTTGATCCAAGGGTGCAGGGGGATATAAGCCATTTGATTTGAGTGCCCATACCCCTATACAAAATCCCCAAAGATCAAATTTTTACATTTTACATCAAAAATAATTAAAAATTTCCAATTTACGGAAAATTTTAATTATTAAAAAATCCTTTCAAAACGTAACGAAACTCCGCAAGACTCTAGGAGATGTCTAGCATGGTCATATACAACACTTTCATCCCTTAGTTATCTGTTGGGCTCGATCATTAGAACGCCTTTCACCACTTTGGAGGAAATTTGAGTGAAAAACTCAAGTAATTAAATCGCTGAAAAAAGCAAGATTAATTACCTGAGGAAAAAAAACACTTGATGAAAGGACTTCCCTAATGATAAAGTCATAGGCAACTAAATAAAAATTGATCCATGCTAACATATTACAAAATTATCCCACGTAGAGGAACGGACATTCCATGTACACGGAAAGAAGTGTTGGGGGAAACATTGCACTACTGAGCCATAAGTCTTCAAACTTGTTGTACCACAAGGTACATATCTACATGATACATGATGTTGACACCTAGTTGAAATAGGTGGTCAACATTTGTCTCCACATGGGGACGTGTGCTTGATATTTTGAAAGGAGAGCATGCGAGAACCTCAGAATCTACAAAACAAAGTTCTCACCAGTAACCAACATAAGTACGTGTGTGAAAAGAATAAATAATAATCAAATAAATGAAATGCTATTGAAAATAAAGGAAATGACTATACAATGAACTATATACAAAAATGAAAGAATCAAAAGGAGAAAGGTTAGAGATACGTTACAAAGGGTGCCCCTTTGGACACCAAATGACTGCGTTGAAGATCATTTCAAGGTGGAGCCTTTTCACTGGCATATCTAACTTTATGTCGTCCAATTGGCAGAGATGAGTTGTCAGAAGACTTATACACTTTACCATGTTTTATGATGTTCTGATGTGAACCCTTTTTCTTAGTTCTCAACCACTTGATAGAATATTCCTTGAACCCTTTCTGATGAAGTTGCATTGGTGCCAAGCAAAAAGATTTAAAGTCTGTCGACTTTAACCCTTCTTTGAAAGGCTTGGCATAATCTTTCATAGGGATGATATGTTGACTAGTATTATCATCAATCACTTCCTTATTATCCCTACAATCCTCTACCAGGTTTGTTCCACTTTTTTTTTTTTTTTTTATTCTTTTTATGCTCGTCCTGTTGGTTGAAGACATCATCTCTTTATGCTTGTCATGTTTGTTTAAGACATATGGAATAGATGGCCCAAAAATCCTATCCAACTCTTCTTGATATCTGACTGATTCATCTGAATGCTGGCGAACTTATCTTGATGATGCAGTCCCAAATGATAAATCCAACTCTGTTCCATATTTTGAAGGAGTCAAATCAATATCCCTTTCACTTGAAGCTTCTTCAAGAAAAAGACAATCAAAAGAATCCATGGCATCCCAAACATTACAAACACTTGAGAGTTCATCCTGAAGTTTCTCCTTAACATGTGTTGTAAAATTAGATGGTATCTCGTAACATCCCATATCTAATTCATGATATACAAACTTATTTATGGGTTTTTTGGGATCTTCAACATGGTATTTTCTTTCCAATTCTCTGTTTAATCTAAATATGGCCCCATTTGGAGTGGGAATGGTCACATAAGTTAAATCTATTTGTATATCGCCCCCCAAGTCTGCAGTTGTTTTCCTTGAGAGCAACATACCCCAGGCATCGAGCACATCAATCACCACTATGTCCATTTCTATTTGAATATCAGGGAAGGCAACCAAATGAACTTGTAAGCCCTTTATCAAACCATACACTTCAATTGTTTTACTATCCATAGCACAAATGTTATGATCAGACCTTGAAATCCTTAAATTTAACTGTTCCATTACTTTCTTAGTCATAACATTTGAACTTGCCCCAGAATCAAGCATGCAATTGTGAAGAAGATAATCATTCATAAGTAGAGAAAGAAAAAACGGTTGATTCTTTTCATTTCCCCTATCCCATTTTTGCAAAATCACAGGTGCATCTTGGTAAGCTACAACCTATGGCTTGTCACCAATGCCTTGAGGAGGATGTTATATAGCTTTGAGCAATTTTCCCTTTTGAGCTGGGATCTTCATAATTTCTGCCACATGGACCAACATTTTTGCATTATTCAACCACCCTCCTAAGTCAATATTTAATTCTGAATTTGTAGGAACAATTGATTTAGGAGGGGCAGGAGGTGTCTTATGAACACTTGCCTATGGCCTATCTTGATTTTTGGTCCCATCTCTTTCATAAGTGAAATCTCTATATCTAGCCATTTCTGATACTTGCTTGGGAGTAGGCTAAGGACCAAAATTTTCTGTCACTTTGTCCACAACTTCATTCATACAATTTACCCCCCTACTATGTTCCATCAATTTCATCCATTCATTCATGCCAAAATTATATTCATGACCAAACATATTAACTTGCTCATTTTCTGATCTAGAGGGTCCCCCTTCATTACAAATTTGAAGAAAAATTTGGCAAGTTGATTCTTCATGAAATTGCCCACAAAACCTACAATATGGGATAACTTGGTGATCAACTAAGTTAGTAGACTCAAAGGATTTGGTGCCTTTGCTCTTGAGGTGGAGGTCTCTTTGGCCACTTATCATTTGGCTTATGATGAGGTCTACTAGATTGAGCCCTCTCCATGGCTATCAATCTATTTTGCATGGTTGTCATCTGATTGGCCTAGTTAATCTCTATTTGTTTTATTTGATTAGCCTGATTAACCTCCATTTGCTTAATTAATTGGGTGAGTTCCCTGATGCCATCACTTGAAGACTCTTGATTTTCCACTTTCTTCTTATTCTCCTCATTGGGTTTGTAAAAAGTTCCCCTCAAGAAACCAGGAAGATTTGACTTCCTAGCATCTTGCATATTTTTATCTATTTTGATAGCATACATTTGTGCATCCCTTAGAGTTGTTGGCTCTTTGCCCCTTAACTGATATCTGATTTCTCCCTCAAAGGCTTCCATATAATGAATTAAGATTGAAGCATCAGGAAGTTTAATAGTTTGAGGGAGGCTCTTAACCAAGTCATTAAATCTTTTAATGAATTCTTCCATTGTTTCATTTTCCTTCTTTTAATGAATTAAATGACAGACTTCCTTCTGATCACCCCATCTTTCATTGAAGGCTTTTGTGATTTCTGCTAAAGTGCTAAATTTGTTAGGATCCTGTTTTGAGAACCATTCTACTGCATCCCCTTCCAGAGAATACACAAAATGAATCATCTTCACATATTCACAATTTTGACCATTACACCATTTTACAACACACATGTTGAAATTCACGATGTAAGTCTTGGCACTAATAGCATTGTTTCCCAGAAAAGCAGGCAATTTCTCAATAGATTTGCCAGGAATAGGATGAGGATAACCTTGAATATTAGTAAATTACAGGGCCTCAATGGGTAACCCATAGTTGTTGTAGGATTATTATATACAAACAAGAGATGTATATCACAGATTACTTCTTCTCCAAGACTTTCAAGCAAGCTATGAGAAGCTAGTTTGCTTATTCTACTCCTATACATCCTTTCAGGTTCAGAAAGGGAATCAACCAACCCTTGCGGGTTGCTCCCGGTAGGATACCTCAAGGAATGATTAAGTGGAGTAGCCACTTGGGGATTAAGCAATGTCAAATAACAAAACTCAAGTTAAAAATTAAGGAAAAAGTTTATTACTTAGTTTTTTAAAGAATTAATTAACTTTTGTCAATCAACCAAGGATAAGAGACTTATCCACGGCAACAACGCCAAAGATGTTGTCGTCCTAATACAGAACTACAAACGTGGAGAAGTCTCCAACCCACTTAGTGTGTCCTTGGAGGCACAAACCTAAGTCTATACCCATTGTCACCTTGATCTAGACTCCTTCCGTTTAGGCTCTCTCCGAGGGAAGCCAAGGGGGGTAGACCCTATTAAACTACGTGAAGCTTTTATTAAAGTTCTAGGAGTTAATTGATTCATTGATTAGGGAGACCCAACCCAATGACAAGCAATCATGCAAATGCAGTCTTTCAATGACAAGCAAATCTTTTATTTCATAAAACAAAAGTTAGACCAGTGCCTAAAGATTATCCAAATTCAACTATTCCAATATACACAAAACAAATATATATATACACAAAGCACGATATTTCTTCAAGAATGAAACAAATTTACAATATATCTACACAATGAATTGAAAGACAACTTTATATTTTTAAATAATTATGCTCAAATGAAAAAAGAATACTTGAAATGAAAAGTACGTTAAACTAGATATTCACATGAAATGAAATTGTTGAAGATGAAATAACTTGAAAGTAAATTGCTTGAAAGTAATTGAATAGCAAAACTTGAAATGTAAAAATGTGAGTTGAAAGTATTGCAATGTGTGTAGGTTACTTTTAACATATTTTTAGGTCTCTCTTCGACTTAGGGGCAATCAGGTGTGAAAGTTGCAAGCCTACACTATGCTACTACCCCAAATCCTTATCCCTTCAACCAAGAGGAAGTGTTGGGTGTTCAATAAGAAGAAAAACAAGGTTCTCCCCTAGATCCACAAGTCAAATCCACGATGTTTGGGTGCTCAACAAGGAAGACATGTAGTGCCTGTTATCCCCTAGCCTAGGGATAACTAAGGAGATTAGGTCTAGAGGCCCATAGGTCCTACACATGGAGTACCGAGAGCCAGATCGACTTAAGCATGGCCCTGGAGGGCCCATCCTTTTCTTCTTCAGCACCTCCACTTTGTCAGCAACAGCATCATCAATCACATCGGCCTGGTCTTGCAGCAGAAATGGGTCTTGCTCCATAAGGTAATGAGTCCGGGTATCATGGTATGTGTCACTCTGATTTTCAAAACATTTGAATATGTGCATTTAATTATTTTTACTTCTAATGTGTGCCTAGACCTTATGCCTTTCCACTTGACCATACCTGGGGGGAATGACAGGATGCCCTAGTAAGTTGGTTCTTATAGGGTTTGAGTTGCCACTAGGGGATTCATGAGAGGTCATCGTCTACTCCCACCATACTTACCACCTTTCATCTTTTTCCCTCTCATCTATCCCATTACACTGGTCCAGGCATTGGGTTGGCCAAATATCTAAGGGTTGTACCTTGCCTTGTGGGAAGAAGAGGCTAAAGGCCCAGAGGGTAAAAGTAGCTGGCAAAAGACAAAATCCAAAAGGATGAAACCTTGAGATGCTTCGCACAGGGATCCCTGAGAAAGCAATAAAAAGATTCTCAGCAAGAAACAGAGGGACCAATAAAAAATAATAAATCAAGACCTAGTTGGAGGATAGAAGGTCTCATCACAAGCCAACCTATTAGGTCCATGGGCATGTAACGGTATGACACTACCAACAGCTGGTCACCACGCCAGGGTAGTGGCTCTTGGTGGCACAGCCAAGAGAAAGGGGGTCTCATCACAAGCCAGCCTTCTCATTTCCATGAAATGCTTGTGGGTAACATTGCCACCACTGGTCACCACGCTAGGGCAGTGTCCCTTAACTAGCCTCTTGAAAGAAAAAACAATAAGAATAAAAGATAAAAGGCATGAATGGGCTTGGAAACATTTGCATCCATGGCAAGGTGCAGCTCATCGTCTTCAGAGGCACCCATAGGTAACCTATACATTTCCCTGCTATCATTGCACCCATTGCCCAAACATCCCTTACCACCTCATCCACTCACATGGCCTGGATTTGACTTCTCCCAGGAACATCCCACATCCAATAACGATTAGCCCAATAGGATGTCCTAGCGTCCCCTCCAAACTTGGCTTGCAGATTAGCATAACGTCTTTGAGCACTTGTCTGTGTAAAGGGGGTTTCATGCACATCTTTAAATAACTTGATGATTAGATGTGATTGACATTGCTATGATCCTTGTGACTTATGCACCCTCCTTAGGGTTTCTTGGCTGAAATTTTAGGCGCACTTGTTGAAGGAGGCTTATTTTGGATTATTTTGGCAAAGTTCTTGGTGGATGTGTTCAACTAGGGTTTTTCTTGATGAATTCTTGATGTATGTAAGTGGATTTTCTGCAATTCTTCTTAATTGAATGGTTATAGTTTTATTTATCTTGCATTTACATTCAAGATTATGAAATTGCTTGATTAAACCCTAGGAAGACTAGCACATTTTATTGTCCTAGCTTCAAAAGCCTTCACCTACTAGATCTTGTCAAAAGGCCAAGTTTCTTGAAACATGAGTTAAGGCCTTGTCATTGCAACACCTTAGCATCCATTGCTTCATCTTAGCCGATTTTGCTTCATCATTGAATTAGAGAGGGCGGAAATCTACTAAGGCCTAGGGTTACCTACACCTTAGTAGCTAGTTTCCCCTTAGGGTTTGATAATTGGAGCCTTGGGTTACCAACACTCCAATCTATCAATCTCTCTTGTCTTTAACTCTTCCATTATCATTTTCCTTCAACATTCGTTGCCGCATTATTGACTCCATTTGCCCTAAAAGCACTAGTCTAAGCCCTCTTTTGAGTGATTGATCAAAACAACCTTCAAAACCTATCCTTTGAGCCTCCTACTAACTATTCCTAACCCTAGAATAGCCTAACCTAATAACAATATTGTTGTTGTTACTAAAGTAAGCTACAGCCATTAGATGCAGCATTAAAATCTCATAAAAGCAATTGAAAAGGCTGATTTATACCTTGTCTTATTTGCTTCTATCCAATGCTAGTATTATGATTTCAATGGTTAATGATTATTAGTCATTTTGAAGCTATTTGAAGGCATTTAATGTGAAGTATTGCTCTATAAAGATTGTTGTTATAAATTTTTTGTTTACTTCATCATATTCAGCAAATTGTTTTTTATCAGGAAAGTCCATGGTTTTATGAAGTGCTAACCAGCAAGTGTACTTGCAAATATATCTAATTTATTGTTGCTTTGTTCCGGGCAGGTACACTTTGACATATTATCTTTTCATTGGTTATAAAACCGGACTTTCTGATTGGTGGTGACTTGTGAGAGGGGATCTTTATCTAGCCACTTTGACTTTGCCTTCTCAAACCCCCAGGTCATCAAGGACGTCTCCCCTGGGCCTACCACCCTAAATAGAAAGAGACATCCTATTGAGGTGACAGTGATAGGATAATCTCTCGTTACGCCAATTTGCTCTCCTTTAACCTTTTCTTCTATCAAAGTACAAATTGCGCGAAAACATTTTGGCACTGTTGTCGGGGAACACTGAGTCAATATTCCTCAAACAACACCTTTTTTCAGTGAGCCTTTATCCAAAAGAACTTTTCTTACAAGCTTACCTGGTGACTCCACTAAGGGTGATTCCCTTATTTCTTTGATAATTTCAAGAAAATTATCTGGCAACTCCACAAATGGCGACCCGTAGTGGGTGTCAGCACACACTCCCTTCTACTATTGCAATTCCTATTACCACTGTAAGTCCTCCTAAATGGTCTCAAAAAGAACTCTTTGGCTCTTTGGATTTAGCTAACACCCAAGGGGGATTACATGATCTAGCCAAGAAGGTTGACTCCTGGATACCTAGGTTTTCGGGAGAAGGGGGATCCTATGTGTTGACCGCCTATTCAACTAGGGGGTCAACTCCATGTGCCATGAAGATATGCATCATCAGATGCTAATATTTCGAAGACAGTTTGGTTCTATTGGGCAATTTATGCCTCCAGCACAATTTTTTGTAAACGGAATTCCCGCACCCTTGCGTGGGTTAATAATGTAATAGGTCTACATGGATCATAGTTAGGTCAGGTACCTTGGGAAGTTTTCATTGGGAAAGTTCTTTTCACCGAGGGTTTTTTATCCTCAAGTTATTAATTGGGCTTTTTAGTCTTATTAATTTCCCTTGCGTTTTTCTCTCACACCTGCAATAATTCCTCCAAAGTGGTGAATGGCGTTCTAATGGTCTCATCCTCTGGTAGATATTGTTTAGGAATGATGTAAATGACCATGCAAGACATCATAGAAAGTTTCACGGAATTCCGTCGAGTGTAGATAGGTTTTTTTTAATTAATTAAATTTAATTAATTTTCCTAAGGTTGGGATTTTAAATTATTTAATTAATTAATTGTTTTTGGGCAATTATTGTAAAAACTAGGTCCTTGGGCTTTTACTAGGGGTATTTGTGCTCAAAAGAAATGGAAAGGCACCCCCTACACCCTTGGACCAAGTTTCAACTCAGTCGGACAAGTTTTGCTAAGCATTTGTCCACCCGGAGTGTCAATCAGTTAAAACAGCAATTTTAATTGCTAAGTATGACATTGCCGAAATGTCAAATTTTCTAATTTTTGAGTTAATGGGGTAATGTAATGTTGGAAAAGAGCAAGAAAGGTGATGCCTAACTTACCCAACCCACTCCCTAACCTTTACACACCCCCTTACACAACCCACTCACTAAATACCCATGCCCCTTAGGGGGATTTGCTCCCCCCCTCACATGAAAACCATTGAAACTCCATTTAATTGATTTGTGGGCCCCTCCCATGGGTAGTGCGCCCTTCCTAGCCTACCACCTCACCCATTGCTTGTCCCCACATGCCAACTCACACGTCCACCTCATCAATCCAAGCCAAAACCCTAAGTTGGTGCACCCCCTCCTTGAGATGATCTCCTTTGCTTGGGTTTGGACACATGGCTCTCATCCAAGAGGGTTCACTTTGCCTCTTGAGCTATAAAAGAGAGCCTCCCACCTCACTCTTTTCTTCACCAATCTTTGAGCTAGTGTTACTCTACTGAAATTTCTCTCCACTTCTCTTGCTCTTGCCATCTTGCATTCCATCCCATTTTGCTCTTGAGAGTCTTGGAGCAACTTGTTGTTGCAACACTCTCCGATTAGATTAATAAAGCTTTGGAGGATTTTGAATCACCAAGAGTATTATGGTTGCATTATTTCATATGAGGTGATATTGTGATTTTTGAGTTTATTGTGTAGTGTTGAGTAGATCTTGAGTAAAGTAGTTTATTTCGGTAGATTAGCAAAGAGTATTCTTGCTGATTTATTTATGTTGGATAGCTAGTTGTTTGAAGTATTTCAGATTGTTAGTTTATCTACACATATTATCTACTTCCATGCTTTACAATTTATCTTGAGTTTTGCAGGTTTACTTCAAGGATTTGTTGGGAAAGCCTCAAGAAGGAGTCTTCCCTCAAGGCCTTCTTAAACTTCTAGCTTTACTTAGTCCTATATTTCTGCACTCATTTCATTTATATTTCAGTTTAATAATTATCTTAGATAGGTCAAATAATTTTATTTTCATTTGGAGATTTTTTATGTGAAAAATTTATGCGTAAAAAATAGAAATTTTTCTTAACTTTGTTGTGTTGTGCAGCATTTCCAGCAAGCATTTATTTGTTGGTTTTTGCAAGTTCTTACCAGAAACAAGGGGACATGCTGCTGAAATTCCCCCACACAACACATCAAAAGATCAACCTTTGAGTGAGTAACAAATCTCTCTTTTCTCTCACTCATTTCTAGTATTGTAGCAAGCCTCCAGGAAGTTCCCTGGAGGCTTGCATTCTATTTTTGTATTTCAGCCCTTGTAATTTGTTTTCTGTAATTAGTTAGTGCCTACACCTTGGGAGAGTGATTGGCTCAGCCAACCCCCCAAAATCGTTGGGCTAGGACATAAATTTTTTAGCATTCTTTATTTCTTGCCCCACTTGTCATTAGGACAAGGTTGTGTGGCTAGTTTGTTCTAATAATAGTTGTTAGTTTTTATTTACAACCCTCTTTGGCACAACATTGGTAGGCTTGACTCCACCTTGTGCCATTGTGAGTGGTTTGCTTGTTCTTTTTCGAAGTATTTCCTAATAAGTTGCCTACACCTTGGGAGAGAAACCCCTCAATATCGTATGGCTAGATTAGTGATGTGATGGTTGTTTGCTAATGGTTATGTGATTTAAAATTTTCTAGAGGTAGACATCATTTATTCACTAGATCGTAGTTTAAGCCTTTGAGGCATAACTCATTTACTTGCTTTAAGTCTCTCACATCTTTCCATGGTACATCTCTAAATGCAACATACATATGTGGTTGGATAATGATGTCTTGAAGTAATTTTTCATTTGGCAAGTTTCTTTGTTTCAAGCTTTCATTTTCACTAAAGTTGGCAAGCACTCTTGGGCAATTATATGGTGTTGGAACACATATTTTCTTTCAGCAAGCTTCTATCTTTACTTGGCACGTTTCTCTCATGCAATAAACACATAGCTAAGTAGTGATAATCTTACGTTTTGTTGTAGTGATTGGCAAGTTGTTCTTGCTTTCTCCATAGCATCTTTTTCATATATCTTGCACATGCTATGGGTTATCAAATGATGATGTGAATGTCTCTATTTTCAGCTTCTATTTACAAGTTCATATGTGTTTACATGCTGCAATTTCATAATTTACAACACATTCACAACAGTCATTTACAGTTTCGGTTTTGGGCATAATTCATTAATTTTGGGCACCTAAAACTTATCTAAAAAACTCACAACACATCTTAAGACTTAGTCCTAAGTCATAACAATATATTAGACCAACTAGGACACTTAATTCCACCATCTTCACCATCTAAAACGGGTCTGAGGAAAACAACGGAAGGTGTACGCAGGGGACTGTCTCATGGCACACAGGATGTGTCCTTTCCGAAAAGTACTCAGACTTTAGGGCTGACCGTGAAAGCTAGGGTGGGCCTCGTTGCCTTACTATCTTGAGCATCCGGCAATTATTTGGCAATAGGGGGAGGAGTAAGGTTTGACACTTAGTTAAGAGGGTAAATAAAATTTATAAAATCTTTAAGCAACTCTTAACCATTTAATCTTCTAGGCAACTTTCTTTTGAGACATATCTTATGGTTGTTTAGAATTCTACTTTGCAAGCACACATACATCTTTAGTTTTTCATGCAAGTCTATGGTTTAATTTTCTAAGTGTTGAATCTCTCATGTTGTGTTGAACATTTATCTTTCAAGTATTCCATATCTTTCATTTTATGCTCTCTGTGGTGTGATTCAACAAGAGGTAGCACATCCCATTTGGAGGCATCATCTTGTTGAGTCTTGAGTGTTTTAGTGGTTGCCATTGGAAAGCAGTGCAATTCTTATTGGGGCATGCTTGGCCTTATGTGAATGATCTTAACTTTTGAAAATCTTTTAATTCTCACATTTTGGCACTTGGTTAAGCTTGTCTATTTGTATCTTGTGTATCTCTTGTATAATTGTTGTAATATCTCTCATTCATTATTGTAAGTATTTGTATCTCTTTGTTGTGAAGTAATTGTAGCCTTGTAATACTTGTAATCTTTTGCAATTAAACTCCCTTGAACTTAGTTGACCCCTTGCCCAACCTTTAGGCACTAGTCTTAGTTGACTTAGGAAAAGGTTTGCTTGACATAAGTACTTGTGCACTTTGCATTTGCTGCCTTTGCATCATCGGTTAGTTTTCCCCTAAACCTTTAACAAATTAAAACCAACTCTTAGAACATAAACGTTAAATCACATCTAGTAACTAGGGTCTACCCCCCTTGGCTTCCCTAGGAGTAAGCCCAGAAGGAAGAGGTTCCAGTCAAGGTGACAGTCTGGATTGTGAACCTAGGCATTGTGCCTCCAAGGACACACTAAGTGAGTTGGACTTTGCTCACATTTGCAAGTGTGTATTAGGACGGCAACACTATGGTAACTCACATTGGACCAAGTTTTGTGAAGGGTTTGATTTTCACCAATACAGACAGGAACACCCTGATGTCTTTATGAGGCTCTTTGCAAGCTCACTCACTGGGAGTGCTAGAGGCTGGATTAATGTTCTCCCGAATGGAAGCATCAAAACTCCTGAAGATCTTGAATGAGCTTTCAAGGACAGGGGGTGTAAAAAAGAAAGTGTGGCCTCCTTTTACTCTCAATTCCTCGAAGTTTGCAAACAAACAGACGAAGACGTTACGTTAGGGAATTCAATGATAGGTTCAATACTCTCATGAGCAAACTTCACCCTGATTTTCTCCCAAAGAGCGTTGTTCTCCAACATTACCTTAACGCCTTTGAAGGAACTTTACAATTTTCCCTCGAGGATTGATTACCTACAACCCTAGAAGAAGCTCAAGATGTTGTCTGCCAAATTGAAGAGAATCTTAAGTTCGGCGGTGCCATCTATCAGGGAAATGTTTTGAACAATGATGACATCTGGGAGATAAATAAGGAAAGCATGGGAGGACTAGAGCATGACCTCCCAGAAATTTTAGAGGTAGAAAACAATACCTTCCATAGGAAATGGAACACAGGTTTCTCAAACATGAAAGATGCCATAAATTTTTCAAAACAACATGAACCCTTTGAGGATCTAAGTATCTCTGAAAGAATCACTCAGCTAGAAAGGTCGCTATCACAAATCCAAAAGCCACTTTCTATAAGACCTCCTCAAACAATAAAATCTCATGCTCCAAGAGAACAAATTTGTTTGGACACTTTGAACCTACAAAATGTTGCATGACAAGAAAATGATCCTAAACCCTGGTCATGCAAAGACTCCTACTTTGAACGTTATACCCAAAGGCTACTCATGAGAAACCTAATTTTGTAGATTCCATATTCACCTTGTTCATGCCAAGTCAAACCCAAGAAAATCAAGACATGAGGAAGCCTAGGATTGAATACTTTGGCCAAACAAATGAGAACTCAAGGGTAAAGCTTGAAGAGCCCCAAGTGTATACTAACAATCAACCCCAACATTTCCCAAAACCTGACAATAATAGAACCAACCTGAGCACTAGTATGGCCTATATCCTACAAAAGGTTAAAAGGATTCGTGAAATGTTGGAAATCCCTTCTTTGACAAAACAAATCCCAGATGACCAGCGATCGTCCGAAGAAACCTCCACGCTATTACAAACAAGTCATTTTGAGCAAAATGAGCAAACCCCCTTTCAGGGACATAGTGACTACAACTCAATAGATTCATGCTTATTTCAGGGTTGGCCCACCCTTCCTCGACAGAAGAAGACAATATTAATAAGGGAAAGGGTGACCAAAATATTCCTAGCAATCACGACAACAATATTGCGCTAGGTAATGACGACGTGTTGCATTTGCACGAAACATACATAAGGGATAGTGCTTTGGTGAGACCCCGCCCCATCGTTCTGGAGCAAGAAAGAGATACAAATTGGGGTGATTATCCTAACGATGCATCTGACATCTCTTAAGACTTGGATGATTATTCTTCTACACAAGAAGACGACTATTTGATGAGGTTTAGAAGGAAAGGAGTTGGCTTCGTCAAATGGGAAGGGATGATATCGGAACTAGTAAAACACATGAGCCAGCCAAAGAAAGTCTTCCTGTATTTTCCCTTGATGATTTGCCTTTCGCTTCAGAGGAAGACTTCGATCAAATACAATGGCCAAAGAAGGAAGAGTATCAACAATTCCTAGACAAATACAAGGACAAAGAAGTTGGGACTGTCAAATTGTAAAAGAAAGAAGAAGATCACATCTTGATTTAGACATCCCAACAAGAAGTTTTCACAGCGGAATCCCACCCTCCTCCCTCTACACAGTACACCAGGGTTGTTCAAGAAACAACCAAGTTCAGAACCATAGATTACAAAGAGAGAGACACAGTATGGATGTGGGACACAAAGAAGGGAGAGCCTACTAATGTCAAGGGAAATGCACATTTTTGGCTTGGACCCTTCAGAGTTGGAAGAAATTCAGTCAATGATGCCTACTATTTGTCTACATTGGAAGGAAGAAGGCGCCCATTACCAGTTAGCAGGCACCTCCTCAAACCCCATCAGGGGGCAGAGACTTGACTTCACAGGTAAGTGCAGGTAAGTAGGTAGGCATTTGCATTCATTGTATATACCATTTGCATTTCATGCTAGAGTAGTTTGTATCTCCATTTGTCCATATGCTTGCTTTCATTTTCTGTATTATATATATGAGTTGGGGTGATATCACCACCCCAAATGATTACTAATAAGTGTTATGTTGAGATCAAGCAAGTCACAGGTTATGCCAGAGATGTTGAGGTTCTCATGCTCTCTACGGTGAGCACATGTCCCCGAGTTGGAGCCAGATGTTATCCCCTAACCTAGGGATAACTAGGGAGATTATGTCTCAATGCCCACAGGTCCTAGATATGGAGTACCGAGAGCCAGATCAACTTGAGCATGGCCTTGGAGGGCCCGTCCTTTTCTTCTTCAGAAATGGGTCTTGCTCCATAAGGTAATGAGTCCAGGTATCATGGTATGTGTCACTCTGATTCTCAAAACATTTGAATATGTGCATTTAATTCATTTTACTTCTAACGTGTGCTTGGACCTTATGCCTTCCCACTTGACCATACCTGGGGGAATGAAAGGATGCCCTAGTAAGTTGGTTCCCATAGGGTTTGAGTTGCCACTGGGGAATTCATGAGAGGTCATCGTCCACTCCCACCATACTTACCACCTTTCATCTTTTTCCTGCTCATCTATCCCATTACACTGGTTCGGGCATTGGGTTGGCCAAATAGCTAAGGGTTGTACCTTGCCTTGTGGTAAGAAGGGGATAAAGGCCCAAAGGGTAAAAGTAGTTGGCAAAAGAAAAAAGCCAAAAGAATGAAACCTTGAGATGCTTCGCCCAGGGATCCCCGAAAAAGCAATAAAAAGCTTCTCGGCAAGAAACAGAGGGACCCATAAAACAAAATTAATCAAGACCTAGTTAGAGGATAGGGGGTCTCGTCACGAGCCGACCTATTAGGTCCATGGGCATGTAGCGGTATGACACTACCAACAGCTGGTCACCACGCCAGGGTAGTGGCTCTTGGTGGCATAGCCAAGAGAAAGGGGGTCTCATCATGAGCCAGCCTTCTCATTTCCATGAAATGCTTGTGGGTAACATTGCCACCACTGGTCACCACGCCAACGCAGTGTCCCCTAACTTGTCTCTTGAAAGAAAAAGCAATAAGAATAAAAGATAAAAGGGATGAATGGGCTTGGAAACATTTGCATCCATGACAAGGTGCAGCTCACCCTCTTCAGAGGCACCCACAGGTAAGCTATACATTTCCCAGCTATCACTGCACCCATTGCCCAGACATCCCTTACCACCTCATCCACTCAGATGGTCTGAATTTGACTTCTCCCGAGAACATCCTGTTGACCGCCTATTCAACTAGGGGTCAACTCATGTGCCATGAAGTATTCATCCATGTTGAAGACAGCCTTGGTTCTACTTGGTATCTGATGTTCCAGCACTAAAATTTTGTAAACGAAATTTCTGCACCCCTGCGTGGGTTAATAATGTAATGAGTCGGCATGAGTCATAGTTAGGTCAGGTACCTTGGGACGTTTTCATTAAGGGAGTTTCTTTCACCGAGGGTTTTTTATCCTCAGGTTGTTAGCCGGGCTCCCGGGCCTGGTTGACTTCCCTTGAGTTTTTCCCTCCTCACATGCAATAATTTCCTCCAGAGTGGTGAACGGCGTCTTAATGGTCTCGTCCTTTGGTAACCTATGTCTAGGAATGATGTAAATGACCATGCTAGACAGTGTCTAAAGTTTCGCGGAATTTCGTCGAGTCTAGGTAGGTTTTTTTTAATTAATTAAATTTAATTAATTTTCCTAAGGTTGGAATTTTAATTATTTAATTAATTAAATGTTTTTGAGCAATCATTGTAAAAACTTAGCCTTTGGGATTTTGATAGGGGTATTTGTGCTCAAAAGAAATGGAACGGCACCCCCTACACCCATAGGCCAAGTTTCAGCTCAGTTGGACGAGTTTTGGTGTGTCTAAGTCCACTTAGAGTCAGAGTCAGTCAGAAACAGCAATTTTAATTGCTAAGGTCAATTGTCGAATCATTGTAATTTTTGAGTTAGTGAGTTAGTGGTAAGGTGGCTATGAGCAAGTTAGACTCCCCTAACCTACCCAAACCCATCCTAACCCTTTCTAACCTTAATCTACCCATTTAATTCACTTTTACACCCTTTTTAACTTTGCCCTAAGGGGAAATTCGACCCCCCTTACCCAAAACCCTCATAACCTTGCTTAAACCTTAATATCTTTACCTTAAACCTTAAGTGGGCCCCTCAAATGCATGGTGCGCCCTTCCTAGAGCTCCACCTCACTCTTTGGTAGACCCCACGTCCATCTCTCTCACTTAGGTGGCGCCCCTTCTCTCTAACTCACGCCCTCTCTCTCTTTTACCCATGTGTTGAGCTCTCACACGTTTTGTGGG
Organism: Picea mariana; assembly: GCA_032191745.1. Lineage (NCBI taxonomy): Eukaryota > Viridiplantae > Streptophyta > Pinopsida > Pinales > Pinaceae > Picea > Picea mariana. The sequence continues at coordinate 248,100 of JASDQU010100492.1, read as the reverse complement.
CCCCTCTCATAAGAGGTGCGCCCCCCTTGACCTTTCATTACCCTTTTCCCATGGCCCACATGCATATGTGGCGCCCTCTCTCTA
>JASDQU010100492.1:199130-237600 GCA_032191745.1 Picea mariana | reverse complement strand
GATGTTTCCATAAATAAGGTTGGCCCAAAAGAACATCACAAACTTCGAGAGGAGCAACATCGCACAATACCTCATCTTTGAAGGGCTTGATGTCATACGACATTCGACATTGTTGGTTGACGCAGAGATCGCTTCCTTGGTGGAGCCATCCAATGGTGTACGATTGTGGGTGTGACATTGTTGGCAAGGCCAGCCGCTTGACGACCTCTACTGAGATGAGGTTCTTCTGGCTACCTCTATCAACGATGAAGTGCAGCGGGGTTCCTTTTACCCACATCTGTGAATGGAAGAGGCGCTCTGCTTCTTCTGGTTCATCTGGTTCACCAGGCTGGAGCTTGGTGGTAGCAACGGTGGCATTGCGTTCCACGTCAATGATCCATATTCATCTTTCTAGTTCTGGCTCAAAGTCATAATATACATCTGATTCATAGGCTTTTACTTCGGCCACCAGCGACTGCTTTGAGTGGCAGTCAGCAGTGTTATGCCAAGGGATCTTATGGAAGTCGCACCACTTCCCGGTATCTTTCTTTGTCTTTCTGATGTCCTTCTTTGCTTGGGGCGTGGACTGGTTGTCCTAATACTGTCCATCTTTACTCTATCCTTTGTTCGGTGGGTTGGGGCCGCCCTTCCTGGGCTTTTTTTGTGAGAGGTTTCCAGGCCCAAATTGCCGCGTCTTTTGTCTGAGCTTCTGCTCAATTTTGACGACATATCGGTAGGCCGCGCCCAAGGATGAGATGTCTGAAAATTCCATTTCGGTCTGGATGTATCTATGCAGAGCACTACGATATTTGAGCACCAGATGTCACTCTGAATATTTGATACCCAACTTGGTGTGCAAGGTATGGAAGATATTTGTGAAATCTGGCACTGCTTGGTCTCTTTCTTGCCGCAGTGTGGTCCATTTGGTATACAGGTCATCATAACTTCCGACAGGGTAGTATTGTTCCTTAATAGCATCCTTGAAGGATTCCCATGTGGACCTGATTGAAAATAATGAGGTTTCCTCTATTTCCTTTTGCTCACAGAAAGTTTCCCACCAATCTTTGACATGGGGAATGACTTTGAGGAGCGCAAAAGTAATTTTTCTTTATTCGAAAAGTTATGGACAGAAAAATACCCTTCTAGTAGATTCAACCACTTGTCTATAGAATCTGAATCTATTTGACCTTCAAATATAAGAATATCGAAGTGTATTTGTACCTTGAAGGGGACGTCGCCTCTGTTAGAAGAAGATGTGTCCCTTGTTGGTACTCGCCGAAGGATTTGCGCAAAACTATCCATCATCTCGTTCCTATGTTGCGAGAGGGATTCCTCAATCAACAGTTTGAAAGGATCTCCTGTCCTATCATCTTTATTTTCTCCTACCATGGGAGGTCGCTTGAGCGTGCAAGATCTTCTTTCCTCAAGAGAAACAAGCTCGAGACCCAACTCTTTATACTCTGACCTTGGGTGGGACATGCATTAAGACGACAAGCAGCAGACCGCTCTGATACCACTGATCCAGATTTTATGAGTAGAACGAAATGAATACAGATTATTAATAGGTGCTTAATACAAAATAATAGATATACAGTAAAACTGGTTTTCTATTCAATAATGAAATAAGCTGAAACTGTAAAATGCAGCGGGAACAAGCTTGTTGGAATGGTGGCGGCTTATCTCTGAGAAGAGATGTGACGGCAACGTGCATTTGCAAGAAGAAGGTTACCATGAGGAGGCCTTTTTAAAATAATAAAGAATTCCAAAAACCCTAGACATCCAAAAACCTAACCCTAGGAGATGAAGCATCAAAAGTCATGTGGGCCCCGTTTGGGTAAGTTAGTACATCAACTTCCCGGGGTCGTAACTTTTGCATACGATCTCCGTTTTAGGCGTGTGATAGCCCGTTGGAAAGGTATCGTCAAGGAGATTAATTTTGGGGGCTCAATCATGCTTTAAAATATCATTGAGGAGCTCGATTCCGAAAAACCTTCATTTAGGCCCTCAAAATGGCCCCGAAAGTTAAAATCACTAAAAATAGTAAATTTCCAAAATTGTCAGAAATTTGTTTTGAGCCTTTTGGAAAAGGTGGGTGGCCACCGATATCCATCTGGATCAATCCTCCCTCCTTAGGAAGCAATGGTCTCCATTTCGTTGAGGTCCTCCATTAGATGAGGAAATTTCTGCTGAAATTGGCCCCGGGTGAGCCACTTGCCTTGGTGCAGGAGCTGCCCTGCTTTGACGACTCGATAAAGCTGGATCCTTTGTTGTCAAGTGCCCTTGATCTGTCTGTCCACAATCTGATCATTGGATGCCTATTGTAGGCAGTCAAGGTTGAGATCTGTTGGTGTCAATTATTCTGCTACTTCTGAGGTGTCCAAAATGGTGGGAAATAAGGGCGAAGGAGATCCACGTCTGACACTGGGTGCAGACCAAGAAAAGGAGGAATGTTGAGCTCAAAAGCATTATCCCCCACAACCTTGGTGATAGTGTATGGCCCATAACAGAGTGGGCGAAGCTTCCGATGGGGTGCTGTAAGGCATTCTTTCTACAAGTACAACAAAACTTTGTCACCCAGATGAAACTTATGCGGCACCCGATGTTGATCATGGCACTGTTTGTACTTGTCATTGGACTTCTATAGGATATCCTGAACCTTTTGGCTAGTGTGCTCGATCCACTCAATGAACCAGGTGGCTTTGTCAGTTTCATTTGGAGCAAGATATGAGTCGATCGAGGTGATTGAAAGGGGAAGTGCAACATCTATGGGTCCCAATGGTTGGAATCCCAACCCCACTTGAAAGGGGTTGTGGTTGGTTGAGTTATGCAGGGCCCAATTGTAGCTATGTTGGACATAGGAAAGGATCTCATCCCATGTGCGAGGGTGCTTTGAATTATACATGCGAAGGATATGCACGATCATTCAATTTACAACCTCAGTTTGGTCATCTGCCTGGGGGTGGAAGGCCGTGGATTTGGTGAGCTTGGTGTCCAGCAGTGACCAGAGGCTCGACGAGAATGTGCTAATAAATCAACTATCCTGATCTGAGACAATGGTTTGTGGGATTCCAAAATGTACCCAAACTCGTTCAAAGAAGAGCTTGGTAGTGGCCTCTGCTGTGATGCTCTTCTTGCAGGCACCCAGAATCGCCATCTTAAAAAAGCGATCAACAACCACAAAAACATAGCCATTTCTCTGCTTGGTGGACGGGAGNTGGTGAGCTTGGTGTCCAATAATGACCAAAGGCTGGACCAGAATGTGCTGAGAAATCGACTATCCCGATCTGAGACAATGGTTTGTGGGATTCCAAAATGTACCCAGACTCGTTCAAAGAAGAGCTTGGCAGTGGCCTCTGTTGTGATGCTCTTCTTGCAGGCAACCAGAATCACCATCTTAGAAAAGCGATCAACAACCACAAAAACACAGTCATTTACCCACTTAGTGGACGGGAGGACCGACATGTAGTCCATTGAGATAGATTCCCATGGCCTGTCAGGAGTAGGAAGAGGGGTGTACAGGCCATGTTTCTTAGTGGTTGGTTTGGAAATAGTGCAGGCAGTGCAGGACTTGATATACTTGTTGACCTCCTATCGAAGTTTCGGCCAGTAGAAATGTTTTTGTAGCATCGTCACTGTCTTTTTGACACCGAAGTGTCCTGCCACCCGACTGTAGTGGGCTTCCTAGATCAGCTTCACTCGCTCGCTTGATGGAACACAGATATGGCCCAGACGACACAAAAACCCATCCTGAAGATGGAAATTATCGACAACTGCGTTTGCACCCAACATTTGGTAGGTGGTGGTGAAGTCAGGGTCTGTCTCATAGAGTTGGGGCCATCCAGAGGTCTCATGGCCGCAAGAGTCTAGCACCATGGTGAGTGTCGCAACTGGTGGTCTACTGAAGCAATCAACGACGCGATTGGTGCTTCCTGTTTTATACTTAATGTTGAGGTGGAATTGCTGCAAGTATGTGGACCACTTCTGATGGTGGTCATTCTGCAATTTCCCTATGTCTGCATGAACTGCAGTGACTTATGATCAGTGTGGATGACTGTCTCCTTCCCAAGAATGTAATGTCTCCACTGGCGACAAGCTTGCACAATGGAGTACATTTCTTTGTCGTAAGTAGGGTAATTATGGACAGTATCTGACAGTGTCTCACTATGATAGGCCATGTTGAGTGAGAACGGCGCCCACAGCATAGTCTGAAGCATCTATCTCGATCTCAAAGGGATGATGTAGGTCTGGTAGTGAAAGTACTAGGGCTGAGCACAAGCGCTGCTTCAAATCATCGAACACTTGTTTTTGGGACCGGCCCCATGCAAATTTCTCCTTACCACCACCCCTGTTTATTTGGCTGAGGGCCCATGCAATATGGGAGAATCCCAGCATGAACCTGTGGTATAAATTGGCAAGGCCCAAGAAGCTCCGAAGCTCGGTGAGTGCGGTAGGGGCTGGCCAGTCACGGATGACTTGGATCTTGGCTGGATCCACATATACTCCATGTTGATCAATGATGTAGCCCAAGTAATGGACCCTGTCCATGCCGAAGGAGAATTTTTCCAAGTTGGCGTATAGCTTGTGCTGCTGCAGGGTGTGCAAAACCTGTTGAATTTGCTGCAAGTGTTCGGCCCAAGTCTTGCTGTAAATTAGAATTTCATCTAGATACACCACTACAAAAATATTGGTGAATGGTCGCAGGATATCGTCCATCATCCTCATGAAAGTGGTTGGAGCATTTGTCAAACAAAAGGTCATGACCAACCATTCAAAAAGGCCTTCCTTTGACTTGAAGGCGGTCTTCCATACATCCGTTTGTTCTATCGGGACCTGGTGGTAGCCAGACTTCAGATCAATCTTATTGAAGTATTTGGCCCCCGTAAGTTGATCAAGGAGGTCGTTGATTCGGGGAATCAAGTACCGATTTCTGACTATGATTTTATTCAGAGCCTGGTAATCAATACAGAGTTTCCAGGTTCCATCTTTCTTCTGTACCAACACGATTAGGCTCCTGCAAGGTGATGAGCTGGGATGGATGTGCCCCTTGTGGAGAAGTTCTTAGATCTGTCGCTTGATCTCCTCATTCTCTAACAAAGAGCGACGATAGACTAGCCCATTGGGAAGCGGTGTGCCGAGGTTTAGATCGATGGGGTGCTTGACCTGGAAGTGTAGAGGTACCCCTGCAGGTGAGGAGAAGATATCTGAGTATTCTTCCATGACCTTATCTACTTGCTTATTCTATGTGGAGAGGTCGGCCACAAAGACCCTATATGTGGTTGTGATCTTTCGCTTATTCTGAGAGCAAATCACGAAGAAGACAAACTTCCATGTCCGAGAGATGACCTTCCTGCATTGCTTAGCAGAAATCAAGGAAATAGCACTAGGTGGGACTGCCTTGGGTATCCTGTACAATTTCCTGTTCAAAATAATAATAACACTACGAGGCCTAGACTCATATACAGCATGACGTTTCCATAAATAAGGTTGGCCCAAAAGAACATCACAAACTTCAAGAGGAGAAACATCACACAATACCTCGTCTTTGAAGGGCTTGATGTTGTACGACAGTTGGCACTGTTGGCTGATGCGGAGATCGCTTCCTTGGCGGAGCCATCCAATGGTGTAGGGTTGTGGGTGCGACGTTGTTGGCAGGGCCAACTGTTTGACGACCTCTATTGAGATGAGGTTCTTTTGGCTACCACTATCAATGATGAAGTGCAGTGGGGTGCCTTTTACCCACATCTGTGAATGGAAGAGGCACTCTCCTTCTTCTGGCTCGTCTGGTTCACCAGGCTGGAGCTTGGTGGTAGCAACGGTGGCACGAGGTTCCGCGTCAATGATCCGTCTTCACCTTTCTGGTTCTGGCTCAGAGTCAAAATCCACATCTGATTCATAGGCTTTCACTTCGACCACCAATGACTGCTTTTAGCGACAGTCAGTAGTGTTATGCCAAGGGCTCTTATGGAAGTTGCACCACTTCCCAATGTCTTTCTTTGTCTTTCTGGTGTCCTTCTTTGCTTGCAGCTTGGACTGGTTGTTCTGATACTGTCCATCTTTGCTCTGTCCTTTGTTCTGTGGGTTGGGGCTGCCCTTTCCTGGCTTTTGTTGTGAGGGGTTCCCAGGCCCAAATAGCCGTGTCTTTTGTTTGAGCTTATGCTCGATTTTGATGGCATATCTGTAGGTCGTGCCCAAGGATGAGATGTCCAGAAATTCCATTTTGGTCTGGATGTATCTATGCAGAGCACCACGATACTTGAGCACCAGATGTCGCTCTGAATCTTTGATACCCAGCTTGGTGCAGGTATGGAAGATATTTGTGAAATCTGGCACTGCTTGGTCTCTTTCTTGTCGTAGTGTGGTCCATTTGGTATATAGATCGTCATAACTTCTGACAGGGTAGTATTGTTCCTTAATAGAATCCCTGAAGGATTCCCAGGTGGCTGTGACTGAAAATAATGAAGGTTCCTCTATTTCCTTTTTCTCATAGAACGTTTCCCACCAATCTTTGACATGGGGAACGGCTTTGAGGAGTGCAAAAATAATCTTTTCTCTATTCGAAAAGTTATGGACAGAAAAATACCCTTCTAGTAGATTCAACCACTTGTCTACAACATCTGCGTCTATATGACCTTCAAATATAGGAATATCGAAGTTTATTTGTACCTTGAAGGGGGCGGCACCTCCATTCGAAGAAGATGCGTCACCTGTTGGTAGCCGCCGAAGGATTTGCGTGAAACTATCCATCATCTCGTTCCTCTGTTGTGTGAGGGATTCCTCAATCAACAGTTTGAAAGGATCTCTTGTCCCATCATATTTTTTTTCTCTTGCCATGAGAGGTCTCTTGGGCGTGCGAGAGATTTTGTCCTCAAGAGAAACAAGCTCGAGACCCAAGTCTTTGTACTCCGACCTCGTTGGGGACATGCATTAAGACGACAAGGAGCAGACCGCTCTGATACCACTGATCCGGATTTTATGAGCATAATGAAATGAATACATATTATTAACAGGTGCTTAACACAAAATAACAGAGATACAGTAAAACTAGTTTTCTATTCAATAAAGAAATAAGCTGGAAACTGTAAAATGCAATGGAAACAAGCTTGCTGGAATAGTGGCAGCTTATCTCTGAGAAGAGATGTGACGTTTGTGCTCATTCACAAGAAGATGATTACAATGAGGCTCTCAAGGCCTTTTTACAATAAACAAGAGTTTCAAAAAAAACCCTAAACATCCAAAAACCTAACCCTAGGAGATGAAGCGCCAAAAGTCATGTGGGCCTCGTTTGGGTAAGTCAGTACATCAACTTCCCGAGGCCGTAACTTTTGCATACGATCTTCATTTTAGGCGTATGATAGCCCATTGGAAATATCTATCTGAGGACTACAATAGTTGCACAAAATCTCTTGATGAAATTTTGCGACCCCAAAAAACATCATTTAGGGCCTCAAAACGGCTCCGGAAGTTCAGGACCCAAAAAACTGCTAAAAATAGTAAATTATCAAAATTGCTAGAAAGTTGTTTTGACCCAATTGGAAAAGGTGGGTGGCCACCGATATCCACATGGATCAAAGCTCCTCGGTCACATTGTTTATGATTCAGGGATAAGCATAGATCTCGAGAGGATTACTACCATTCTAAACCTCCCTGCCCCCACCTCCAAGAAAGAAGTTCAAGCTTTCATGGCAATTATTAATTTTGTCCGTAGATTTGTTCCTGATTTTTTTGTCATGGTTCAACCAATCCATAATATTTTGAAGCAAGATCGTTCTTTTTCTTGGACAAATGATGTCGAGAATGCTTTCCTTAGGGTTAAGAAAGCAATCAACTCTACACCAATTTTGGCGAAACTAGATTTTGAGAAAGACTTTAACATATATACCAATGCCACTGAGGAAGCAATTTTTGCTATCCTATTACAATGTGATGACCAAAACAATGAAAAACATGTAGCTTACATGAGTCAAATTCTATCAAACAATGATATCAAGTACTCTTGTATTGAGAAACATGCTTTTTCTCTTGTCAAGGCTATAGAAAAATTTCGCTATTTTATTTTGGGAAAACATACGTAGGTAAAAGTCCCTTTGCTTGCTGTCAAGTTTCTTCTTTGACAAACATATCTGTCAGGAAAACTTGCACATTGGCTTGCCAAAATTCAGGAGCATGATTTGACGATCATGACTTCAAAGACAATCAAGGGATGATACCTAGCCCTTCACTTAGCTCAACACCCTGAACCAAGTCAAGAACTTAACGACCAAGATAATCCTCTTTCAGCGTTATTTTATATTGAAAATCAGAATCTTTCTCTATCCGAACATCCTTGGTATAAAAATATGATATATTATTTGCAGTATCAAAGGTGTCCAAATGGGTTGGATCCTCACCAGAGAAGGAGACTACTTTGAAGCTTCCAAGTTTATCATTTTAGGAGACTTTTTGTGCAGGAGGTATGTTGATGGTTTGTTACTTCGATGTGTAAATGATGAGGAAGCACAAAAATTGTTTCAAGAAATCCATGGATCATCAGCTTTTGTCATTCACATCGATGGCCATTTTTCTGCTAAGGCTATTGCTTTTAATATCATAAGAAACAATTACTACTAGCCTTTGATATTCCGCGATTCATATAAATTTGCAAGATCCTGTAATAAATGCCAAAAAATCATTGGGAAAGAACGCCTTTTTGCCATGCCTTTACAACATGTCCTCCTGGATTTCCCTTTTTCTAAATGGGGTCTAGACTTTATTGGTCCTATCAACCCTCCATCTTCTGCAGGGTATATCTTTATTTTTACAGCCACTGATTACTTTACTAAGTGGACCGAGGTTGTCCCTCTTAGACACGCACATGATGAGCAGGTAGTTTCTTTCCTAGAATCTAATATCATTTCCAGATTCAGCATCCCATTAGAGATCATTACAGACAATGGCCCAGCCTTCATTTCTGCAAAATTAACCTAATTTCTGGCTAAATTAGGTGTCAAACATTTCACTTCATCTGGTTATCACCCTCGGGGAAATGGGAAAGCAGAGTCCACTAACAAGAATCTGGTTAGGATCATAAAGAGAATCATAGAAGACAAAGCTCGCCAGTGGCACACACTTCTCACTTATGCTCTCTGGAAAGACCGTACAACCACCAAAGCAAGTACATGCTTTACTCCCTTTCAGCTCTTATATGGGCAAGAGGTTATTCTTCCTACTGAACTAGAGCTTTCCTCTTTACGGCTGATGTTACAGACTGAAGAATTAAATTCTTCTAATGTTCCCCAAAGGATAAATGCATTGTTAGCCCTGGAAGAACAAATAAACTTTGCCTTGGAGAACCTAAAAAGAAGGCAGCAAACGGTGAAAAAGTATTTTAACAAGCGAGCAAAGGCTACCGAATTCAAGATTGACAAAAAAAGTCCTACTATGGGACTCGACCCATGCTGAAAGAGGGAGACAATTTAAATTCCAAAAATTATGGCTAGGTCCTTTCAAAATCGCTTTTATCCATGGCACAAACTCATACCTTCTAAAGGATTTGGAGGAGCGATTGTTTTCTTACAGTACTAATGGTTCCCACTTGAAACATTATGTGGAACCAGCTTGATTATTAACACTTTGTATAAATATGATTGTTGTATATAGTCCTTTGTCTTACTGTTTTATTTTTTACTTAGGTTTGTTGAGTTTTAATTTCTATTGTTTGTTTCGCGTAATCATCAAAATAAAGTCTAGATCAGTATTTCCATAACAATTTCAATATGTAAGTATTGTTGATCGATGAAAATAAAATACACACAGTCGTCACGATGTCCTCCTTTGAGACACCATTGGAATAGCTTTTTTCTTTCAATATTGTTGTAGTATAGTTGGTTTTGTTTTCTCCCTTGTTTCTGCTATCCCTTTCTTCCATCTATCCTGAGTGTCAAGAGAATATCAGAAGCATTATCCTTGAACTTCTAAAAAACATGATCAATTATGAATCTTATTCGATTTTTATGCACACAGTACCAACTCCCCTCATACATCTCACTTTCCATAACTTATTCCCCAAAGTCTCGTCTCATTATTTCCCTTAAACCATCATTTTCCCCCATGTTGCATAGCTATTCTTTTTAGCAGTTTTTGATCACCTACTTCTACTGGTATACGAAACCAAACATTCTAAGTTCTAAATCTGTTGAGAACAAATTATCATGTGGAGTCGCCAGTTTGTTGACGCCCAAAACTGCAACATGGAATCCTTGCCTGCAAATGGGTTGCAATGCCTTATTACTTATATATTTAATAATATACTAAATAGGTGGGACCCCTTTATGTAAATAATGATGAAAGACACTACTCTAATTTGCGGTCATGACTACCTTGCAAAAATGATTCTAGAGTTTGAAAATAAACCCAAAAATTTGAGTTGCTTTCCATGTAAAATGGATGAATGATGGGTGCGCTGGCAATTTGTTTTAAAAAGAAAAGGAGGACGGAAATGTTTGTTTTGATAAGCATCTTGGTTCATCTTGGATACACATATATTTTGACATATAGTTATATTGTATTTCACTTATGGTATACTTGTATATAATGTGGACAATTGATATGTTTATGGAATGACAATCCTTCGTTAGTAAGAAATGTGGAACATGTTTTGGTGCTAAGTATTGGACATGCTTATAAGACTTATGAGATTAATGTGGGGAGGTCGATTTGATTTGGAAAATGGAAGTAATATGTTGGTGGCGAATTCGATACATATGGTTAACTCTGTGTTTTGTAAAAATGCTATGGTGGTTTGGGTGCGCTCGTACTTGGTTATGGTGGGTGGCAATTAATGTGGAAACGACGTGCAATTACTGCACGTCATTCTTACCCTACCTCGAGCTCGCCACCTTCACTTTGTTTGTACTTGTTTTGATTGCTTTGGCTAGTGTTTCCTCCGTTTTGCTCAACCTTTCAAGGGATAGTGACGCTTGTTGGCTTCCTGGCATTTTCCTCATAGGTATGTTGATTCCTACCTCTCCATTCACGAACTGTAGCTCTGCTCCGAATAGAATCATGATGTTGGCTCTTAGAGTTTTCTTACAGAGTGTGTTTTCTTTCCGAATATTATAATGGATGTATGTGGGTATTATGGTTGTGTAAATTACATTTAAATGGTGTTTCTTCCTGTTGGCATTTAAAACGTTTCAAGCTGGGAATGATTTTTGTTATTCTATTATGTTTGAAATATGTGATTGTGGCACCCAAAATGAATGTTTCTTTTTTTGTTATGACTATTGGCAAATGATTATGGCAAATACTTTATGTTTCTCTCCTCTATGGTGATTAAAATTCGAAGGTTTTTTTTTCTATGAAATAAAAGAACAGTTGGGTTTTGGTGATTATTGCATAATGTAATACCCTTTACCTAGTCCTTGGATGACTTGCAACTCTTTCAAATTATCTTTCTGGTGTTTTTGAATATATGTGAGACATACGGCTACCCTGGGAGGTCTGTGGAAGGTTCGTTGTGGAAAGAGATGACTGTTTTATTTTGCAAACCCCTTATTAATATTTCGCCTTTGTGTTTTCCCAGACCTCGTTTTGTATCTGATATATGGCAGTAGTGAATTCAAACTCTGGTTTTGATACTTGTTATAGTGTTGGCCCGACAATGGGAAAGATTAGTTATATGCATGAAGTCTTGGCTCGTTTGATATTTACCTATGGGGGTTTGGTCGATTTTGAGGTTATATGATTTTGAAAAAACCGATGAGCACCAGTTTCGCATGGGGTTTCAATCGCAGTCCGTTTATGCAACAAGTATTGGGGTTGTGATATAAGTATTATATAGTGAAAGGTTGATTGCTTTATGTTTGTTTTCACAACCTCCCATGTTGGCTTGATGTAATCTAGTTTTAATTGTTTTGAATGACTCTGTTAACAGTCTCTTATAAAACGCTCTACTAATGGAAAAGGAAAAAGGGGAAATAAAAATTGTAAAGTTTGACAGTCCTGAAACTTTCCTACGGTTTTATATTGAACCCAATAAAATTTGTCGTGTCTTGGATTTGAATTGTTAACACATAAGAGTTTATGGAAAATGATAGCAATGTAAATTTTCAATAATTTCATGTAACAAAAAAGTAATCGTCTCATTCTCTTTCATTATCTCACTTTCCACTCATTATATGCCCACYGCCTTCCCAAATACATTTAAAACATCCCGTGTTCTATTATTATGAATATAATTTTAAAATAGAAAAGATTAACAGGAAAGGAAAAGGACTAGATGATGACTGGTGTTGGAAGTTTGGATATGGATACATTTGTTGTGTTTGTAAGAGATTACCTTTGCGTTTGCTTGAACATTATTTGTTGGTTGCTTCCCGTCCATGCTACCATTTTTTGCTCATTACAAAGTGCCCCATCTTCCCAATATCCCTATCACTCCCTATTCAAATGGCGATTGATTGTTGAGTTTAAAATTATTGATGGATGTATTGTGCGTGCTTCTGTTGTGAATGATAGATGCAACCTTTTGATTTTATCTAGTTAGAGTGTTGATGCATGGATTGTTAAGAGTTTTCATAAAATGATTGGAATATTACTTCAGGATGAGTTTCTTTAGAAGAGGCAGGAATGGCAGAGGTGCTAATAGAGGCAGAAGAAATAATTGGCAAAGAGGCCATAGAAGGCCACGATTTTCGATACTTTTTGACGTTGATCCGCAAGAACTAAATCAACTTTCCAAGCTATGTTTTTTAATCTAGTTGGCCAAGGAATTCTTCAACCCATACCTGAGAGGCCTCCTTTCCAGACACGTCAAAATTTCTCTGGTATCCATGTTCTCCCTCATGTGTCTATGCAGTCAGAACCCCTTGCCAATGATGGTTGGCAAGAAATTATTCATAAGCATGTAGTTCATCACCATGGTTGGCCTAGTGTGTCGTTGCCATTACCCCCTCCTCCACTGCCAATAAATCCAAATGCTCAATCTTGTCAGGTTGTTTCACCAATACAGTCCTCTCATGCAAGCAAAAGGCTAAAAACTGATGTTCTCAAACGAAAGCTAGATAAGGGAAAAGGAGTGGCCAATCCCTCCAAATCATCCAAATATTCTTTTGAATCTGTGTCTTCTCATCTCCATCTCAAAGATGATTGTTCCCGTGTCGTCAATGCAATCCAGCCACAAGGTTCCCATCAGTTGAAGGCAATTGCACAAGATAAATAAAAAATGGGATCAAAAGGGGGCAGCAATGAAAAGAGGCAAAATGCTTCTCACAACAAATATGGTTTTTAATGTTGTTAATGTTATTTTCTTTTGAGGGTAGTCTTTTTATTTTGACAGTATTTTGGACAACAAACACATTTTGAAAGGATTTTGGACAGCATTGGATATAATATTATTTTTTGGATATAGTCGTGTTCTATTTTGTTGATATTAAAATATTTGATTATTAATATGAGGATGGGAGTTACAAGGTGAATATTTGAATTAAACATTTGAGGTATTATACTTCATGTTTTGATGATTATTAAAGAAAAGAAAATTGGGGTGAGATGAGGTCCCACCTATTTAGTTATCTATATATTATTAATTATTTGTCTAAATTGATTAGTTAATCTAATTAAGCCTAACAAAAGAAAGGTAGTTGAACTACCATAACTTATTGACAAAGAATAAAATCTCAATGAAATGAAGAGACAAAGGAAAAAGAGAGAATAGGAGAACTTCTACTATAAGGTTTGTTATATACTTGCGAGATACTTTCATTCTTCATTCATTCTGAGTTTACTAGAAGGCTTAACCATCTTGATGACATCAGGGTCTTATTGAAGGCAACATAATTCAAAACTGAATCATATGTTTCAGCAGCTTGTCTTAAAGGTGTAAGATTTATCTTTGGTAGTCTGTGTGTTCTTATTTGTTTATAAATTAAATTTCACGACTAATAAAGAATATTTTACAGAGTCAAGTGACAACATTTTGTGGCAATTTGATCCAGATATTTAGCTTCAGTTTTCTTTTGTTGTCAGAGTCTTTTTGAATGGTGCCCACTGGAGGCTTCTAAATCTGACTTTTGTCCCTACCCTCGCCGGGGTTTGTAAAGAGAATTCATCTTTGTATCTCAGAATGAAATCAATATAAAAACAAGATTTTTTATTTCAGTCTCACATGTGTATTTTGATTATTTGGTTCAGATTTTTCTTTTATCCTTGTCTTTTATCCATGTACATACTCATTTAATTTCTTGCTTAGTTTATTTCTTTTGCACAATTACATATAATATATATAAAACCACCATTGGTCCCTTGTACTTAGTACCTGTGGATTGAGTGATTGTTTCTTTTATTTTAAGGCCATAAATCCCAAGTAACATTCCCAACTATCTTGCTTTAGCCCAACAAAATCTAAAAATGCTTGAGTAAGGTTCCTCATACCTTTTCCTCAACATTTATTTGGCGAACATACTGGGGAGATCTTCCATATCTCTCTGGTTAATTGTATTTTATTTTTTGTCTGATTACATTTATTTGGCGACCATACTTGGGAGATCTTCCATATCTCTCTAGTTAATTGTATTTTATTTTTTGTCTGATTACTATTTTACTGATTTTTTCCATGACAATACCTGTTACGAGACAACCCAACATTGGAAACGATCTTGATGACCAAAGCAGCATCACACTGACTTTATTCAACACTATTTTAGAAACTTCTAATACTTGTGTTGAACTTGAACACTCTTGGAAAGTAATTGAAAGGGACATAAACATACGAGAACACTGGGAAGCCAGGAAAAGGCAGCCTAGAAATCAACTGTAATCTCCCTTTTCCTACCTCTTTGGTCTTTCATTCCATGTCCTATAATCCTCACATTTCTTGAAGGAGAAGAGGGTTTTCCCCTGAAGCTACCCCTATTTTTTAAATAGGAAGGAGGAAAATTGTCTTATCTACACAACAAAGTACTCTTAGGTGAACCTTATTTGATTCTGCCACTTCATATTTATCACCCATACCTATCACTTTCACCATGACATTTGCGGATAGTGGTAGTGGCACCGGAGGTCCCTCCTCACAACCTTCTGCTTCATCCGTAATTGGTAGTATCTACAGCCATCAAGTCTCTATTCAATCCACTACCAATCCTACTAAAATCATAAAGAAATATGGACTTTTCCAATTTGAGGGAGATGCTACGATCACCCCATGGCACATATCTTCTCCGTTGAACCTCGCACCAACCACTCACCCATTACCAAAATTCAAGGATCATTTACCTAGGTTCTCAGGAAACGGTACCATTACTACAAACGAACACTTGGTAGCATTTTCTAATGCTTGTCATAACATAGGAGCTAATGATAACGACATTTACATGCGTTTATTTGTCAATTCTCTCAAAGGAAAAGCTGCAGCATAATTTTTTGACCTCCCTCCCAAAATCCTTTCCACTCAGGAAGAATTGGTTTATTGGTTCAAGGCCACTTATGGACAGCCCAAGAGTCCAGCTGAGTAGTTAAGGGAATACAATAATATTGCCTATAAGGATGGAGAAACCATTAAATATTTTAACCTTCGCTTCACCAAATTATATAATCAAATCCCCGAACTAATCCGCCCTCAAAATCAGGTTTCTTTCATGCTTTATTATAATGCATTACCTTCCTCTTATCATCATAGACTTGAAGAGAAGGCTATTGAAAATATCAGTTTTGTCCTTCAGAATTGCCTAGAATATGAAGAGCAACTCGAAAGAACGGGTCTCCCTAAAGGAGACTTGGTCAAGCAAACAGACATGTCTGCCCTCCTACAACTCGTGCAAGATATAAGTAATAGGATGATAGCATATGAACGAAAAGGAAATTCCTCTTCCTATTCCTCTGGGGATTCTTCTTCTTCCTTAGCACCTTTTAGGAATACTAATGAAAACATTTTCAGCCAAAGGCCATAATGGCTCGCAGTTTGTGTAACTTCTACGAAGAAAATCATGAGGAGAGTACTTGTGAAGTAAAGTGGAATGTTAGGGATAAGATCTTTGGAAAAGGGCCCGATACCATGATCGTTGTTTTAGATTGGGTTGAACCAGAAGATGTTATGGTAATCAATACCAAGAATAAATCTTACGCTGCCAAGGGAAAATATGACCTTCCCCGCACTTCCTCCACCCAAAGCTCATCTTCTCAAAGTGCTCATACACAATTTGTCAGAACTGCGGATAATCAAGGAGTGTCTTCTCCTCTTCCCTCATCTAAGTACAATATCCTTAATCAATTGGCTAATATCAAAGATGATGCTACTATTTTGGACATGGTTGTCATCCTAGAACAACATAAGCATCTTAAAAACTTTATGCAAGGTAAGATTTCTACCATTGCCAATCTATTTGAAGAGTCAAAGGAAGATGAATCAACTGTAAATAAGATAGGTGTAAATAATTTTAGGGACCCTGTAAAAAACCCCCCTTTCAATATTTCACTAAAAATAATGGATAAAATAACTCATTGTTGCATAATTGATGGTGGGTCTGGTCCAAGTGTGATGTCTAAAATTATCATGGAAGATCTTGGCTTATCTTGCACTAATGAAAACTCTAGAAGCATGCTCTCTTATAACATTTTGCAATCAACTATAGGTGAAATCAAGGATGTAACCTTAGTTTTGTATGCGCATCCTGAGATAAGAACAACCCTCAACATCCAAGTAATTGATATGTCGGTGAGTAACTATTCAATTATTTTAGGAAGATATTGACAAGCCTTAACTGGTGGATACCTTTCACTTGATGGTACACATTTGTCCGTCCCTCGGAACAGAAAGAACATTATAGTCCTTAGGGAAGGAATAATTTCATCGTATATAGAGATTATTCCCCAACCTAATGTAAATTATCTCGAAGAAGATTTGGGAGTGTACTATATCTTTGTTGATGAAGGTGACACTATACTTTAACCAGTTGATTTTGATGATGGCATGTGGCACATGCATTTCGATGGCTCATGTTCAAATGAAGCTAATGAAGTCAACATCATTCTATATTCTCTTATAGGTAAAATCCACAATTTCTCTTATAGGTTGGAATTTGCTTGCACAAACAATGTCACCGAGTTTGAGGCCTTATTGTTAGGCATAGAAAATGAATATAACCTTGGTTATGGCCACCTTACAATAATTGATGATTCTGAACTTGTTGTGAATCTTGTACGTAAGATTTATTCACCAAGCAATAAGTTACTTAAATGTTATACTCAAGATGTTTGGATGTTGTTTTCAAATCTATTATCATTTAACATCACTCATGTTAAAAGAGAACTTAATTCAATGGCTAATAGGTTAGCGGTTTTTGCAGCACCCCTGCTCGACAGCTTTTACCTCAAAGACCTAAATGTACGTTTCAATCTCCATATCGTCCTCACATCCCTAATAATGTAGAACCATGGCAGGTTTTTTTGAGTGACGAAGGCATCTGCGCTTTCATACAAAATGAACCATTTAAGCCCAAATAAATCATCTCTATTGAAGATGAAAAATTTCCTAAAGGCTTGACTCCTCTCGAAAGTTCATTTCTGTCAAGTGATGTAGGCAACAAGGAAACACATAAGGAAGAGGACTCAAAAAGGAAATTTGGTGATACCATTTCCTTGAATATTGGGACATTCGAATCTCCAAAGATCGTAAATTTAGGTGCCCAATGTTTTGATGAAGAGAAAACGAAATTCACAGAATTATTCTGCGAATTTCAAGATGTTTTTGCCTGGTCATACGAGGATCTTCGTGGTTTTGATCCTGCTCTCATACAGCATGTCATTCCTATCAAGGAAGGGGTAAAACCAGTTAGGAAAACACAAATACCTATTAACCCTGCGCTCGAAGCCACTATTAAAAAAGAATTGAAAAAATTGTTGAAAGCTAGCATAATATTTCTAGTTAAGTATTCCGACTAGGTTTCAAACATGGTTCCTATTCGGAAAACTACTGGCCAGATCAGATTATGTGTCGATTTCCGCCTATTGAATAGAGAAAGTGTCAAAGACCATTTTCTGCTTCCTAATATGGAAATGATTTTACAACAGATTGCAGGGTCTCAAATGATGTCCTTACTTGACGGTTTCTCTGGGTATAATCAAATCAAGGTAAAAAGGACTGATAGGTATAAAACCACATTTACCACACGTTGGGGCACATTTGCTTATGAAATCATGATTTTTGGCTTATCTAATGCAGGTGAAACCTTTCAAAGAACTATGTAGATAGTTTTGACGATCTAATCGATAAGATTATCTAAGTTTATCTTGATGATTTGACTGTTTATTCTAAAAACTGATTGGATCATTTTGGTCATCTTATAAAAGTTCTCATGCGTTGCAGAAAGTTTGGCATTTCTTTAAATCATTCCAATTCTATTTTCGGTGTCACGAAGGGAAATATCCTCGGTCACATTGTTTCTGATTCAGGGATAACCATAGATCCCGAGAGGATTACTACCATTCTAAACCTCCATGCCCCCACCTCCAAGAAAGAAGTTCAAGATTTCATGGGCATTATTAATTTTGTCTGTAGATTTGTTCTTGATTTTGTTCTCATGGTTAAACCAATCCATAATATTCTGAAGCAAAATCATTCTTTTTCTTGGACAGATGATGTCGAGAATGCTTTCCTTAGGATTAAGAAAGCAATCATCTCTGCACCAGTTCTTGCGAAATCGAATTTTGAGAAAGACTTTATCATATATACCAATGCCATCGAGGAAGCAATTTTTTCTATCCTCTTACAATGTGATGACCAAAACAATGAAAAACATGTAGCTTACATGAGTCAAAGTCTATCAAACGATGAGATCAAGTACTTTTATATTGAGAAACATGTTTTTTCTCTTGTCAATGTTAAAGAAAAATTTTGCTATTTTATTTTGGGCAAACATAAGTAGGTAAAAGTATCGTTCTCTGCTGTCAAGTTTCTGCTTTCACAAACATATCTTTCAAGAAAAATTGCAAATTTGCTTGCCAAAATTCATGAGCATGATTTGACTATCATGACTTCAAAGACAATCAAGGAATGAGACCTATCCCTTCACTTAGCTCAGCACCCTGAACCAAGTGAAGAACTTAACAACCAAGATAATCCTCTTTCAGCGTTGTTTTATATTGAAAATCAGAATCTTTCTTTATTCAAACATCCTTGGTATAAAAATCTAATATATTATTTGCAGTATCAAAGGTGTCCAAATGGGTTGGATCCTCACCAGAGAAGGAGACTCCTCCTTGAAGCTTCCAAGTATATCATTTTAGGAGACTTTTTGTTCAGGAGGTCTGCTGATGGTTTGTTATTTTGATGTGCAAATGATGAGGAAGCACAAAAATTGTTACACTAAATCCATGGATCATATGCTTCTGTCATTCACATCGGTGGCCATTTTTCTACTAAGGTTACTGCTTTTAATATCATTAGAAATGGTTACTACTGGCCTTTGATATTCCGCGATTCATATAAATTTTTAAGATTATGTGGTAAATGCCAAAAATGAGTTGGGAAAGCATGGCTTTCTACCATGCCTTTACACCTTGTACTCTCAAATTTCCCTTTTTCTAAATGGGGTCTAGAATTTGCTGGTTCTATCAACCCTCCATATTCTTCAGGGTATATCTTTATTTTGAAAGCCATTGATTACTTTACTAAGTGGACTGAGGTTGTCCCTCTTAGACATGAAAAATATGAGTAGGTAATTTCTTTCCTAGAATCTAATATATTTTCCAGATTCGAAATCCCATTAGAGATCATTACAGACAATGGCCCAGCCTTCATTTCTGCAAAATTGACCCAATTTCTGGCGAAATTATGTGTCAAACATTTCACTTCATCTACTTACTACCCTTAGGGAAATGGGCAAGCAGATTCCATTAACATGAATATGGTTAGGATCCTAAATAAAATCATATAAGACAAACCTCGTCAGTGGCACACACTTCTCACTTATGCTCTCTGAGCAGACCGTACAACCACCAAAGAAAGTACAGGCTTTACTCCCTTTCAACTCATATATGGCCAAGAGGTTATTTTGTCTACTGAAATAGAAATTTCCTCCTTACGGCTGATGTTACAGACTGAAGAATTAAATTCTTCTAATGTTCCCCAAAGGATAAATGCATTGTTATCCCTAGAAGAACAAAGAAACTTTGCCTTGGAGAACCTAAAAAGAAGGTAGCAAATGGTGAAAAAGTATTTTAACAAGCGAGCAAAGGTTGTCGAATTCAAGATTGACGAAAAAGTCATACTATGGGACTCAACCCATGCTGAAAGAGGGACATATTCTAAATTCAAAAAATTATGGATAGGTCCTTTCAAAATCGTTTTTATCCTTGGCACAAACTCATACCTTCTAAAGAATTTGGAGGAGCGATTGTTTTCATACAGTACTAAATGTTCGCACTTGAAACATTATGTGGAACCAGCTTGATTATTAACGCTTTGTATAAACATGATTGTTGTATATATTCCTTTGTCTTACTATTTTATTTTTACTTAGGTTTGTTAAGTTTTAATTTATGTTGTTTGTTTCGCGTAATCATTAGAAATAAAGTCTGGATCAGTTTTTCCATAACAATGTCATTATGTAAGTATTGTTGATCAATGAAAATAAAATACACACATTTGTCACGAAGTACTCCTTTGAGACACCACTAGAATAATTTTTTTCTTCCTATATTGTTGTAGTATAGTTTGTTTTGTTTTCTCCCTTGTTTATGCTATACCTTTCTTCCATCCATCTTGAGTTTCAAGAGCATATCAGAAGCATTCTCCTTGAAATTCTAAAAAACATGATCAGTTATGAATCCTATTCGATTGTTATGCATACAGGACCAATTCCCCTCCCACATCTCACTTTCCATAAATTATTCCCCGAAGTCTCATCTCATTATTTCCCTTAAACCATCATTTTCGCCCATGTTGCATAACTATTCTTTTTAGCAGTTTTTTATCACCTACTTCTATTGGTCTGTGAAACCAAACATTCTAAGTTCTAAATCTATTGAGAAAAGATTTCCCTGTGGAGTCGCCAGTTTGTTGACACCCAAAAGCGCAACATGGAATCCCTCCCTACAAATGGGTTGCAATACCTTTTTACTTATATATATTTATTAATATACTAAATAGGTGGGACCTCTTTATGTAAATAATGATGAAAGACGCTCCTCTAATTTGCGGTCATGACTACCTTGCAAAAATGATTTTACAGTTTGAGAATAAACCCAAAAATTTGAGTCGCTTTCCATGTAAATGGATGAATGATGGGTGCATTGGCAATTTGATTTTTAAAAAAAGGAGGGAAATGTTTGTTTTGATAATCATCTTGGTTCATCCTGGATACACATATATTTTTGCATACAATTATGTTGTATTGAACTTATGGATACTTGTATATAATGTGGACAATTGATATGTTTATGGAATGGAAATCCTTCGTTAGTAAGAAATGTGGGACATGTTTTGGTGCTAAGTGTTGAGCATACTTATAATACTTATGAGATTAATGTGGGGAGGTCAATTTGATTTGGAAAATAGAAGTAATATGTTGGTGGCAAATTCGATACATATGGTTAACTATGTGTTTTGTAAAAATGCTATGGTGGTTTGGGTGCGCTCGTACTTGGTTGTGGTGGGTGGAAATTAATGTGGAAATGACGTCCAATTACGGTATGTCGCTCTTACCCTACCTCAAGCTCTCCACCTTCACTTTGTTTGCGCTTGTGTTGGTTGTTTTGGCTAGTATTTTCGTCGTTTTTCTCGGACTTTGAAGGGATAGTGGCGCTTGTTGGCTTTCTGGCATTTTCCTTACAGGTATGTTGATTCTTACCTCTCCATTCATGAACTGTAGCTCTACTCCGAATAGAATCATGATGTTGGCTATTAGAGTTTGCTTATGGAGTGTGTTTGCTTTCCAAAGATTATAATGGATGTATGTGGGTATTATGGATGTGCAAATCACATTTAAATGGGGTTTCTTCATGTTGGCATTTAAAACGTTTCAAGCTGAGAATGATGTTCGACATTCTATTCTGTTTGAAATATGTGATTATGGCGCCCATAATGAATGTTGCTTATTTTGTTATAACAATTGGGAAATGATTATGCAAATACTTCATGTTTCGCTCATCTTTGGTTATTAAAATTCGAAGGGTTTTTTTTCTATGAAATAAAAGAACAATTTGGTTTTGGTGATTATTGCATAATGTCATACCCTTTACCTAGTTCTCGGAAGACTTGCAGCTCTTTCGAATTATCTTTTCATTGTTTGTGAATATATGTTATACATGCGGCCACCATGGGAGGTCTGTGGAATGTTCGTTGTGGAAAGAGATGATTGTTTTGTTTTGCAAACCCCTTATTAGTATTTCGCATTTGTGTTTTCCCAGACCTCATTTTGTATCTAATATATGGCAGTAGTGAATTCGAACTCTGGTTTTGATACTTGTTATAGTGTTGCCCCGAGAGTGGGAAAGATTGGTTATATGTATGAAGTATTGGCTCATTTGATATTTATCTATGGGGTTTGGTCGATTTTGAGGTTATATGATTTTGAAAAAAACAATGAGAACCAGTTTCGCATGGGTTTCGAACCTAATATGTTTATGCAACAAGTATTGGGGTATAAGTATTATATAGTGAAAGGTCGATGGCTTTATGTTTGTTTTCACAGCCTCCCATGTTGGCCTGATGTAATATGGTTTTAATTGTTTCGAATGACTCTATTAACAATCTCTTATAAAACGCTCTGCTAATGGAAAATGAAAAAGGGGAAATAAAAATTATAAAGTTCGACAATTCTGAAACTTTCCTGGGGTTTTATATTGAACCCTATAAAAAATTTTGTGTCTTGGATTTGAATTGTTAACAAAGAAGATTTTTTGGAAAATGATGGTAACATCAATTTTCAATTATTTCATATAACAGAACAATAATCATCTCATTCTCGTTCATTATCTCACTTTCCCAAATACATTTAAAACATCCATGTTCTATTATTATGAATTTCATTTTAAAAGAGAAAGGATTAACATGAAAAGAAAAGGACTAGATGATGACTCGTGTTGGAAGTTTGGATATGGATACATTTGTTTTTGTAAGAGATTACCTATGCCATTGCTTGAACAGTATTCATTGGTTACTTCCTGGCCATGCTACCATTTTTTGCTCATTATGAATCCCCCCATATTCCCAATATCCCTATCACTCCTTGTTCAAATGGTGATTGATTGCTAAGTTTAAAAGTATTGATGGATGGATTACATGTGCTTCTGTTGTGAATGATAGAGCCAATGTTTTGATTTTATTTAGGTAGAGTGTTGATGCATGGATTGCTAAGAGTTTTCATAACATGATTTGAATATTGCTTCAAGATGAGTCTCTTTAGCAGAGGCAGCAATGGAAGAGGTGCTAATAGAGGCAAAGGAAATAATTGGCAAAGAGGCCATAGAAGGCCACGATTTTCGATGCATTTTGACGTTTATCCGCAAGAACTAAATAAACTTTTCCAAACTAGGTTTTTTAATCTAGTTGGCCAAAGAATTCTGCAACCCATACCTGAGAGGCCTCCTTTCCAACCATGTCAAAATCTCTCTGGTATCCATGTTCCCCCTCATGTGTCTATGCAATCAAAACCACCTGCCAATGATGGTTGGAAATAAATTGTTCATTAGCATGTATTTCATCACCATGGTTGGCCTACTGTGTCATTGCCATTACCCCCTCCTCCATCGCCAATAAATCCAAATGACTAAGTTGATCAATTTGTTTCGCCAGTACAGTCCTCTCATGCAACCAAAAGAATAAAAACTAATGTTCTGAATCCATAGCTAGATAAGGGAAAAGGAGTGACCAATCCCTCCAAATCATCCAAAGATTCATTTGAATCTATGTCTTCTCATCTCCATCTCAAAGATGATTGTTCCCATGTCATCAGTGCAATCCACCCATAAGGTTCCCATCAGTTGAAGGAAGTTGCACATGATAAATCAGAAATGGGATCAAAAGGGGGCAGCAGTGAAAAGAGGAAAAATTCATCTCACAACAAATATGGTTTTTAACATTGTTAATGTTATTTTCTTTTGAGGATAGTCTTTTTATTTTGACAGTATTTTGGACAACAAACACATATTTAGAAAGGATTTTGGACAGCATGGATATAATGTTATTTTTTGGATATAGTCATGTTCTATTTTGTTGATATTAAAATATTTGATTATTAATATGAGGATGGGAGTTACAAGGCAGATATTTGAATTAAATATTTGGGGGTATTATACTTCATGTTTTGATGATTATTAAAGAAATGAAAATTGGAGTGACAAGGGGTCCCACCTATTTAGTTATTATTTAAATAGACCCTTATCTATATATTATTAATTATTTGTCTTAACTAATTAGTTAAGCTAATTAAGCCTAACAAAAGAAAGGTAGTTGAACTACCATAACTTATTGACAAAGAATAAAATCTCAATGAAATGAAGAGAGAATAGAAGGATAACTTCTACTATAAGGTTTGCTCTATACTTTTGAGATACTTCCATTATTCATTCATTCTGATTTATTAGAAGGCTTAACCATCTTGATGACAACAAGGTCTTATTGAAGGCAACAGGATTCAAAACTGAATCATATGTTTCAACAACTTGTCTTTAAAGGTATATGTTTTATCTTTGGTAGTCTGTGTGTTCTTGTTTGTTTATGAATTAAATTTCATCACTGATAAAGAATATTTTGCAGATTCAAGTGACAACATTTTGTGGCAAGTTGATCTAGATCTTTAGCTTTAATTTTATTTTGTTGTCAAAGTCTTTTTGTATGGTGCCCTTCGGAGGCTTCTAATTATGAATTTGGTTCCTACCCTCACATGGGTTTGTAAAGAGAATTCAACTTTGTATCTCAAAATGAAATAAATATAAAAATCAGATTTCTGATTTCAGTATCACATCTGTATTTTTATTATTTGGTTCAGATTATGCTTTTATCCATGTCGCTTATCCATGTACATACTCATGTAATCTCTAGCATAGTTTATTTCTTTTTCACAATTACATATAATATATATATAACCAGCCTTGGTCCCTCATACTTAATACATGTGGATTAAGTGATTGTTTCTTTTATTTTAAGGCTATAAACCCCGAGTAACATTCCCAACTATCTTGTCTTAACCCAACAAGATTTGAAAATGCTTGACTAAGGTTCCTCATACATTTTTCTCAACATTGTGCACCACTTATCTTGTGTGAGCTTGTGAGTGAGTGTGTCTACAAATGAGCTCAAACGCCCTGTATTTATAGTGCTCCTTGTCACTTGTCTAAGCCAACTTCTCCTTTTAGAGGCTAATACTTTAATATTAATTATTTCGCTGAGCCGACTTGTCTTCTAAGGTTTTTACACATCTGTTTAGGGTTTCTCTAGCTTTCAGAATATTCTAATCTAGTCAGAGGTTACACATGGAAGTTGATACCTCCCGCAGCTACCTTTACATCAACACTCCCTCCTAGCTAGGGAGGTATTAATAGGTAGCATCATCATAGCCACACAGGTTGTCCCATTATCACGTGGATGAAGTAATGAGCATCATCATCACTATCAGCATCATCTGATAGCATCTTGGCATCAAAATACATCATTGTTTGCATCATCTCTTGAGGCCATACTCCATATGAGTAATCAAGCATGATGTTGAATAAGTCATGTGCTGAAATCAATGCACTCAACAGAGTGTCTCACATAAGTCACCCACTCAATAGAGTGATATACAGACCATTCTCCTAATCCGGACATACATGCTAGAATAATATTTGTCCCAATAGATGTTGAAAGCCCTACAATGGGATAAAAGGACCATTCTTCTAATCCGTACATATGTCCTAAAAGAATGTCAGTCCTCCCAGATGTTGAAATCCACGCCATGGGCTACAGAGACCATTCCTACGGGAATGTCGGTCTTAGACTATTTTCTTATCGGGCCACCATATGTACCATAGATATCAATCTCTACCCATATGAGCCTTAGAAAATATTGGTCATGTATCAACCACGCTAATCAGGATGCCATGTCCTTAGGGGGAAGACTATTCAACCTAATCGTTCCATTATCTATGCCCCAGGAGAATATCGGTCCTGAACCATTTTCCTAATTGGGCCACAATCGATGCCTTAGGAAAATAGCAATCCATGATACGTCAACAATATGTCAACCTGGACCATTCTCCATAGGGAGAATGTCTGTCCACCAACAATCTGTTCTGCCTGGACCATTGTCTGCCTAGAGAATTTTTGTCCACCAGCACACTGATTATCCATGATGCCATATATCAACACTCCCTCCCAACCAAGGAAGTCATCTCCTCCCTTTCAACCAAGGGAGAAATCTCCACAAGTCCCAGCTTGTCCCTCAAGTATGCAAACTTTATATTGGACATAGGCTTCGTCAAAATATCAATGATCTGCTCATCGGTGAAGATGTACTAGATAGTCATTTCTCCCTTCTGGACTTTATCACATAGAAAATAGTACTTGTTCTCAATGTGCTTCGACCTGTCATGGAACACAAGGTTCTCTGAAAGCTTCACACAACTCTGATTATCACAATATATCACAGTTGAATCCAGCACCTGATTAAATAGTCCAGAAACTAGCTTACAAAGCCATATTTCTTTCGTACAAGCATCACAAGTTGTAATATACTATGCTTCTACAGTGTTGAGTGCAACAGACTTATGTTTCCTGCTAGCCCGTGATATCATAGCAGAACCCAAACTTAAACATATACAAGAAGTACTATTTATGTCATCTACACTCCCTGCCCAATTTGAATCAGTAAATCCATGCAGTTGTACATCATTGTTTGAGGCATATCTGAAACCATAGTTTAGCATCCCATGAAGATATCTCAAAATATGCTTTGTGGCTATCCAATGCTCATGTCTAGGTTCCACCTTAAACTGGCTCAACGTGTTCACAACAAAGAAAATGTTCTATTGGGTATTAACCAAATACATCAATGAGCCAATCAATTGTCAGTACAGGGACGAGTCTACTGGATCAGAATCAGAGTCTCTCAACTCCCTCATATATGTCACAATGGGAGTTGCCATGAATTTGAAATCCATCATCCCAAACTTCTGAAGGATATTTACAACATATTTTCCTTGCCCTAGGAAGATTTCACCATGCTTCTGCCATACTTCTAGTCCCAAATAATAATGCATGAGACCAAGATCCTTCATATCAAATTCAAAGGCTAGTTCCTTACACTAAATAATGAGAGGCTATGCACCTGTTWCAAATCATCAACACATAGTATTAGGATCACAGGTGCATCATTCACAGCCTTGTAATAAAGGTTTTGATCAACATAACTCTTGGAAAATCCAAGTCTAATCAAGTAACTGTCAATTCGTTCATACCAAGCTCTTGGAGCTTGCTTGAGTCCATACAAGGCCTTCTTTAATCTGCATACATGGGTATCTCTCAGGTGTACCTCAAAACCTTGAGGTTTCTCTATGTATACTTCTTCCGCAATTACTCCATTGAGAAAAGCGGTCTTTACATCCATTTGATGCAAACTCCAACCCATGGATGTTGCAAGAGATATGATGGCTCTAATAGAGGTATATCTGGCAACTAGAGCAAACGCCTCATCATAGTCTTCTCCCTCCTGTTGGGAGAATCCTCTAGCCATGAATCTTTCCTTGTATTTATCGATACTCCCATCTACTACATGCTTTATCTTGTAAACCCATTTTGAAGTTACTATAGACTTTCCTTCAAGTCTAGGCGCAATTTATCATACATCATTTTTCATGATGGATTGATATTCTTCCATCATAGCTTCCTTTCATTCTTTCTTCTTGACTGGTTCCACAAAGATAGAAGGTTATGAATTAACAAGACTTATCATGAGTGCCACATAACTAGAAAACCTTTTGGGCTTCTTGCTCTCCCTGAAGGTGCCATTGGGAGCTTTATGTCTTTCTGCTTCATGTAAGGTGGATTCTAGCCATGTTGGTTGTTTTCTTTTCTTGGGTACAACAATTGGTTCTATAGGTTCAAGTGGTTGGTCTAGTTCTTCATTGGAATATTTTGGAGAACATGTACTTTTTTCCTTGGGATCTTCATGTTCTTCTTCATCATTGGAGTCCATGGAATCTTCTATAGATTTCTTGAAGACAATCTTCTCATCAAAAGCCACATCTCTGTTGATTTCAATCTTCTATTGACCTGGGACATAGATTCTGTATGATTTTGATGTATCACTATATACAACAAATATACCCTTGTTTCCTGAAGGTTCCAACTTCTTCGTTTTGTCCTTGGGAACATGGATATAGACAGGACAACCAAATATTCTTAAGTGTTCCACACTTGGCTTCTTTCTAGAGAAAGCTTCTTCCAGAGTCATGTTCTTCAATATACGATGAGGACTTCTATTATGAAGATATACAGTTGTCATAGTTGCTTCTCTCCATAGAAACATGGATAGATTCTGGTCATTCATCATTTCCTTAACAAATTCTTCAATGGAACGGTTTTTTCTTTCTGCCACACCATTATGTTGAGGATTATGTGGGACAATTAGCTCCCTCCTAATCCTAGTTGTTTTACAAAAGGAAAGGAGCTCCTTGGAGGTGTATTCTCCTCCATTATCAGATCTTAGCATCTTGATCTTCTTATTTGACAAATTTTCCACTTCAGCTTTGAATTCTTGAAACTTGCCAAATACTTCATCTTTCATCTTTATCGGGTACATCCAAGTATTTCTTGAGAAGTCATCTATGAATGTCACATAGTAAAGAGAGCCTCCTAAAGACTTCACTGGCATAGGACCACATACATCTGAGTGTATCATATCCAAGATCTCCTTGGATCTATTCTCACTGCTTGGGAATGGCTTCTTCTTGGGAATGGCTTCTTAATATTCTTCCCAAGTGCACATCCTCTGCAAACTCCTTCGCGTACTGAGTGTAGTTCTGGTATGCCTACAACCATCTGTTTTAGAGACGGAAATTCTTGATAATGAAGGTGAGCATACCTTATGTTGCATAACTCACTAGGGTTGAGTTCATAATGTACAAGAGCTTGAGCATTCTGACCTAGGAGCTTATACAATCTTCCTTCACGTATCCCAATGACTAGCATCTTCTATTTTTGAATCTTTAGAACATACAAGAACTTTTCCATCGACAAAGGCTATTCTATCTCCTTTGTCTTCTAAGCAAGAAATAGATAATAAATTCTTTTTCAAACCAAGAACATATAAAACATTGCTAAGATGAACATTGTCACCTGATTCCATTTTGATAGAAGCTTTTCCAATTCCCTTGACTGAATAAGAATTATTGTCACCAATTTCCACTTTATGAGAGGTTTACTTTTCCTTCATGCTTGAGAGATTTTCCTAATCATCAATCATATGTTTTGAGGCTCCACTATCGATCAGCCACATGTCATCTTCAAGAGAGCCTGTAAGAGATAAGTAGTAGAAGAAATTGGTTTCTTCATGCTTGGCTTTCTTTGAAGGTTCTTCATCATTGGCAGTTGATGCATGGTGTCTTTCCTTTCTCTTCTTTGCTAGTTTAGGACAATCCCTTTTGTAGTGGTCATATTCATTACATCCAAAACATTGTACTTTTGACATATCTCTCTTATGATTGAATTTCTTTCTTGAACCAAATATTTTCTTACCATCATGTTTCTTGAACTTTGTTGCATACGCTTGAGCATCCTCTTCCTTATGAGATCTTCCCTTTGAGTTGATCCTTGTCTCTTCTTGTGCGCAGCAGGTCCAAAGTTCTTCAAGCATTGGAAACTCCTTCCTTGTGTTCATGCTTGCAACGAATGCATCCCATGATCTAGAAAAACCATTAAGTGTTATATTCACAATTTCATTTTTTGGAATAAATTCTTCAATAGATTGTATTTGATCTCTCAACTGAGAAATCCTCACAGAGTATGAGGCTATTGTGTCATCCTTATTCATCTTTGTGTCACAAATCTTATTCTTCAAACTCGTCACTTGTCCAATATTTCTAACTACAAAGAGGTTAGTCAGTGCATCATACATCTTCTTGGATGAGTCAAGATTGGATATGTAGGGTATCAAGTGATATTTTATAGAGTCCACAATGATACTCATAGTGTTGATGTCATTGTCCTTGAACTTCTCCATTACTACAACGTTCAGAGGTTCATTTTATTTTCCTGCTTCAAACTGTGGTCCCACGATCTTGCCCTTCACGATATCTAGAACTTTGTTCTTGGCAAGGATGAGATCAATCCTTGTCTCCCATGCTCTAAAGTTTGAAGCTCCTTTTAGCTTGTTCTGACTTCATGGAATAAGTCATGTTTCCCTTTGACTTTAAATTGAACTAGTCAAACTTTGACTTTGACCTTGACCAGTGAAACTTTGACTTTGATCCAAAAATTTGACCTTGACATTTTTTCTTGTTGAAGGTACTAAGAGGTGCGCTAGGCTAAGGCGCACTAGAATGTCCAAGAATTATGCCAAACTTCTCACTTGTAGTGCCCATAGAGTTGAGTTAGGGTTTGTTGCAGTTGCAACTGGTGCCAGATCAAGCTTGCCAAGAAACTGTCGATCTAACTTCCAACATCTAGACTGTCTAAAGGTAGTGTGGGACCATAACCTGTTAAAATATTCGATGTGCTCATTTCACCATAGACAATATCAAAATATTGTCACCCAGCCATAGGCACGCAGCTGCCCCCGAGCACCGTAACCTTTGACAGATAAAATGATTCTGGAAGCAGTACTAGACCCAACAAATAACCAAGAGAGAGCGCATCTCTCTCTCGAAGATAGTGCACCAAGTAGAAAGTCCAAAACCCCAAACCAAGACCAAAAACCCAATTGCAGTAGTTGCAGTTGCACTCCTCCTTTAGACTTGCGCACCACTTATCTTGTGTGAGCTTGTGAGTGAGTGTGTCTACAAATGAGCTCAAGCGCCCTCTATTTATAGTGCTCCTTGTCACCTGTCTAGGCTGACTTCTCCTTTTGGAGGCTAATACTTTAATATTAATTCTTTTGTTGAGCCTAGTTGTCTTCTAGGGTTTTTACACATCTGTTTAGGGTTTCTCTAGCTTCCGAAATATTCTAATCTAGTCAGAGATTACACATGGAGGTTGATACCTCTCGCAGTTACCATAACATCAACAATCACTACATAGTCAAATCAACAACAATTCAACTAGTATACCCTTCTAAGGTTCCAACGCTTCTTCCAAAGTGTACTAGGGTTTCACACCCAATAACCTATAATAGGTCAAGTACCTCTCCTAGGTGAAAAATAAATAAAATACCCAACTCTCTTTTCACCAAGAGAGAGATCTCAATGAAATCAATGTCAATACCATGTGAAAATTTTGGAAAATGTTTTTCAATGCAAATTCCAAGATTTCACTTCAAACTTGAGGTTCCTCAAATCTATTCCATGTGAACTTTCA
Source organism: Picea mariana (assembly GCA_032191745.1). Classification (NCBI taxonomy): domain Eukaryota; kingdom Viridiplantae; phylum Streptophyta; class Pinopsida; order Pinales; family Pinaceae; genus Picea; species Picea mariana. The sequence goes on along the minus strand of JASDQU010100492.1, from coordinate 206,159 downwards.
GTGTTAGTGTTGAATCTTAAATATAAATTACAACGATATATATTTTACTTATGTCCAACCAAATACACAAGGCAACCCAAGAAAATAAACACAGAACAATTGCATTTCAAGGGAACAGTTTTTGTCTAATCCTAACATCTAATAAATCTGAAAATTGCTTATTTACAACAGATTTATTACGACGATAAACTTACACTTTCACTTCTATATATTTGTGAAATCACTTAAAAAAAAAGATTGTTCAATCAATGTACATAACATATACTAGAAACTACTCAATCATTATGAGAACATAATCTCAAAATCAAATTTGTGAGTACACAAGGTTGATACAATGAATAACTCTTCATATATACATAAGATTAAACTACAACTACAAACCAACAGTGTATCCTGAGTAAGAATTTCAAGCTTATCACAAGCTAAGACTCTCCAATGATCTTTGAACCCTATCTAAGGCATCCACAAGAAGCCTACATCACATCGAATGTCAAACACTAACCACACACTCCTCATAAGTCGAATATCACTTCCAACCAAAGTTGGTCTCTCTACCAAAGATCCACAACTAGTAATCATACACATTGGCAAGCCCTCTTTGGCACCTACACTTATATCACACAATTCTACAAGAAAAAACAAGATAATCTTCCAGTATCTTCTCCACATCAAGCACTCCAAGTAGTCCTAAGGTTTTCAATGCTACAATACTCTAATCTACTTCTCTTGCAAGAACCACAAGAATAACTGATCCCTTTGTTCCTATAGTGTTTCTCTCAAATCCCAACTTTATTGTCTTCTTAGGGAAAACCCTAACCCTAATGCCTTCAATGTCAGAACCTTAACACACTAAACAAGAGTGCAAATTATGAATAACAATTGTGTATGAAAAAGCAATATTTGCTCTAGCTCTCATATCTAAGACAAGTATGTGATGATCAATATGACGATGAAAAGACTCTCTCCTCCCTTTATATATATGATAGGTGGGGGAGTAAAATAATAGTTAAGTAGAAAAGGTCCACAATCAATCAGTCTAACTAATCACTAGATAGGTCCACATGTGAAGTGATCCAAGTCTAAGGTAACACATATCAACCTCCATACTAAGCACACTCCCCTCCAAAGATTCCAACACTGCATGCACTCCTTTGGATCCACCACACCTCCATGAATTCTCCTCAACCTAAACATCCTCAAGTCAAACATAAGCCTCCATGTAAGCAACCAAGTGATCCCCGCTACCTAGGCTCAACACCCTCCTAAATGCCCAATGCTCCTCTTAAGCAACCAACCAAGCCCTCCATGTATGCCTCATGAAAAATGTCACTTATGTTAATGTTTAATCCATTATTATAGTTCTTTTCATTTCAATAGATAACAATAGCATAAGATAGAATCACTGAGAAATACACAATCACAAGAGACACATCATTTATCCTGGGAAACCCTCATGGGGCAGAAAACCCAACAAAACTTTCTTATTATAGATAGCCAATACAATGCCAAGAGATAACTCAAACAAGTATAGAAAGTCCTCTCCCAAAGATGTTCCTCTCTCTTTCTCTCTTCTCCAAATTCAGCTCCGAAACTTGTCTCTCAATGAACAAGTGAGTGTGTGTCTAAGTGAGGCGCTAGCCTCCTTATTTATACAAGACTGGCACGTGTGGGAGTGTCCTTTCACTAGCAGGGCCGACTTCTTCTCATGGGTGGTTATAACCACCTTTATTATATTCCGAGGCCTCTTTGATATATTCTGGGGCCGACTTCTCTTTCTGCCTATTACAATTACATTATGACCAATCCGCAAAAGGGGATTTGGTCCTTTTACAATAGCTGACATGATCAATCCACAATGGGGATTGATCCAATAAATAATATATCAAATAATAATAAGAATACACTTTGCAGTTACATTATTTCAACACTCCCCCTTAACAAAAAGGGTATTCTTCAACAACATCAGATGAGAGAGAAGCCTTTATCATCAACAACATCAGGAAGACAACATCATCAATATCATCTTGGAACACTTACTAGCGTATCTATAAATCATTGGAAGTTTTCTTCATCGGCAGCATCGTCATTCTCAAAGGAATGCAATCATCATCTGCATCAATATGTATTAGTATAAAACTAATACATCATCAACATCACAACACGAGGTTGGCTCATCATAATACAGGACTAGCTTTACGTCACAGTTGTAAGGCTAGAAGCTCAGTACTCGTCTTGTTTTACGTCATAGCAATCAAGCTGGAAGCAAGATACTAGACTGGATTTACGTCATAGCTTCTCAAGTTGGAAGCACAGTACTATTCTTATCTCAACGTCTTGCATTATGTCACAGCACTCAAGCTGGAAGCAAGATACTAGACTGGCTTTACGTCACAGCTTCTCAAGATGGAAGCATAGTACTAGTATCATCTCAACGTCTTGCTTTACGTCACAATACTCAAGTTGGAGGCAAGATACTAGACTGGCTTTACGTCACAGCTTCTCAAGCTGGAAGCACAGTACTAGTCTCATCTCATCATCTTGCTTTACATCACAACCATTAGGTTGGAAGCAAGATACTAGACTGGCTTTACGTCACAGTTGTCAAGTCGGAAGCACAGTACTAGTCTCATCACATATCTTTGCTTTACGTCACAACAATGAAGCTGGAAGCAAGAGATGTCTCATCATAGTAACTACTCCCCCTTTCAAGGAAGGTCCTTTCAGACTATACCAAGCTTATCTCGAAAGTGTTCAAACTTTACACGAGATAGAGGCTTGGTCAACAAATCAGCAACCTGTGCATTCATGCTAACGTATTGGAGCTTTAAGCCTCCTCTCTGCACCATGTCACAGATGTAATGATAACGAATCTCTATGTGCTTCGACCTGTCATGGAATACAGGATTCTCTGTCATCTTTATGCATCTCTAGTTGTCACATAGGATCGTGGTTGCTTCCATCTCTAGGTCAAATAGGTCGGTCATCAACTTTCGAAGCCATATAGCTTCACAGCTGGCAGAACATGCAGCGATGTATTATGCTTCTGTTGTGTTGAGAGCAATGTTGGATTGCTTCCTACTCTGCCAGGAGATCATGGTTGATCCCAAACTGAAATAGCATTCTAAAGTGATTTTCCTGTCAGAAACACTTCCTGCCCACTCTGAATCAGTGTACCCACTCAATGTCAAATCATGATCTCCATAATAATTGAGACCACAATCTAATGTACCCTTAAGGTACCTCATCACATGTTTTGCAACCACAAGGTGAACATGTCTGGGTTCTACCAAAAACTGACTCAAAGTGTTCACAGAAAAACAAATGTTTGGTCTCGTGTTCATCAGGTACATCAGCGATCCAATAATCTGTTTGTACAGTGCGGCATCAATCAATTCTGACGAAGTATCGACCAGCAACTTCAGCTTCGTTTCCATGGGTGTATTCATGGACTTGCACTCTAACATTTTGAATATCTTCAAGATTTCGACTGCATACTTCCCTTGGCCAAGGAAGATCCTCTCTGGACTCTGCCATACCTCAAGACCTAAGAAATAGTGCATTAGGCCAAGGTCTTTCATCTCAAATTCTGAAGCGAGTCTCTTCTTACATTCGGTGATGAGATTTTCTTCTCTAGTTAAGAATAAGTCATCCACATATAACAATAGTATCACTGACTCATCATTCATAACCTTGAAGTAGAGGTTAGAATCTGCTTTACTCTTGGTAAAGCCCAAGCTCGTCAGAAAGTTGTCTATTCGGCCATACCAAGCTCTAGGAGCTTGCTTCAATCCGTACAAGGCTTTCTTCAACTTGCAAACATGAGACTTCATGTCTTCAACTTCAAATCCTTGAGGTTTCTCTATATACACTTCCTCTTCGATAACATCATTTAGGAAAGTTGTCTTTACGTCCATCTGGTGTAACTTCCACTTCATCTTAGTTGCAAGGGCTATGATGGTTCTGATCAAAGTGTATCTGGCTACAGGAGCGAATGTCTCTTCATAATCAATGCCTTCTTTTTGAGAAAAGCCACGAGCTACAAATCTTGCTTTATACTTCTCAATACTTCCATCAGCAACATGTTTTTTTTTAAGAGTCATCTGGACAATACCACATCCTTGCTATTCGGTCTAGGAACTATTTCCCATACATCATTCTTTATTATGGATTGGTATTCTTATGTCATGGCATCTGCCCATTCTTTCTTCTGAATGGCTTCTTCAAAGCAAGTAGGCTCATTTTCTAGGAGATCACACATCAAAGCCATATAACTGGAGAATGTCTTAGGTCTCTTCACATGTCTCGTGGTTCCTTCGGGAACACCATATTTCTCTCCATCTTGAATAAGCTCTCTAGCCCAAGCTGGCTTTCTTTTATGGGAGATTTTTTAATCTGATGAGGTTCTTGAAACTCTACTACGTCATGATCTTCTAGAATTTCCTCATCAGGGGAAGTTACGACTTCCCTCACTGGTTCAGCAGCTCTGGGAACCTCCCTTACTGATTCTGCAACTCTGGGGATTACGGGTTCCTCTTCATATACCTCTTCAAGTGTTAATATTATGGTAGTTGCGGGAGGTATTTACCTCCATGTGTAAAACCTGACGAGAATAGAAGACTCCGAAAAGCAAGAGAAAACCCTAATGAGTTGGCTAATAACCCTAGAATTCTTGTCGACTCAAGAGGATAATTTATATTAGGTTATTAACCTCCAAGAGAAGTAGGCCAGAAATAATAATAATATATTGAACAGACACATATCCAAAAGGAGAAGTCGGCCCCAACAAATCTGGCAGAACCAATATAAATATAGGGCGCCAATTCTCATTTAATAGCATCTCAGAATTGTAGTTCCCAGTTTGGTGCGCACTGCAGTTCCCAGTTTGGTGTGCACGTGTGGAGGAGAGTTGCAGGTGCAGCTGCAGTAGTAGCAAGTTTTCAGTACTGGCTTGAATATCTCTTGGCTAGGGTTTGGACTATTTGATCAGCTTTTTTGTGATGCGCTATCCTTGGGGAAAGCTGCGCTACCCTTTGTTTGGCTATCTAGCCTAGGGTTTGCTTCTGGAGGAATTCTCAGTCAAGGTTAAGGTGCTCGGAGGGTGGCTTCGGCCTATGGTTGGGTGACGAGGGTATAGTCAATGGTAAAATGAGCACACCATCTTCTATATTCTAACAAGTTATGGGCCCACACCTCCTTCATTCAATCTAAACGCTGGAAGGAAACATAGACGCTAGGATATTGAGCTCATTGAGGAACTGCTGCTACGGTTACTAGCAAAAGCAGCTTCCAGGACACTGTCGCTAGGGTTACTAGCAGGAGCAGTTGCAGAAACCCTAATCCTCTTGTTGAGGCACCTTAAGTGAAGGGATTGACCTAATCTCCTGATAGATCAGTGCGCCCTAGCCCAGCGCATCTCCTGGTACTCTCAGAAAGCCAAAACATGAAGTTTGAATTTCTTGTCAAATCTAGGGTTTAACCAAGTCAAGAAGCCATAACGAACTCTATGAAATCTGAAAACAAGTTAGATGGAGCCTCTAACTTTAGAGCATGGAAGACAAGGATTGACCTCATCCTTGCCAAGAATAAAGTGTTGGATATCGTGAAAGGAAAGATCGTGAAGCTAGAGTTTGGAGAAGGAGAAGAGAAGGAACCGCAGAACGTTGCAGCTATGGAGAAGTTCAAAGATGTTGACATAAATGCCATGAGTATCATAGTGGATTCTATAAAAGACCACTTGATACCCTACATCTCTCATATTGACTCGTCAAAGAAGATGTACGATGCCCTAACAAATCTCTTCTCAGTAAGAAACATCGGACAAGTTATGAGTCTGAAGAATGAGCTCTGTGACATGAAGATGAATGAGTATGACAACATAACATCATACTCTGTAAGGATCTCCCAGTTAAGAGATCAACTACAAGCTATTGAAGAGATCACTTCAGAAAAGGAATTGGTGAACATAGTACTCAATGGTCTTCCCAAGACATGGGATGCATTTGCAGCAAGCATGAATACAAGGAAGGAGTACCCGACATTTGAAGAACTTTGGACTTGTTGTGCTCAAGAAGAATCAAGGATCAATGCAAAAGAGAAACCCCAAAAGAAGTACGATGATCAAGCCTTCACAACAAGATTCAAGAACTTCAGGAACAAAAGGAAGTTTGGCTCAAGGAGGAAGCCAAATCAAGAGAAAGACATTTAAGAAGTACAATGCTTTAACTATCAAAAGTACGGTCAGTACAAGAATCAGTGTCCCGAGCTAAAGAAAAGGAAAGAGAAACATGAAGCATCGATTGCCGAAGAAAATGAACCTACAAAGAAGACTAAGCAGGATGGAAGAGACTTCTTCTTCTAAAAAGGTAACAACACTCTTCTTATTTCTTGTACATATCTTGTTTGCATCGTCTCTGTACATATCTTGTATATCTATCTCTTGGAAGATAATGTGTTCCAAAAAGAACTATACCTATGAAAGAACAAACAAGATGAAAATAGATATCATTAGATAATACACATGAAAGAATGAAATACAAATCATACGGAAGCTATTGCAAGATAAGCCGAATCAATCATGAAGAGACTTAGAAGAAGCAAAGACAGAAAGAAGTCAGCAATCGAGAGGAAATTGGAAAAAGACTTATGACATGTTGTAGAAGACAACAAGACGGAAGCATGGACTCTGTTAGACAAGAGAGCCAATTATATATTGCAAAAGACAACAAGGATGCAAATGGAAGCATGGAATCTGTTAGACAGAGGGAGCTGATTATATGCACTTATACATGAAGCAAGGATTAGGAGGGAGCTAATCCTATGATCCATTGAAGATGATGAAATATACATATCCATGGTAGCAGCCATAAAAGACGGTACGTGTTCAGTTCAACCGCAGAAGAAGACTTCTTCAAAGAGAAGCCTTAAAGTATTCCCGGTTGTCCATCCAGATCCGTGATCCTATGATGAAAGGAAGGAGTGGAATCTCTAGGGCATGGAATCTATAAGAAACTCCATGGACCCGGAGCTAAG